>VDFB02168118.1:140122897-140369955 GCA_007258455.2 Sequoia sempervirens | reverse complement strand
CCTAGATGAAATGAGGATGAAAGATGATGATGAAACAAATGTCTGAATGTCCTCCACAAATAGTCCAAAGAGACATGACAACCGTTGATGTTTTTGTTAAGCCTTTTATAACTTTAATGCCAATCTAGTATGCAGATATATACATTGATCTAAATGAAATGTAACTAAATGAAACCAACTGTTTGTTGAGCCTTTCATTAGCTTTCTTGAATCATCATAGAGCATTTTAAAATGTTGGAAGTATGCACAAGCATCAGAGGGGAAATTAGAACCAATGATGACTTAAGTACAAATTTCATGATTTTTGATATAGCAAGTGAACACAAACATCGAGGTATAATTGAACCGAGATGACCTGAGCATTGCTTGCATAAATAGACAAAGACTAACCACTTTTTGATGCAAATGTGGAATTTTCATCAATGATACGCTTTGGAAATCATGTCTTACGACATATTTTCACCAAATTGATAGTTAACCTCAAGACATCAGAAAAAGAAAAATCATTCTCTTTCCTCACCACTCTAGTTCAGTACATCATTGAGTGTGCTCCAGAGAGATGATATCGAAAAATCAAACAACCATTGTTCAAAACATAATACCGCTATTCCAAACGCTATTCAAATTTTAGATCATTCAGATATGAGTAATGATATGGTATTTAGCTGAAAACTATTGTGCTATGGATCAATGATTGGATAGTTGTTCATATGATTTGATTGTTTTTTGCCTAAGTGGATTCTATGTCATTGTCTAGCTATTTTAGTAAACTCAGAAAGTTGATTGTCCCTTGTATGTTAACGTTTGCCCCCAGTATTGACACAACTTGTTGAAATAGATATGTACAATGATCAAGCCATGGTAAGAAGTTATCACTTTAGGAAAATGATGATAGTATTGTGCTGGTATGGCCCTAAGATGATGGAAAGATGCATTGAAAATGAAGGCTGAGAAGTTAAGTGCAAAACATGAACTAATAGATGGAGAGCTACAAATAGCATCTGTTTGCTAGATTTTCACTATTTGTTTTAATTGCATTTTTCTGATTTATTTTTGATGTTTTTGTATTTTTTTTGTCAATAGATTGCCTATTGCCAGGTTTTCACCCTATGACAATTTTTTTTTTTTCAGGACATTTTCTGATGTTTTTGATTTTTCTTCAGGACATTTTTTGATGTTTTTGTGATTTTTTTCAAGGCTTTTTTCTACTATTTTTGTGAATTTTTTTAGGAATAATACTTTTTCAGGTGCATGTTGTTGATAGGTTCATCAAATAGGTCCCCTTTTGGCGTTGATAGTTTGTATGCTCCTGAACCGTATACGGCGATGACCATGTATGGACCTAGCCAATTTGGTTCAAACTTACCTTTCTTCTCTCTGTCTTGCTAATTATGTGGATTCTCCTTCAGAACAAGATCACCAACCTGAAAGGTGCATGGCTTGACTCTGTGATTATAGCTACAAGACATCATCTGTTGATATGCTTTCAAATGATAAGTTGCTCATTATCTGTTCTCATCAAGGAGTTTCAGATCTTGCAGTCAAGAAACTTTGTATTCATCATCCATTGTTAGACCTTTCAGTGATACTCTAAGTGATGGAATCTCAACCTCGAGTGGAAAAATGGTTTCTGCTCCATAAACAAGAGAAAACGATGTTGCTCCTTTTGGTGTTTGGATGCTAGTTTTGTAGGCCCATAATGCAGGATTAAGTTGAATGTGCCAATCTTTCCCTACATCATTCACATTCTTTTTCAAAAATTTCAATATTGTTTTATTCGAGGCCTCTGCTTGGCCATTCCCTTGTGGATAATAAGGTGTTGAATATCATTCACAAAGTTCATCAACATCTTGATTCTTGAATGGTC
This sequence comes from Sequoia sempervirens, assembly GCA_007258455.2. Lineage (NCBI taxonomy): Eukaryota > Viridiplantae > Streptophyta > Pinopsida > Cupressales > Cupressaceae > Sequoia > Sequoia sempervirens. The sequence continues at coordinate 140,368,088 of VDFB02168118.1, read as the reverse complement.
GTCCATTATCTGTGATAATGGAGTTGGGAATGCCATACCGACAAATGAGATAGTTTAGTATGAACGATGAGATTTATTTTTCGGTAACCTTAGTGAGAGGTATTGTCTCAATCCACTTGGTAAAGTACTTTTTTGCTGTGATGATGAACTTATGTCCATTCTATATGAAGGATGAATCCTACCAACTAGATCTAACCCCATTAAGAGAATGGCCAGGTCGGCGTAAACGGTTGTAGTTCCTGTGCTGGTGCATGGATGGGATTTCCATGTATTTGACATTTAGAGCACTTCTTTACAAAAGTGAATGATTCCCTTTCCATAGTCAGCCAATAGTAACCCATTTTAATCAATTTATTTGATAAGGTAAGTCCACTTGAATGAGTACGGGATAAGTCAGCGAGTGTCAGCGACAAGGGTATAATGAGAGGATTGGTGGATAAAGTTGCGCTTTTGGTTACGGGATAAGTTAGGTGATAAGATGTCATCTCTTAGGTAGGCATAAATCTTGCCATACCAAGGTGAATTAGATCTTACTAAGTGACAAATGATTTGAATTTCGGGTGTGTCGTAGGTAGGTGCAAATGATTGTTCCACCAGAAATTCATAGCGAGCCTAATTTTCTAGGAGTTGTAGCAATGATGTGATTGTGGCCATGGCGTCAGCTACTTTGTTATCAAGTCTTGGAATATGTATGAACTTTATATCTACAAAGTACTTCTTGAAATCGTCAACCATCTTCTTATATGGAAACAGTTTGTCATCTTTGGTTTGATAATCATCATTGATCTAATTTATGACCAATTGCAAGTCACCATAAACTTGTAGTTATGTGATCCTCCATTCCAATGCTATCTTGAGTCTAGTGATTAAAGCTTCATATTCCGCTATGTTATTAGTGCATGGAAATATTAGCCAATATGATCGAGGAATGGTGTTTCCTTGAGGGGTGATAAAGAGTATGCCTACCCCTGATCCATGTTGAGTGAAAGATCCATAAAAATATAAAGTTCAAGGTTGCATTGATTCTACAGTGAAGACATCAACATCTGGAAATTCAATGTGCAGGGGATGCTCTACTTGTAGTGGTGCTTTAGCTAGTTGATCAGCAATAGCTTTCCCTTTGATTGCTTTGCGATCAACATAATGGATGTCAAACTCGCTTAAGATCATAACCCATTTTGCTAGCCATCCTGTCAATGTAGCTTTGCTTAACAAATACTTGAGTGGATCAATCTTTGGAATAATATTGATTGTATGAGTTAACATGTAGTTTCGAAACTTCTGTGATAAAAATACTACTGCGAGGCAAGCCTTTTCAATAAAAGTGTAGTTGAGTTCATGACCTGTAAGTGTTCATCTAATGTAATAAATTGCACGTTATTTTCCTGTAGAGTCCTCTTGTGCTAATAATTCCCCTAAAGATGTCTTTGTTGCAACAATATATAAGATTAGAGGTTTGTCTAGATTTGGTGGTACTAGAACTAGTGGGTTCATCAGGTACTGCTTGATCTGTTGAAAGGCCAATTCACATTTATCATCCCATTTGAAAGGAACATTCTTATGTAATAGATGTGTGAAAGGGAGGCTTTTATCAGCCAACTGTGCAATGAACCTTTGTATATATTGAAGTCATCATTGTAATGACCTCAACTGAATGATATTCCTTGGTGGAGGCATTTCCATGATTGCTTGCACCTTGGAAGGATCTAATTCAATTCCTTTTGTTGATACTATGTATCCTAAAAGCTTTCTAGATGTGACTCCAAAAACACATTTCTTGGGCTTGAGACGAGCTTTGAACTTTTCCAACCTCGCAAAGATTTTGGATAACACTTCAAGATGTCCTCTTGTGTATGACTTTGCCAATATGTCATCTACATAATCTTCCATGAATGTGTGCATCATGTCATAAAAAATTGTAGTCATAGCTCTTTGGTAAGTAGCTCTAGTGTTCTTTAGACAAAAAGGCATGAAATTCCAACAGTAAGTCCCCCATGGACATGTGAAAGTTGTTTTGTCTTGGTCTTCAGGTGCAATCTTGATTTGGTTATAACTAGAAAAACCATCCATTAGTGAATAAATGGAATGGCCAAGTATCAGATCTACTATAGTATCAATGCTTGGAAGAGGGAAGTCATCCTTAGGACATTCCTTATTAAGATCTCTAAAATCTATGCACACTCTAACACTTTTTTTAGTCTTGGATATAGGAACAATGTTGGAGATCCATTCTGCATAGTCAATTGATCTTTTAAATCCAACATCAAGGAGTTTTCTGAGTTCTTTAACCAATAGTGCAACATGAGGATGCATCTTTCTGAGTTTTTGTTTCATCGATTTAACCCGTAGTTTGATGGACAAGTGATACATTATAAGATCAGGATCAAGACCTGGCATGTCTGCATAAGACCAAGCAAAGTTGACTTGATTTCCTTTGAGAAATTCCATGAACTTTGGTACTTCTTTATCTGTCATAGATGTAGCTAAATGTATAATCTTTGGGTTTTCTGAAGTTTCAAGATTAACTTCTTTTGTAGGATCAATCAAGATAGGTGATTGCTCATAAAAATGCTCCAGGAGAGTGTCAAATATCCCATCATCAGGTTCCTTAAAAATGTTTTCACCATCCGATACACTCTTTGTTTTATCTTTTGTTTGATCTAATACTGCCAAATTTTGGTTTTCACCATTAGATCTTTCTTTTTTTTTAAATTTTTGCAACTAGGAGACTTGAAACTCTCCTGATTGAAGAATTTGTGCTGAAAATCACTAGCAGAACATTCATTTGCATCATCTATGGAAAGGAAGTTCACGATAGATTCATCGCTTGGGAACATAGGTAAATCGATAGGTCCAGATGAATCCTAGTGAATGAGATTGGGATGGATCAATGGTAGCGGGTCATTGGGTTGCATGAGATTGGCTATGGTTAATGTCATAACAGAGTTTTCTATAGGATCCAAGGTATGAGGCAAATCAATGATGGCACTGTTATCATGATAATCTTGTTCAATTAAATTTGACTCGGTATCACTAGAATCATAGTCACCTTGTAGTATGAATTCTTACAGTTGGGACCTTGACCCTTCTCCTTCGATTAGATTTGGGGTGTACTTGTGTACCACATCAACCTTTTTGTCCCTCCAAAAATCATCATTGTAGATGGTGTCCCAGTCATATTCACCAGAATCTATGTCAGAGTTATTATCCACGAAATTCTGAATTGTTGTCAAACAGACTTCCCTTGTATCAGACCCTTCTTGCAATGTGAGGATAGTATCATGAAACTTCTTAGATGGTCTTTCTTTTGAGTTTGTATCATAGCCTACTCCTATTTTATCCTTTGCAACAAGTCCTGGAAGGTGAATAGGCTCCACTACTCCTTTTCTCATTCTAATAGGACCATTACCATCATAGCCCATCTTTTGCATGATTGAATATCCTTCACCATATTGATTAGTTGGTAATTTGATATTAAGAACTATTTCATCTTCATCTTTATAGAGCCAACTTAAAACTTCTTTATCTTCAGAATCTTCCATAGGGAATTGTTCTTTGATAAATCATCCCTTAAACTTTGTATTTAGCTCTATTGGTGGTTGTCTTGACGTGGATGCTACAGATATCTATTGTTGTGCAATAGAGGGTTGTCCATGTGATCAAGGTGATATAGGTAGATTCACAAGGCAGAGGAAGTACTCTCCGACTCCATTGTCCTTGAACCCTAGTTGCTTGTCGAAGATTTTGGTTAACTAACTGATTTACGTATCAACTTTAAGAGAAGTATTAGCATGAGCTTCTTGATTATTAGGAACAAAAGTATCTTGACTAGCTTTGATTTTGGCACAAGTTTGACTGTTTGAATTGTTAGCAGGTATTGTGATCTCTAGTTCATCATAAGGAAACTTAAGACATTGATGATATGTAGATGGGACAACTTACATTTTGTGGATCCAAGGACGACCCAACAAGATGTATGCAAGATCATGGTCTAACACTTGACAAAAAGTATTTTTGATAACAATTCCCACTCTGACTGGTAGTATGATTAAGCCTTTGGATACTCTTTCCTCATCATCATAGGATTTAATGGTAATATTTCTTCTAGGATCAATGGATTCCTCAGAAAATCCTAAATCCATAACTAACTTCATAGTATATATATTCAAACCAGCACCTCCATCTATTAAGACGCACCTAACATGAAAGTTGTGGATCATGACTTCTAGGTATAGTGATGCACTATGGGGATGTGTCATGGATACATCATATTTTTTGGAGAATGAAAGGTATGTGGGTGAGGACAAGTGTCCTACCATGGCTTGAAATTGGTTTATATCCAGATCGATGGATACAGTTGTTTCAACGAGGGCCTTTTCTAGAATTTCCTTGTGTGCTGAGGAAATCTTCAGGAGTTCCAAGATAGAAATCTGAGCAGGAGTTTTTCCAAGTTGATTTACTAAGTCATATTGATGTTGAGGTAGGGGTACATTGGTTTTTGAAGAAGTTCCCTTTAAGAAAACTTTAGCTTGTGCTCTTGTTGTTGCATTGACTTCTCTATATTCCATCTTTTCTTTAACTTTAATAACGTTGACTCATTCATCATCAGTGTAGATATGATTGATTATATGATCATTGCTATGATTCACACTTTTTCTTGAAGACTCACCCTTTTGATAATTGGCCAAAGGATTGTGAAATTCTTGGTGGTCTTTGTTTGATTGTTGGTGTCCCTCTACTTTGATGGTGTCATTTTCTATCAAATCTTGCATCACATTTTTCAAGGCTTGACAATTATTTGTGCGATGGCCCTTGCACTGATGATAATAGCAATAGTATGCATCATTCCATGATGGAGACTTCACATTGGGTTCAAAATTTCATTGAGGTGGTAGGGTGATAACATTCTTTTCCATCAAATCTTTAAGGGAAGATTCTAGAGATTGACCCAGTGGAGTAAAAGTTCTTCTGATAGAGAAGAATGAAGATCGTTGTGGATTTGTGTTCGAGGTACTTCCTAAGACATTGTTGTTGTTATTGTTTCCACAGTAACCTTGATTTTTGGCATTCCCTTGGTTGGGAGTAAAATTTTGACTTACGTTATTCCTTGGAGGAGGAGGATTGTTTCTTGGATTTGTGACTGAGTTGATGTTGTTATAGTTATTGTTGCAAGTAGCACTTGGAGAACTAAGAACAAATGGCTTAGTTGAGACATGATTTGCATCTACAACACCATCATTTACCACATTTTTGTTATGAGTCCAAAACTTAGTTTTGTCATTGTGGTGATTTGAGTAGCTAGGATTGTCCCTATCAAGTGTGATTATCCCTCTTTGAACCAAGGCACTCTCAATGGTGATGGCATTTTCAATCAATTTTTGAAAAGAGGGAGGACAATGAAGATTAAGATGATAGCTCATCTCTTCATCTAAGTTGTTTGTGAAAGTGGTGATCTTTTCATTTTTAGGAACGTGGTGTGGATATCTAGTGAACAATCTTCTCCATCTCTAAAGAAATGTAATGAATGGTTTGCTAGGTTTCTGTTTAGCCTTGCAGAGATCAATCATGGTTATTTGATGTTTTATGTTGTAGGAATATTATGATATGAACTCATTAATCAATTCCTCAAATGTCTTGATGGGCGATGTGATTTTTGATAGCCATTCCATAGATTGGCCTCCAAGGCTTCTAGGAAACAAATGCATCAAGTTTGTGTCCTCATAAGCAAACTCTAAAGTCATATTTCAAAAATCCCTAATATGATTGATTGGATCCTATTTCCCATTGTAACAATCAAACTTTGGGATTTCACAGTGTTTGGGAAACGGGATCTTGTTGAGATGTCAATCAAAAGGATAAGGATAGCTGTTATCAAGAGTGTATGTCTTTTTTGTGGCCCCCCCTTGTAGATATTTAATTTTTCCTTGTAGTGCTTTAACTTGTTGAGTCAAGGCACTAAGATCAAACAAGGGCATTTCATTAGGATTACTCTTTATGTTCTCAGTATTGAAATCATAGGGCAATTTAGCTCCTTTGTCAGATAGATACAAGAAATATTTTTCTTTATTGTGCTCCAAAATCTTTTCTAAGGCTTTGTGAAACTTGGGATCTTGTTTAGCCTCTCTAAGAAGTTCTTCATCCCATTCATCATCACTCTCCATAGGAGTTTTACTCCCATCTCTGTTGAAAGGGAATGGATTCTTTTCTCTTTCACCCATTTTATCTTTAAAAAGGGGATTATGAATCACACTATAAAGGGTATGACTAGTATCACCCTCTTCTTGAGTTCTTTGGGTATGGCCTTCTCATTGAATATCCTCTTTCAACTTATTATATTGAGATCTTGTAAAAATAGGCATACAATTTTGAAACGTTCTTCTAGACTTAGATCACAATTTGATAAATGCACAAATGATGATATTTTGATCTAATAAGATGAAAATATTATGATATGATCAAAAGATGTTCCTATTCTTGATTTTGGCTTCCAATGATAAAGGATATCAAAATCTTGTTGGGGAAGTTGAATCAAATAATCAGAAATTTGTTTGAAAGGTGCACTTTTTAAGGTTTTGATCCTTGTTTTTGAAGAATGATAAGTATAGCCTAATGCACTGAAGGATTTGATTGGGATGTGTTGGATATTCAATAGAAGGTTGTGGTATATAATTGAACTCAAGAGGTTGATTGTGATTGTGTCATTGTGATAGAGCTTGTCTCTGAAAATAAGCTCATGAATCTAAAGGGTCTACAATGTATTCGTCAGTAAATCCCCAAACAAAATCTTGGTACCTATGGAGAAATTTATGGTAATGGAGCAAGACGTTTCGACTCTTGTATAAAAAATTCCTTTGTTGTAAGGTTTTCTGGTAACCTAGAGGTTTCTTGGGTTTCTTGATTCTATTGGCAATTAACTTCTTGACAAATTTGGTAGATTTCCACTCCCTAAGCATGAGAGAAATGTTGATATGCTACTGGACTGAGGATGCTATAAACTCATATCTGTCAAAAATAATGATTTGGGAAAAGTTATAGATGTGCTACTATGTTCCTTGTATGCGCTACAAAATTAGGCATATGCGCCAGAGAAATAGTCAAATGCGCTACAATATGTCCTATATGCGCTATAGAAAAATTGTTATGACAGTGACTGGAAAATTATTTTTAGAATATCCACTGTATGTGCTAAAACACTCAATGCGCTAAAAAAAACTCTAAAAGCACTGGAATAACTAGTGAATGTGCTAGAACAGACCTCATATGCGCTTGAATATACCCTATATGCGCTAAAACAGTTTTTCCAAGGTAATTTTTTGAACAGTTTGTGAGCAGCTTCAGCTAAAATTTGACATGTTCATTTTGGATGATCTTATATCTGAATTAGTGTGATTGAAAACACAACAAACACTTTGAAAATAGTTGTTCTTAAGCTCTATTCTAAACATCAAGTGTATGCTCAAAAAAAATTTCAAAAAGTTTTTTCACAGGTTTGACACATAAAAGACAGTTCAGACAGACTCACTCTTAATACTCAAGTAGGTCATAATAATAATCAACAACCCACATCTTAAAATTGTGTTGACTCACATAGCAATGTCACCCCCAAAGGGGTGCCTATGTTTTTGTCTTTTCTAGGTGCGTACTCAAAGTGACGGAAGTGGATACTAGATCCCCTGAGCAAACGGTCCTTGGCAGTTATATGGTGAGTATCTTGGGGGCAGATTCTTCCCTCCCCTTGCACTATGATTATTATGATCAAAAATTGACATGGTGAGATACTACAGTAGGTTCATAGTAAGGGTTTCCATTCAGTGCAAAAATAATAAACTCCCTTAGGAGACCTCCCAACCTTTAGAACAAAGGCTTTAGGGATGGTTATCTTGCACACTACTGGCAAAATTGGGTTTCCCCAGATTCACTTTAAATTTTATAATGGGGTGGAATAGCCTAGCTTTGGCTTGAACCCACTTAGGTTGTTCCTCTTAGGTGACTACTTTTTCCCACAAGAACATGCCTTCTAAAGGATGTAATAAAGCATTGAAATTGGATGAATGTAAAAGGAAAGTCTAGTATTTTGGTCACCCAGTTAAGGGGAGAGCATAGACCTATTGCCACAAACACATTAGACAATGTTCTTTTTAAAACCCAAATCACAATGATTTAATCTAAGTGAATATGTTGCTTCATGAAAACAAATTGTTCAATTTTAATTGCAAAATCATTGTGTGGTGACTATCCTATATTGCTTCATTTTAAATCCATGTCTACCCTAGGGTTGCTTCTTTTTAAAAACTGGATGTGACTATTCTAGATTGGTTCTTTTTAAATTAGAAAAGGTTTTGTCTGTGGAAGGCATCAGACTTTGAATCTTGCTTAGTTACAACCTACATGCACCAAAAGATCACCTATATGCACCACAAAAACAAGTAAATGCACTAAAAAATATCCTATAAGCACTGGAGAAAGTCCTAAATGTGCTAAAAGACCTCTTAAATGCGCTAGAAGAGAATGCAGGAAAATTTTTATAAAATTTTTAGTAAACTGAGCCGAGTATATGCACCATTCTATTCCTTATAAGCTTCGTTTTGTTCCCTAAATGCGCTAAAATAGTTCTTGGATGTGCCAGAAGACCTGCAAAAGTGCCGAAAGAACGCATGTATGCGCTGTAGAAAACCTCGAATGTGCTAAACAAAAATTTTTGCCAAAAATCTAAATTCCAGAATGCAAAATCCTATAAAAAGAAACCTACAAATAGATGTTAAAAAAATGGGGCAAGGCCCCACGGTGGGCACCAGAAATGTGTGGTCGATTTTGAGTGTATTAAATATATATTAAACAAATCCAAACACACTAATAGAACATTATATCAAAAATAGAAAATCAAATACAAGGAATGAAAACTCTTTCTTTTGTCTTTAATGTTGTCCTATCATCCTCTATCTCCAGTTGTTTTGTTGATTCCAGCTGGCTCTTAGATCTTGGGCTAGGCTCAACAAACAGTCTTCCTAGAGAACAAGATTAAATATGAATGCATACAATACTATGCTAAGATGTGATTATTCTAATGCTAAACATGATTGATAAAATGAAATATTATGATAATGCTATGAATACTAAAGCTAATAATGATAATGCTAAGGTGTTAAAATGCTATAATGCTAAAAATGCAAGTAATCTCTAATTAGCCTCAATGCTTGGATTGGCAGTGATATTTATAGAGTTTTCGAAATATTCTAATTGGCTGATGTGATCAACAATTGTGAAAATTCCTGGTAGATCGAACGGTTGAAGATGAATAAGATTGGAGAGAAAAATAGAAGAAAATAGAAAACAAGCTTTGTTTCCTTTTTCAAAAAAGAGATAAGATGAGATGATAAAGATGAATTGTAAAAATCATCTTTTTGCAAGATTTTGGAAAGATTTTGAAGAAGATAAATAATGAATTATTAAATTCAATTATTCATTTATGGGTGACATGGAGATTTTTCTTAAAATAGAATATTTACCCTAGATTTAAAGAATAATGGAGGATTTCATAATTAAATAAAATATTTAATTGTGATTTGAAAAGATATGGAAGATATTTAATTAAAAATTTTAAGAAATGACATGTAAATGGAATTAATTATATAAAATATTTAATTAATTAGAAGAAGGATTTGAAAAGAAATATTTAAATTTAATTAAATAAAAAGACTTAATTAAATTCAAAAAGTGATAATTAATTAAAATAAATGAAGTGTATTTATTTAATTAATCAAGTAGACACGTGAAATAATTAAATAAAAAGTGATTTATTTAATCATGACAGAAGAATAAATTGAATGAACAATATAATTGAATTAATTAAATTTAATAATATGTAGAGGACTTTAGAGAAATTAATTAAATAATAAATATTTAATTAAATGTCAGGATTAATCAAACATGACCAATTTTATGCATATACACCAACTGCTCAACTTTAAATTAGGGTTGTTGATCCCTTTGGATTTAAAACAAAATCAATAGCGCTCCTCATGCATTGCTCCTAGCGTTTACAACTTGTGTCTCAAAAGTGGTGACAACACCTCAGAAAACTGCCACATCACCACTTACTCCCATTAGTCATCTCTAAATCTAACAACCATCATGTGTCACAACTCTGGTCCATACCCCTTCATTGAATCAACAAGACAACAAGAACTGAAAATGAGGGGAATATTCTTTCAAAAATTACATCTTCCATCATAGATTTTGCTTCCTTCTCTAGAGTTCAATCAGTGATGTGAGAATCCACGCGATGAGACCTCAACCAATGGATTAAGGCCCATCTTTGGTCATGTTCATTTCCCATCATGCATCCTTGATTTAAGCTTCAAATTCTAGATCACATCAGCGATGGGAAAGAAAAGGTGATGGAACAAGATCAAGCCATGTGTACCTGCTTGAAGATTAAAGGCATAAAAATGTCGCTCACAAGAGAAATTCAAATTAGTGATAGAAAATTAGAACACTTGACCACATCATTCATCGCTATTTTGAGGTTCAAAGTTTACAATGAATCCGTGATGGGCGATGGAGGAAAATGCAAAGAGCACAAAAGGTCATCACACATCGCCAATTCACAACATAAAACTCACAAGCAATTAGCGATAAAGGAGAAGACAATGATAATGAAAGGAACACATGTATTGTGCATCACTAATGCAAAACTCAAGATCCATAACCTATCTGTGATACGTGGAACAAGAGAAATACCATTCATTGCACATTGCTAATGTAAGTCATGCTTTCCCAAAGCTATCCGCAATGAGCGATGAGCAAAAGTGGTAGACATGACTTAAGTGGGACAATTTGGAACATGTTCATAAGCTGCATTGAGAAAGGGAAGCACCTAGGAATATGTATGAAAAGGCTTCAAAATACTTAGAATAATTTATTTCAAAGGATGTAAAGGCCAAACAAGGCTGATAATTTAACCTTGTAAAATAAAGGAAATTCGTGGACCTAGGAAAATAGAAAGATTTTAGTGATGAAAACCCATGAAGTCTTAACCATATGGAGCTAATTACTCAACAAATTCCAATGACTCAAGTTGCAACTTAACTTACTGGGAACTAGTGGTAAGGGGTCAATGATAGATTAAGGGCTGATAGGGACAAAAAATTAAGGGTTTCTAGGAAGGGATTTGACAATAAAAAACCCAAGGCATTTAAAGTGGATAAAAGCCTAAGTTCAGATACTTGAAACAACTTGAATTTTATAGAATTTAGAAATAGAACCAAAATTTTTAGGGGTTCCATCACAATCTATTCAAGTGTGAGAATGTTGGGATATGGTGTTGTACACCATTAGATAAATTAATTTATCATAATATTGTGTAGTGTAGAAAATTGTATGCTCTTGAAAATAGTATAATTTCACACTTAATTTGAACCTATTTTAGCACCCTTGCATTAAATACCCCTTTAAATCATCATTAATAGGACCCTAAGACCCTTTATTTTGGATCTTGAGGCTTATTTCAACTAAAATCCCAACAAAATAATCAAAAACACTAAAATTCGTAACAACCCACCTTGAAAATATAGGGTAGGGTTCATAAGTCACCTTGAGCGTACGAGTCCCCCTAGGTGGGACCCATACACCACAAGTGGTGTATGAGTCCAATTTGAGACCTTTTTAGGGTTCAAGTGGGAAATTCAACATTTTAATTCAAATTTTTGGTTGATGTTGGCTTTTGAGATCTAAATATCGGTAAATTAGGTGTATTTCCTATATAAACAAGCTTCCAAGTCATTATTTCATCTAAGCAATAATCTAGAGGAACAATTTCAAGATCCAAGCATTCAAGAGAATTCAAGCATTCTTTCACAAGAGCATTCAAGTTTTAAGAGCAAGAAAATTTGAAGTCTTGGAGCAACATTAAAGTGTTTTTGCAAGTCTTCAAGCTCACTTTCATCCAAGATCTAGAATTGTTAAGGGTTGATTATTGTTGCCTATAGTTAATCATGATGGATTCTAGGTTATGGAGATGCAACTAACCATCAAGCCAAGCCTAATGACTTGTTTCCTAAGCATTTCCATCCTCCATTATCACTCTACATTCAACCAAAGGAAGGTACATGCATTATTAGGGCTCACGTGGGCTGATTAGAGATCTCACAAAGTGAGTCATTCATCTTCATGTTTCATTCATGCATCTCATTCTAGCACGATAGAATAGGGTTGCATTGCATTTTAGATTTCCTGACCTTAGACACACTTAAGGTTAGGGTTTATGTTCACATTTATATCCAAGTTTCATTGTTTCTATCAAGGTTTAATTATCAAACTAAGGGTTTGACCAAGGCAAACCCCTCTATAAGAAAATCAACAATATATTCTGTTTTGTAGGTCTTTTTATAGGTTTAGATTTGGAAATCACTTTGGAAGGGAACAACAAAAATTATAGCAAAAATCTAACCTTTGAATTCTTAAAAAAGGGGAATGGGATTGATACACCAGAAGTGGCATATGAGTCCCACTACAGGCAATTTTTTAGATTTTTGTAGATCCTGAATCTACACTATTAGAAACCTATTCTAGACCAACAACCAAGCTACTGTATGATTTAGGAGTTTATATATTAAGCAATTCAGGAGTTAAAATTGAAGAAGTTTTCACATGTAATGTTGAGAAATCTAATGAGTTAATTCCTAGAAGAGATGTTTTAATTGAATCGGATTGCGACTTCTCCGAGGAGGAGAATGATCCTTATTATAAATTTCAAAATAGTATTATTGCAAATCCTCAAGTGAATGATAAAAGTAAAATTTCACTAAAGAGTTTGTTATTGTAGGATTGTAGTTGATTGCACAATGTTGCACATTCAGAAAACAACTGTATGATGTGTCTAGAGATAATCCATAGAATTGAGAGTCAATTTTTTGAAGGACGTGATGATGTCATGAGGATCAAACTGAAAACACATAGGAATGAAGATTAGAATATATAGAATAAAAATATTTATACAATGATGTTGAAAAATGATAAAATATTGATTACAAAAGATCATGATTGGATTCTTAAATTTGATGGATCAAAATCAAAACAAGGAATTGGAATTGGAGTGGAACTGATCAACCTGCAAGGTAAGTCCTTTCTTGTTGCATATCGATTGAGATTTCAATATACTAACAATGCAATAGAATATGAAGCTCTAATACATGGCTTGATCCTGACAATCAAGAAAAAGGTTAGGATTCTCAAGGTGTTTGACGATTCAGAATTGGTATTTAAACAAGTCCGAAAGCAATATATTTTCCATTACAAAATATTATCCAATTACCGACACAAAATGTGGGATTTGATCAAAGAGTTTGATGCATTTAATATTACTCAAATCCCAAGAAGATTTAATCAGAGAGTTGATGCTTTGGCGACTGCTACTAGTACTTTGGAACCTCTAGAAACTTCAATTTTCAAAAGATTCATAGTTGAATTGGTACAATTACCCTCGGTTCCTAATAATATTACTAACCTGCAAGTGTTTGAAGATGGTAGGTACATATTGAAGTTCATTACTAATTTCAGTATTTTTGAGGCACAAATTATTGAAGAGATAAATCGCCTTGATGGTGAAATTCAAGATGAAGAATTGACTCAATTCAAAGATAATAACATTCTGAAAGCAATAATTGAGTTAGAATGATTGTTTGATATTGATTAGATAATAAAAAAAAAAAATTTACCCCAAAGTGAAGGAGGATTATCTGAATTATATAATTTGAATATTGCAAAAGATCCTAAGAATGTACTTATAGGGAAGGTTTGTATCGAGGAAGAGAAAAGAAATATTGCTCAAGTATTTAAAGATTATTTGAAAGTCATAGCATGGACCTATGAAGATTTAAAGACATATGACACTTCTATCATCACACATACTATACCATTAAAGCCTGATGCGAAACCTTTCCGACAGAAACAACATCTAGTAAATGCACTTTTAGAGCCTTTAATTCAAAAGGAAGTTCAAAAATTTTTGTCAACCAAGATAATTTTTCCAATCAGACATTCTACTTGGGTGGAAAATTTAGTCCCTATTAGGAAAAAGAAGGGATATATCCGATTGTGCGTAGATTTTTGAAATGTCAACAAAGCATCTGAAAAAGACAATTATCCACTACCTTCTCTCAAAGAAGTATTACAAATAGTTAACAATTTGCAAATGATGTCCTTTTTGGATGATTTTTTGGTGTATAATCAACTAATGGTAGCAAAGGAGGATCAGATGAAAACCGCTTTCACCACTAAGTGGGGAAATTTTGCTTATAGAAGGATGTCGTTTGGATTGATAAACATTGGGGCTACATTCAAAAGAGTGATGGACTATGCCTTTCAAGAATTGATAGGAAAATGCATCATCATTTACATGGATGACCTTACAGTATTTTCTAAAGATAGAAGAGATCATGTCCGAGATCTCATAGCAATATTACAAAAGTGTGAAACTTATGGAGTTTCCCTAAATCCTAAAAAATGTATTTTTAGGGTGACAGAAGGAAAATTATTGGGACATATCATTTTTGAACATGGTATTTCAATTGACCCAGAAGGAGTGAACACACTACTCAGACTACAACCCCCAAGGAGTAGAAAAGAATTGAATTCATATTTTGATAAGATCAATTTTTTTTAGAATTTTTTTTTAGGATTTTCTAAAATACTGAAGCCACTCAACGATATGTTAAAGAGAGACACAAAAATAGAGTGCACGAATGAAGCTAAGATAGCCGTTGATACTATAAAGATTGCAATCACATAAGCACTAGTACCTGTAAGACCAGATTATATTAAACCTTTTTATATTTACTCATTCATTTCTAGTCATACTTGTGTTGCAGTATTAACACAAAAGGGAAAAAATAAAGAAGAAAAACCAATCGTTGTTATGAGTGCTCCATTCAAGGTAGTGGAGTTGAGATATACAGATGTTGAAAAACAAGCCTTCACTTTGGTCAAAGCCATACGCAAGTTTAGACATTATATCCTCAGGAGTATTGTTAAGGCTATTGTCTAGATTCAACTATCAAGATGTTGTTGACAGAAAGTGAGTTCAGAGAAAAGAGAGCTAAATGAGTTACTATATTACAAGAATATGATTTAGAAATCATACCTATGAGGTTGGTCCATAGACAAGCCTTGGTAAAATCCATTACAGAAATAGATCCCCAAATTTTGAGACAGTAATACATATTAGACAAAAAGGACCAAGAAGACTGGTATTCACACATTTGGCATTATTTGGTCAGCCATACCTGTCCTAATCATATGCAAAGAAATCAAAGAAGAACCCTCAAGATGAAATCATAGAGTTATATGATTAAAGGACGAGCTCTATTTAAAAGAAATCATGAAGGAATCTATTCAAGATGCTTAAATAGAATAAAGTGTTGCAAGAATTGCATGATAGATTTGGAATAGCTCATGGAGCACATTTGGCTACTGCACACCTCATTTTACGAGTAGGCTACTACTGACCCAAGATTTTTAAAGATACTCACGAATATGTTAAACATTGTCATACATGTCAAACAACATCAGATAAAGGAATATTCAATGCTCAACTGTTACAGTCAATGAGGAAGATGCATCCATTTTCACAGTGGGAATTATAATTTATTGGAAATATTAATTGTCTATCGTCAGCTTGACATAGATTCATACTAACAGCTACAGATTAATGTACCTGATGGATAGTGATGTGCTCCAACAAGCAATACAGTAGTGATGTAGTCATCAAATTTTTGGAAAAGAACATTATCACTAGGTTTGGAACGCCATATGCATTGGTATGTGATAATGGCCCTACCTTTGCTTCATTACAGTTTTCTAATTGGGAATTCAAGTATGGGATAACATTAAAATTTTCATCTAATTATTATTTGGAGGGAAATGGATTAGCTGAATCGTCAAATAATTTTTTTTGCATATAATTAAAAAATTGATTGAAAAGAACCCTAGGGAATGGCATTCTTTGTTAAGGTTCTCTTTATGGGTAGATCTTACTAGAATGAAGGTTTCATTGGGGAATTCTCCCTATCATTTGGTTTATGGGGTAGATCCTATACTCTGAATAAATTTAAAAATCCCTACCTGGCAATTTTCACAATAATATATTGGATTAGATGATCAAAATGAAGCTTAATTGTTGCAATTGATGCATTTAGATGAGAAATGAACATGGGCCATAGATCATTTTGCTAAACATCAATCTATAGTGAAAAGATGGTTTGATAAATGTGCCAAGTTCAATACTTTTAAAATATCTGATTTGGTCCTATATTGGAGTAAAGCCCATGAACGTAAAAGTGAACATGGAAAGTTTAACAGATCATGGATAGGCTCATACCAAATTTTTAAAATTTTGGGTGATAGTGCTTATAGATTAAAGTCCTTGACTGGAAAAGATATCCCATTACCTATGAATGGGTTGTTTCTAAGGCATTATTTCTAGTCATGAGTAAATAGTTTTTGTAAATAGTTGTTATTGTAAATAGTTGTTTTTGGTGTTGTTTTTTGTTTTTTTTAATCTTTTGTGTCATTGGACTTTACATCGATTAGCAACTTTTAAAGGTTTACAAGTGAGTAGAACATCAACTCCAGAGCTTTAATCTCTTTTTTGACCAGAATTAGTGTTCCATTTATAAATTCTTCAGAAATTGTTCAATCCTATGTACTCCAATTAGCATGAATTTATTCAGTTGATGTTGAGCTACAAAATAACACATTTAAATCATTCTACTAAAATTTGGGATAGCAATTTTTTGCATTAATTGAAAAATCAAAAGACTACCTTTGTTACCATTGTAATTCCCAACCTAATAGTGGTGCTTCAATGCTTGCAAGTTGATAGATGAGCTATTATTGAAAAATAAAAAAGTGAAAATGAGCTATCATTGCTATATATAAAAAATAAAAAAAGTGATATCAAATCTATAGGCTATCCGAATAACTCTACCGGGCCTATGGATGCCTGACTGACAGTAGAGCTATGTTTGGGGGAATTATAGAGATAACCTTGTTGGGGCTATGGATGCCTGACTGGAAACAAGGCTCTATCCTTGGTTGGCTTAAAAGGAATTGTCATATTATGTAGGTTAATGCAAACAATTGATATTTCTAATTTTATTGTAGCGGAAATGAATCAATTGCACACACGTGAGCTTAGTAATACTTAATTATGCATGCTAACCAGAGTAAGATTTGGAAATAGAATAAAGATCATATGATTTATAATTAGAATACTAAAGAAAGTTGGAACATTGATGTTAGATCTAGAATTGACTTTCTATTGTTTTGTTTTGTTTTTTTCGTTGCTAGTTGTTGTGTAGTCTCACAACACACCCCATTTTGCTCCTTTGGAAAAATGTGGACCCCTCTTCTTCTTTTTTCCCTTTTTTCTTTGTTATTTTTTTCCTCCTCAACATGGTTTTGATTGATGCTTCACCAGCTGCTAGTTGTTTCTCAGTTTCACTTGGCCTTTTTGATGATGCACTTTTTACTGCCCAGTATTTTTGGTGTTTTGGTATGTCTTTATTGTTTATTCTGTCACCGAAAACTAGAATTTCTGAGTCTTGCATGAGGTTAAAGAGTTTGTTTCTTTAAATAACTTTAGTTTCGCCCGGTATTTGTTAGAAACCAAGATCTGATTGCAAAGCAGAAAAATCACAGAAGAGAAAAATGAAAAAGAAGATATTTGCAAAAGATGTGCAAATTGATATATTTGAAGTACGAAATATTACAAGAGATAAAGGTATGTGCAGGATCATGATGGGCCAAAAAGTGGCAATATGATGGGTATGTGGCTGATGACATTTTTTTACCCAAAATTGATGAAACAAAAAGGGTTTTTAAAGGAGACTCTCAAATTTCCACCAATATAAATTATTCTTTACTTTGAATTAAATAAGTAATTATTATTCATTTTCTATTCAAATTATGACTAAAGTCTTGATTGATAGGCTGATTGAAAAACATCTATAGCTTTCAAACGATATCACATTTTTTGAATCCAAAACATGCGTCACATTCTATGCTTTGCATACTATAGGATTAAAAAAAGAAAAAATGAATTTCATGAAGTTTTGACTAAGTTAAGGTGGTCAAACATACGAGTTTTTTATATTTTTTAAAAGCTGTAATAAAAAAATCATAATTAATTATTTACTTGGAAAAAAATTACAAAAAAATATGCATCACATCGGGACATGAGTCCTCTACTTATAAAATATTATAAAAAATTATTATCATTTTATTGTGGTTAGGGTGGTTAGACAGACACCAACTTCTTATTTTTTCCACTGAAATTTAAAGTACTACTACATTGAAATCTCAAATTTTCACCAAATAGAATTTTTTTAAACAAACTTAGTAGTTTAGAAACTACATTCAATTTTCTACAGATTCTATTCTTACATATTTTTGAAATAATATAGATAAATTATTCAAATTTTTATGTCAAGTTACCTAACTCTGATTTTTTTGAATTTTTTGCCACTTAAGGGCTTGTTTTTTCAATGATGATCCTGCACATACCCATAATTTTCTTTATAAAAGAAAAGATGCATAACCCTATTCTTATCTTGAGAAAAAAGATAGCTCAATAAGATAAAGATAAGAACCTATAACTTAGGAATTAAATAAAGCCTAAGTAAACTTATGCATAGTGTAATTAATAATTAATTACACCAATACCCCCCATAAGTGCAACTTAGGGAGAAGTAGATTATTATGCAAATATGAGTCCCAACAATAAGGCCTGATTAGGTACTCATGTACAAATGCAAAGAGAGAGAAAAACCAGTGGGAAAAACCCCCCTTCAGAGAGATGAACTACTGTGAAGAAGCACTGGAAGAACTCCGATGAAGCAACACTGGAACCCCAAATCCGGCAAGCAAGGAAAGATACTTTTGTTTACAAAATACCATATCAGAATCACAAATGCAACAGCAGACCCGATGCCAAGGAACACTGGAAACTCACATACTAAATCAACCCTAGAATATGTGAACAACAGTAGATGAAAGGACCCATGATGACAAATTTGGAAGTTGTGTCTCTCGAAGCCAGTGCCAAAATGAAACTAAAACTTCCCATAGGATGAGTACCATCAAGATTCTAGAACATTAACCATAAAAAAATGGCCCTCAAATGAGAAAGATCTAAACCAATGCGGATCAAGAACCATAAAATCCCAATTGAAGTGTGAACTAAAGCAAACCAATGATGTGTCTAGCTAAGCAAGAAAGAAGCTAACGGAAACAACAAGAAACTAGACAAACTCATGCGAGTTGTCACCAATATGAAAGATGGATGCAAGAACCCCCCTTAATGGAACTTTATATAAGTTTGTTATTACAATACCTAATGATTAAAGAAGGAGAGAATGCAAAACTACAGAAACATAGGAAAAAATGCAAACCTAGCACACGAAACCAAAATGAATGCATGCATAAAATAAGGTAAAAATATTTTGTGAATGACCTCAGATCTACATAGAGGTCAAAACAAGCTTTCCAATGCCGTGAAAATCACAAAAAATGAATAAGCGATTCAAAAGATATGCTTCCCAGAGTAAAAACGGCAACATCTGACTTCTGAGGCCAAAAATGAAATCAAAAAGGAAAAACCAAAAAACCACACCTGCACCATTGCATAGAGCATCGAAACAGATTTTTGACAATATCTCGTTTGCAAAAAAATACCTCCGTTTGCAAAAGTTATGCCAAAATGAAAAAATCCTTGTAAAAGGGCACTTCCAGCACTAAATAGGGGCAAAAAATCAGCACCCCTGGCTTCAACTCCTGGTTTTCCATATGACCCTGTACAGGGCCGACAGAAAAAACAAACTGCCGAGGCCAAAACCTGCAGCACTCGGTCGCAATATGACTGCCGACAGAAGGTTAGGGGCTGGAAACTTAGCGCTCGGGTGGCGGGGGCTAGAGCTCGGAGCTCCCAGTCATCAACAAAACCTTTGTTGGCTCTTAAGGGGCTCGCGGGGGCTGAACACAGTGGCTCTGGGTCCCCACATGACCCGGAGTAGAAAGAAAAGGGCCTGAGGGGTCTGAAATCTAGATCAGTGGCACTCAGAGGTGTCTCCGCCTGTGGCGGATGAAAAGGCCGAACCTGCTGGTGGTGGAAGGGTGGCGTAGTGGTGGCACAATTTGTTTATAATGGGCAGCACAAAAATTCACCAATTTTTTTTTTTTTTTTGATTTTTTTAAAAAAAAAATTCAAAATTTGAACCTCAAAAACTGTGCCTAGGGGCTGTACGACCCTTGAGAAATTTTTTTTTGCCTCTCCAGACCCCTGGATCTATCAAAAGAATCATTGAGCTTACAACCCTCGCAGATCTGGCAAACAGTGATGAAAATGAATGAAATAAAAGTCATTTCTGACTTTCTCCAGCGCTCTGAATCCAATGGAAAACCTCGATCTGATCCAAGACGCTGCATAATGATTCTCAAGGAATGAAACCCTTGAGGGACTTCAAACGAGCTCTGCACTGTGTTCCTCCAAAAAAGCTAAGAAGGGGCTACAAATCGAGGCTCTGATACCATGTTAGAATCCAAGATCTGATTGCAAACCAAAAAAATCACCTTCCACAGAAGAGAAAAATGAAAAAGCAGAGATTTGCAAAAGATGTGCAAATTGATATATTCGAAGTACGAAATATTACAAGAGATAATTTGCTTTATCAAAGCAAAGATGCATAACCCTAATCTTATCTTGAGCAACAAGATAACTCAATAAGATAAAGATAAGAACCTATAACTTAGGAATTAAATAAAGCCTAAGTAAACTTATGCACTGAACTGTAATTAATAATTAATTACAGCAATAGTATTTTATTAATAGAATTGTATAAACTTGGTAATTTTCTTTTTATCGAAGTCTGGTGGCTTATTATTTTCTTCAAAGTAAAAGTCAGAAATTAGAAACTCTGTTTTGAAATGTCGTCAAGTATATCTTTTAGTTTCAATTTTTGGGTTTTGTTTCTAGGTATGTGCAAGATCATCATGGAAAAAAATTAGAAAAATCAGAGCTAGGAAAATTGACGTAAGAATTAGAATAAGTTATCTATATTATTTCAAAAATATGTAAGAATAGAATTTGTAGAAAATTGAATGTAGTTTCTAAACTACTAGGTTTTTTTAAAAAAAAAAAATCTATTTGGTGAAAATTTTAAATTTCAATGTAGTGGTACTTAGATTTCAGGGAAAAAATAAGTAGGAGTCTATCTGACCACCCTAACTAAATTGAAATGATAATATTTTTTTATAATATTTTAGATATAAGTAGAGGATTCATGCCCTAATGTGATGCATATTGTTTTGTAATTTTTTTCCAAGTAAATAATTAATTATGAATTTTTTATTACAACTTTTTAAAAAATATAAAAACTCGTATGTTTGACCACCTTAACTTGGTCAAAACTTCATGAAATTCAATTTTTCTTTTTTTAATCCTATAGTATATGAAACATAGAATGTGACACATGTTCTGGATTCAAAAAATGTGATACCATTTGAAATCTATATATATTTTTCAATCAGCCTACCAATTAGGACTTTAGTCGTAATTTGAATAGAAAATGAATAATAATTACTTATTAAATTCAAAATAAAGCATAATTTATATTGATGGAAATTGAGAATCTCCTTTAAAAACCCTTTTCGTTTCATCAATTTTGGGTAAAAAAATAGTCCTCAGCCATATACCCATCATATTGCCACTTTTTGGCCCATCATGATCTTGCACATACCCTTCTCTTTTTCCATTTTTTTTCTTCTTTCTCTTTTCTCGAGAAGTATTTCTCAGATCCTGGTGTTATATGAATTCTCTCAAAGACATTATCTAAAGGTGTAACTCTAATGATCATAATTAATCTCATATCATTAATGGCATATACCTTATATAAAGTTGGCATGACATGTAATTGCCATGAATAGTCACCATGTCATCTTTCTTCTCGAATGACAAGCCAACTCAAAACTTTAGGTGTTCATAAGTTGAACCATAATCTGTAATGATTACACCTTTATTCTAGGAATTAATGTGAAATAATGGGTAATTAATGAAGGTGGCGAACTACCTATGTACTTGGCACCACCTCAAGCATGCAATTGCTTTTGAAACACTCCATTTCGCATCATTTTACAAACTTGGTAAAGACATTGAATTCACAAAGTTACTTTGGCACGTAAGCAGAGGTAAAATTTTCATGAAAATAAGTTATGACTATGTAAGGGTTTTTGAAGTCGTACTCTGAAGAATTATCATTTTAACCTGAACCAGGTATGTTCTGAATAACTGATTTATTGACAAGAGTTTCTCAGGATAGAAATCTTCAATAATGGTATTTTCTCATTCTAAAATTGGGATATTAATTTCCTCTGAATTGTTAAATTTGATCAAGAATGAATTGAAAGTTTATGAAATGTAATGTTTGGTTAAATTTAACCCTAACTCACACACATAGCCAAAAAAATTGAAACATTGTAGAGCACATTCTATCGAAAATGAGCACTTCTGAAGCAAGAGCAGGTGATGAATTCAAGTACTACAACTCACAGATAGTGCCCATTAATGTGGTGATTAAAGATACCCACATGGGATGGTCTTCTAACATTGAAATCCATTCACGACTGCTGGAAAATGTACTTAAAATGATGTATCAAATGATTTACTTCTTGTAGGAGGGTTTTCACCAGCGATGGAAGCTCTAGAATTAGTAATGCAATGTATAAACCATTATAATCCAACCAAAAGGATTGTTGAAAAGGATGGAAGAACTTATGCAGATAGTCTCAAAATGGAATTATGTGTACATTTGGTCTCCCCTCCTACATAAGGATGTACAATGTCGACCTAAAAGCAAAGGCCAAGACATATCAGAGTGCTAAAGAACACAACAAAGAAATTGTGAGCACCCAATGGTGCCAATAGCCAATCACACGACATATCAAAGTAATTCAGAGGTTTGATTTTAAACAAGAAATGTAAGACATAATAACTTTGCTCAGTAGAGTAGCTATTTTAAGAGATGTAAGCAGGTTCGAACCTTGGATGTTTGTGATAATATCTCAAATGATAGAAAGCCCTGTAGAGTTGCATTGGGGAAAATTGATAAGTGATAGGTTACATGAACAAATTACTACATTCCCCAAACCCAGATGTTTCTACATGTCATCATATGTTATTTACTCCTATGCTATGATGGCCAATAGACAAGGATTAAAATAGATTGGTACTTTGGGCACAAAAATTTCCAATAGTTTGATATATGCACATTTACCCCAAATCATTGTTCATGGGTATAAAGGTGATTACAGAAAATTCAATGATTTATTTTCCATTAAATTGTTAAGAATAATGGAAGGTGATAAATCTAAGAGATTATCTTGGAAGCACAAAGTGCCATTTGGCCTATGGGATGTTGGTACATACAGCTCCCAACTTACTCCTACATCAGAGTGGAGGGATTTGATGGACACCCATTCATGTTGCCCAGGTATCCTATAGATAAAATTATTTTATTGGAATTATTGAGATGGTTAAAACCATCTCAGGGCCTTTATAGCCATGCTCACAAAAAGGCCTCTTTCAAATTTCCTATTATAATAGGAAAATCTTATAAGTGCAATGCAATCAAGGTGGCTCATTTATGTGAGGAGGAACTAAAAACTTACAATTTTGAAGAATTTCCACTTCAAAGAATGTACTATGATGTTGAAGGAAATATTGAAAAAATCATAGCTGGTTATTGTGCTCATGTACATCATTTAGAAGACTATTGGCTTAATTGTGAAGATGAGCATGAGGTCAAAAGGAAAAGGTATGAAAGAATGACTCTAGGGTTTGATCAAATGCTCAAACTCTATGATATCCCAAACCAACTGGTGAAGATGATGGTCATGTGCTAAATTAGTTCTATAATAATGATAGGATATATGATGAACCCATTCTAGACCTAGGTGTTGAGGATGAAGACATGACATCAATTGATGATTTTACTAGGCCAGTCATAAGGTACACTAAACATTGGATTGATGAATTTTGTAAAAGTTTAAGAGAAAGAGGAATTGAACCCATCTACTTAGAAGATAAAAGAAGAAAGTAAAGAGATGAAACTATTTTTGAAAGTGGAGAGCCTTACAAGAAGAAAAGAAAGACCAGTAAGGTTACTCCAAGTGTTAGAATTGAAGAAAAAATCCCTAAAACAACAAGACAAGAAGTTCCCACAAAGTTATTAGAAAAAAATAAAGATGCAGAGACTGGTAAAGATAAGTCTAAAACAAGACCTAAAGGTGCATCTTCTTCTACGATTAGAACAAGAACTAGAATAATTGTTGATGGAGGAAGAAGAGTAACATAGAATGTTGTTACACAAACTAGATCTACATCTCAAAGAGCTATAACATTATTTACTTCTCTCCCTTCTATTAATATGGCTAGTATGAAGCAAGCACTAGGCAGAACTCCTATGGCTTTAGAGGAAATTTCTGAGGAGGATGAGGCTAGAATTAAGGAACAAGTAGATAGATGCGGTGTTATGTGGGAAAAGATAAAATAAAAGAAATCCAAAGATAAACCTACAGTACAATCAGTGATAGAAGAAATGCAGGATACAAGCTATGATCCCATAAATATTGAAGAAGAAGAATTTATTCAAGGAACACTCGCCTTAGAGGAAGGAAATCCTAGCATACTTGAAATGGAAACAGGTGGAAATGAAGAGAAAAATCCTATTGATAAGGGAGTTATTGAAGACACTCTTGATTCTCAATTTTCTTTTGAAAATGTGTAAAATTTTAATGAGCCTTCGCAAGCTTTTGATGAAACAGATAAAGGCCATGCTGAAATTGAAATTGAAACTAAAATTTTAGAACAAGAAGCTACATAGTTCATAGGAGATGGAACTGAAAATGAAGAAGATAAAATTCAGAGAGAAGAATTGAAAAATATGGATAGACAGGAAACAATAAGTCTCCAAATAGAGGAGGTAGTGCAAAAAATTACTAATCCTGAGTCTATGACAAAAGTTGATAAAGAAATTCTCATTTCACAAAATATGGCAAGTCACAGAGATAAAATTCCTCTTAAGCCAAGTAATAAGAAATGAGAAAGAGTTATAGAGGTACAACAATATGATGATACACCTAATTGGTTAATCAGGGAATTAGCTTCTCCCATGTAAGTAGAAATATTACCTCTGAATCTTAGTAATTTCAGATAGGAAGTAAATACTACTAAACCTAGGCATAGAGAAAAAGTAAAGCATGTCATACGAAGGAATGTAGATGGTAACAAAACCATCTAGATAGCTACTCCAAAAAATGACAAAGATAGACATGACATAGCACCTAAGGAATATAAAATCACAAGTATTAATCTTGGACACTCATCTTGGTAGCAAGAACTAGAAGAAATAAAAGTGAATTTGAATGCTACTATTGCCAGAGTACATGAATATAAACAAAAGAAAAGAGAATTGAAAGAACGAGTTGCTACATTGGAGCATTTTATGAAATCACTGACTTTATTTGGTCAAGAGCAAGTTGAACTACCCCAACATCCGGTGCTAATGTCACAAGAACAAGTAGATGCCATTATTGTAGTTCATCATAAAATGAATATATTTGAAGAATGGATTGAATATTGGATAAAGTAGGGAGATGAATTTATTACAGATGCAGTAAAAATGTATAGGGAAGCATACCGTCATTTAAAGAAATTGAAAAGATTTGAAGATGAATGTAAACTTCACTAGGAGCAAGTCATTAACAAAAGGAAAAATATGGAAATTCTCATACAGACAGATGTCCAAGACTTAATAAAAAGCAATATAATATCAGAATCTAAAATTTCATTTCTAGGAAAGTGGAAGAAATAGTTGAAATGGGAAGGTGACATGTTAGTACAATGTATTGAAGGATTTGAAAGGGTCACCATTGATCGCAGAAGATTGATAAGAGAAAATCAAGAATTTATTGAGGTATTGTCGTGTCAAAGCTTTGATCCTGAAACATTAGGGAAGGATGGGAAGGAAGCTAAAGCTTTAAAAGAATGGATAGAAAGAATAAAAGAGATCCTGTTCAATTGTTGACAAGGGAGGTTATTGATGAAATAATACAATGTAGAAGTGTTAGTCAAATATGAAGCATAAAAGGAACAAAAAAATGTTGTCCTAATTCAAGTAACCAAAAAATATATTAGGTTCAAACTTACCTGGAGAGCAATAAGAAGGATTTTGAAGGAATGCATGCATCAAATATTGAGAGTTTTCTGAGAGTACCAATCAAAGAAAGAAGGAAGAAATCTGGAAATAAAGCCATAAGAGAATACAAAAAGAACTAGATACCGGAAGTGTTATAGAACCTATTTGTTGTAAATTTTGCAAGTTGGTCGCTATCCCGATAGGTGTTTTTTCATTCCGATATTTCAAAAGAAAGTTTTTAGCCTTGATGAAGATAAAGTATTCATGTTGAAGTATGGAGAAAAGTGTTGCTATGGATGAATTGAAAGCTTTGATTTATTGTAGAAAGTTCTTGATGATAGTTGGCATACGCCACATGACATATTTTAATTTGTTGTTTCTATTTTCTCTGAGATGCTTTTAAGTTGAACTTTTGGGGTGCCTTGTTTCTATAAAGGCCATCTCCTCCCACATTTTTATTTTAAGTTTGGAATTTTTGGATATCGAAGGAGCAAAAACTTCTTTTAAATTTTTTTCCTTTTTCTTATTTTTTGAACCATTCTGGTGTAAAACTTTGTATGCACATAGACATTAATTGATATCAGAGCTTTATGGATAGCTACCTATTTAAGTATCTTTTTTAGCTAGTTTTGTAAGTTCGGCTGAACAAGACTGTATGTTGTGTTGTTTAAGGGTGCATACATAACCTATTTAGTGTCCATAAATGAAACCCCCTCTTTAAAAGCTTGCATTGCTTTATACGTAGTTGTGAAGCAATCTGGTGAAGTATAAAGCAGTTTGTTGTATTTTGATTAATTCTTTGTGATTTGTAATTAAATGGCTACAAATAATTTGCACTTTACTCTCAACTACAAATTTTATCCCGATCTAATAGAATTACATGGTTATGAATCTTAACCATTGAATTACGACAAATAAAGTTCACTTATACTTTATCCAGATTCAAGAGACATAAACTAACCATTTAATTATCATAAATAGGAAACTCAAAGAATCAAAATATTGAAAGAATTATGAGACACAAAAGAAATAGAGATATCATGCTTGATAACAAAGTTATCTCAATTTGAGCTATGTCTCTGGGTCCGCTTCTCAATCTTGGACTGCTTTATTGATATCACCAAGTAAAAGCCTTCTTACAATATTAAGCTCTAAAAGAAACTCGCATGAAACTCCTCACAATCTCTCACTCTCAAATTTACAATTTTTGGTGTACAAAAACACCTTGTAAATTCTCCTCCAAACTTTTCTTACAAAGGCATAAAAATTCCCTCCAACACCTAGTTCTCTCAAAAGCACATGGTTGAAAATAAAACACCTACACCCCCTTTTATACATATAAAAATGCCTTAATAAAGCTCAACCATCAAAACAAATAAATAACCTTCCTCTCCCATTTATAATATCTTATGGGTTTTCATGGTTCTTTTGCAATATTCATTTGTTGGGTTGTTATTAACCATATAATTATTTTCGGGCTTAACAAGTGTTTAAAAGAATCACCACCCCTTATAATAACATTAAAATTCTTTTAAATAATTCCTAACCCCTTTAAAGTTATTATAATTTTTTGAAATATGAAATAGGTGGTTAAAGGGGCTAATTTGTTGAAATATAGGTTTATGAGTTTTTTTTCTCTCCTTGTTTTATGGGCAAGGTAAGAGGATTTTAAGGGATAAAATCCCACCAAATCCTCTCTTTTTAAATTTATTTTTTTTAAAAAAAACCATATGTGTTATTTTTTCTTTAATAATTATGGTTTAATATATATTTATGCCAACTCACCACTCCTGACACATCATCATGCTGATTGTACATTTGCTGACGTCATTAGTTGACCAGAGTCAAACTTTTGACCAACCTTTGACTAACCATAACTTTCACATATGAGCTCCATTTTTTAAACTGAATATAGTTCTGGAATCAGCGCGATAAGCACTCCAACTTGGCATCATTTTTGTTTCATTTTGAGACAATCAATTTTTTGAATTTTTGAATGCATGATTTGCTTGTTTGACAAAACCTTTGATTGAGCATAACTTCTGCATACATACTCCTTTTGGGCCTGTTCAAGTTGCGTTAGGATCATTTCAGTGAGCTCTATCCAATGATGTTGATTTAGATGAATTTGGAGACTGTGAAATTTTTAGGTATTTTAGATCCACCTGGATCACTTTGGGGCATCCATGGAGAATAACCAGGAGAAATTTATTTTATTTTATTTATTTTTTTATGTTTTTCTTTAGATAAGATGTTAATATTTTTTGAAAATGTTCTAAAAAATACAATTGAATGGAAATAGTTTAATTGAAAATCTTTTATTTTCCATGAAATTGATGAATGCTTAATGCTAAATCTACTTAAGTGATGGCAAAGAATTTGTTTTACTCATGAAATATTATGATGAACATTTTGATTTCAAGATGTCATTTGATGATAAAATTGAAGTTTTATGTGAAATGTTAGTAATCCTTGATAAAACTAGAAATAACTATATTCCCCTTTGAAATTAACAACAAAATTATCACATCATTACCTAAGAGCTATGTTTAGTGCAATCATGACCTAATTTATAGAGACTTGGGATTAAACGGAAGTCAATCTTTACTCTGTGAATGCAAATTTCTTTCTTAGGTTGTCTTTGTTTCATATCTTTCAAGAAAGTTAGGTTCTTCGCAGTCTTGTCTGTGGAGATTCTATATGAGTTGTTCACTATGAGTGAGATCATTGTCAACAAGAACTAGTGCTAGAAGGAGGGCTTATTGTTGTTATTTTTGGTTTTGTTAGGTTAAACTGGATTTCCATAGAACCACTAGATCTCGGTCTAGTGATCCTAAGGTGACCTTAGTTGAGCTTAGTGGTCGAACATCATCTAGACCTCAAAAGTCTGTAAGTTCAAATGCAAATCCAAAGATTCTAATTGTTGTTACACCATAAACCCCTATAGTGATGGAATTATTTAATGTGGAATCACCGATTCAATTTGCTGTATATAATGATCTACCAAAAAAATCCTGACAAGTTGTGTCCTAAGTACTATTTTCACAAAGATACTGAATAACACATTAGTATATTCAAAGATACATGATTACGAGCAAGAATTTAACATGAAGACATTGTGTTTCGATTGTTCCCATACACTTTGAGTGATGAAGTTTACTAGTGGTATATTAATTTTCCTCGTAATTCCATCAGGTCATGGAAAGACATGGAAACTCAATTTTTAGCTCAGTTTAGAACACCTACAGATCCTACCTTGCTATACGTACCATTAGTTTTCTCAAATAAAGAGGTTTGAGGGAGAACCTATAACTACTTTTAATGACAGATTTCAAAAGGATTATTCTAGGTTACAAGCACCTTATGGAGTGGATAATTTGTCTGCTTTCGTAGTTTATTATACAATAGTAGATCCTTTGACTGCTATGTTTGTGAAGTGAAGAGCTAATCCTCCCACCACTTTACCAGAAGCTTATTCTGAAGCCGTAAGTGTGAATTTAAAAATGAAACATCTTGGAAATGGATCATCCGCAAATGGTGGAAATGGATTAAGTATTTATCCTACATTGAACACAAATGGAGTTCCTAAAATTCATCCTATGACTCCCAACATTTATCCTGCAGTGGTCCAAAATGAGACATTTCCTCAAAATACTCTTTTTCAACTAGGAAATAGTCAAGCTTTAGTTCCACACCCTGGTCCAGCTATCACAGAGC
Source organism: Sequoia sempervirens (assembly GCA_007258455.2). Classification (NCBI taxonomy): domain Eukaryota; kingdom Viridiplantae; phylum Streptophyta; class Pinopsida; order Cupressales; family Cupressaceae; genus Sequoia; species Sequoia sempervirens. The sequence goes on along the minus strand of VDFB02168118.1, from coordinate 140,338,125 downwards.
TACGTCCTAATGGAAATTCCTTTTTCTTACAAACTCACAAGAATCAAAATATCAAAAATTTTGAGGAGAAGGAAGACATGAAAGAAGTCACAACTCAACTCAAAATATTAACTACAAAAGATACACAATTAAGAAATCAAAATTTTTATTCTCAAAACAATAATTCAAATTCTCAAAATCAAGTGTATAACACTCCCAAGCCATTTAGACCATGGAACGCACGCCCTAATAATGAGGGAGTATCAACACCTTTGAATAATACTGATTCAACTGATGAAAATTTTACATCAAAAGTGAATTTAGCTAATATTGCAATGAAAAATTGGTGTAGAATTCATAATACAAATGCTCATTTTGAAGTGAACTGTTCACAATTCAAAATCGCTTCAGATATTTTCCTTGTTGCTACTCATCATAATGAGCATTGTGATTCTCAACCTCCTAAAGGAAATGAATTAGTTCTAGTAGGATATGATTCTGCCTTAGTCTTAGAAAGTTATGAACATTTCAAACTACCTTCAATTATTACAAATCATACTCATAGATACGAAGGTGATGATTCAACTATGACTTTAGAGACATATACTTTTCCTTATAAGGATGAAAATGAGCCTATAGAAGAAATTGATGAAATACATGCTTTTCAACAATATTAGAAGGGACATAATTACAACATGAGGAATAATGTTAATAGTGGATATAAATTCAATGGACCCCTAGCAACATCCATCCCATTCAATAATTTTAATACTCCACCTAATGACAAATCAAGCAACAATCCTGGATTCCCTAAGCTGACTTCTCAATACAATTCATTAAATGATTCAAAAGGTGAAAAGATTGATCCTACTAATCAAAATAACTTGACTAATTACTTAGTAGAAGAAATCAAGAAAGTAAAGATTAGCCTTTCTTTGTCAGAACTACTTAAAATGCCTATGATCAAGAAAGCTTTCCTAAATACTCTGGAAGATTTTCCTAAAGAGAGAAAATCCAAGGACGTTGAAATGAAAGACATTCAAGCTAAAACAAAAGACAAGAAGCCTTTTATAAAGGAAAACTAGAGTCATCACCATTTTTGCTCACTTTGAAAATATTTGGTAAGAATCTTCACAATTACATAGTAGACTCTGGAGCTTCTACTAACGTGATGTCGTTATCCATATGTCAAAAATTAGGTTCAACTCCTACAAATTCTTTAAAGAAAGTCACTCAAGTTGACAAGACAGAGGTAAATGTGATAGGAGAGTAGACTAATATCCACATGCAATTGGCTTCTAATCCTAGGATCCAATATTACATTGACATTCAAGTCATGGAGATACTAGATACTTATGGTATGCTTTTGAGTAGAGAATGGTCTAAAAATTTCAATGGATACATGTCCACTAACTTCTCACACATGTGGTTACCATGCAAAGGAGTGCCTAATCAAGTTAGGATTGAAAGAGAACCTCATATGAAATACATTATCATAGATTATAATAAAAAAAATGAAGTTCTATATATCAATGTAGAACTAGGAGTTTATAAATTGCGCAATTCAGGAGTTAAAATTGAAGAAGTTTTCACTTGTGATGTCAAGAAATCTAATGAGTTAATTCCTAGAATAGATGTTTTAATTGAATTAGATTGTGACTCCTCTAAGGAGGAGAATGATCCTTATTATAAATTTCAAAACAGTATTATTGTAAAAGCTCAAGAGAAAAATGTAAAATTTCATTGAAAAGTTTGTTATTGCAGGATAGGTGCCAACTGCACAATGTTGCACATTCAGAAAACAACTATATGATGTGTCTGGAGATAATCCACAAAATTGAGAGTCAATTTTTTCAAGGACGTGACGATGTCATGAGGATCAAACTGAAAGCACATAGGACTGGATATCATAATATACATAATGAAAATATTTATACAATGACATCAAAAAATGGTAAAATATTGATTACAAATGATCAAGCTTGTATTCTTAAATTTGATGGATCAAAATTTGAAACAAGGAATTGGAATTGGAGTGGAACTGATCAACCCATAAGGTAAGTCCTTTCTTGTTGCATATCGATTGCAATTTCAATGTACTGACAATGCAACGAAATATGAAGCTCTTATACATGGCTTGATCTTGACAATCAAGAAAAAGGTTAGGATTCTCAAGGTGTTTGACGCTTCAGAATTGGTAGTTAAACAAGTTTAGGAGCAATATATCTTCCATTACAAAAGATTATCCAATTATTGACATAGACTATGGGATCTGATCGAAGAGTTCAATGCATTTAATATTACTCACATCCCAAGAAGATTTAATTAGAGAGCTGATGCTCTGGAAATTGCTACTAGTACTTTGGAACCTTTGGAAACTTTAGATTTGAAAAGATTCATAGTTGAATTGGTACAATTACTCTCTGTTCTTGATAATGTTACTAACCTGCAAGTGTTCGAAGATGATATACACATATGGGAATTCATTATGAATTTTGGTATTTTTGGGGCACAAATTATTAAAGAGATAGATCCCCCTAACGGTGAAATTTAAGATGAAGAATTGACTCAAGTCAAAGATAACAACATTATGAAAGGAATAATTAAGTTAGAATGATTGTTCGATATTGATTAGATAATCAAACAAAAAGATTTACCTCAAAGTGAAGGAGGATTATCTGAATTATATAATTTGAATGCTAAAGAAGATCCTAAGAATGTACTTATAGGTAAGGTTTGTACTGAAGAAGAGAAAAGAAATATTGCTCATGCACATAAATATTATTGGAAAGTCATAGCATGGACCTATGAAGATTTGAAGGCGTATGCCATTTCTATCATCACACATACTGTACCATTAAATCCTGATGCGAAACCTTTTCAACAAAAACAATGTCTAGTAAATTCACTTTTAGAGCCTTTAATTCAAAAGGAAGTTCAAAAATTGTTGTCAGCTAAGATAATTTTTCCAATCAAACATTCTACTTGGGTGGAAAATTTAGTCCCTATTAGGAAAAATAATGGAGATATCCGACTGTGCGTAGATTTTCAAACTCTCAACAGAGCATCTGAAAAAGAAAATTATCCACTACCCTCTCTTGAAGAATTGTTACAAATAGTTAATAGTTTGCAAATGATGTCCTTTTTGGACTGGTTTTCGGGGTATAATCAAGTAATGGTAGCGAAAGAGGATCAGATGAAAACCGCTTTCACCACTAAGTGGGGAAATTTTTCTTACAGAAGGATGCCATTTGGATTGATAAATGTTGGGGCTACATTCCAAAGAGTGATGGACTATTCCTTTTGAGAATTGATAGGAGAATGCATCATCATTTACATGGATGACCTTACAGTATTTTCTAAAGATAGAATAGATCATTTCCGAGATCTTAGAGTGATATTACAAAAGTGTGAAACTTACGAAGTTTTCCTAAATCCTAAAAAATGTATTTTTGGGGTGATTGAAGGAAAATTATTAGGACATATAATTTCTGAACATGGTATTTTAACTGACCCAGATAGAGTGAATGCATTACTCAGACTAAAACCCCTAGGAAGTTGAAAAGAATTGAAGTCATATTTCGGTAAGATCAATTTTGTTTAGAAATTTCTTATAGGATTTGCTGAAATGGTGAGCCACTCAATGATATGTTAAAGAAAGATGCCAAAATAGAGTGGAAGAATGAAGCTAATATCTCCTTTGATACTATACAGACTGGAATCGCAGAAGCGCGAGTACTGGTAAGCCTAGATTATATTAAAACTTTTTATATTTACTCATTCGCTTCTGGTCATACTTGTACTGTAGTATTAACAAAAAAGGGAAAAAATAAAGAATAAAAACCAATTTCTTTTATGAGTGCTCCATTCAAAGAAGTGGAGTTGAGATATAAAAATGTTGAAAAACAAGCCTTCGCTTTGATCAAAGAAATACACAAGTTTATAAATTATATCCTCAGTAGTATTGTTAAGGCTATTGTCCCAGATTCAACTATCAAGATGTTGCCGACACAATGTGAGCTCGGAGAAAAGAGAGCTAAATGGGTTACTATATTACAAGAATATGATTTAGAAATCATACCTATAAGGTTGATTTGGGGACAAGCCTTGGTCAAATCCATTGAAAAAATAGATCCCTAAATTTCGGGTCAGCAATACATGTTGGATGAAAAGGACCAAGAAGACTAGTATTCAAACATTTGGCATTATTTGGTCAGCCATACCTATCTTGATCATATGCAAAGAAATCGAAGAAGAGCCCTAAAGATGAAATCACAAAGTTATATGATTAAAGGAGGATCTCTATTGAAAATAAATCATGAAGGAATCTATTTAAGATGCTTAAATTGAACTAAAGTTGATAAAGTGTTGCAGGAATTGCATGATAGATTTGGAACAGCTCATGGAGCACCTTTGGCTACAACACACCTCATTTTAAGAGCAGGCTACTACTAGCCGAAATTTTTTAAAGATACTCACAAACATGGTAGACATTGTCATACATGTTAGACAACATCAGATAAAGGAAGATTCAATGATCAACCATTGCAATTGGTGATGGAGATGCATCCATTTTCACAGTGGGGATTAGAATTTATTGGAAATATTAATCCTCCATCCTTAGCTGGATATAGATTCATACTGACCATTACAAATTAGTGTACCTGATGGATAAAGGTGTGCTCCAGCAAGCAATGCACTATTGATGTAGTCATCAAATTTTTGGAAGAGAACATTATCACCAAGTTTGGAATGCCATATGCATTGGTATGTGATAATGGCCTTGCCTTTTTTTCATTAAATTTTTCTAATTGGGCATTCGAATATGGTATAACATTAAATTTTTTGTCTAATTATTATCCATAAGGAAATGGAATAACTGAATCATCAAATAAAAATTTGTTGGATATAATTAAAAAAATGATTGAAAAGAACCCAAGGGAATGCAATTCTTTGTTAAGGTTTTCCTTATGGGTAGATTATACTAGAATGAAAGTTGCATTAGGGAATTCTCCCTATCATTTGGTTTGTGGGGTAGATCCTATATTCCCAATAAATTTAAAAATCCCTACTTGGAAGTTTACACAAGAATATATTGGATTAGATGAGCAAACTGAAGCTCGATTGTTACAATTGATGCATTTAGATGAGAAATGAACAAGAGCCATATATCATTTTGCTAAACATCAATCTATAGTGAGAAGATGGGTTGATAAACATGCCAAGTTAAAGACTTTTAAAATATTTGATTTGGTCCTATATTGGAGTAAAGCCCATGAACGTAAAAATGAACATGGAAAGTTTAACAAATCATGGACAAGCCCATACCAAATTTTTGAAAATTTGAGTGATAGTACTTATAGATTAAAATGCTTGATTGGCGAAGATATCACATTACCTGTGAGTGGGCAGTTTCTAAAGAATTATTTCCAGTCATGAGTAAATAGTTTTTGTAAATAGTTTTTTTGGTGTTGTTTTTTGTTTATTTTTTAGGTGTTGCGTTGTTGGACTTTACATCGATTAGCAAATTTTAAACATTTACAAGTCAATAGAATGTCAACTCTAGATCTTTAATCTCTTTTCTAACTGGAATTAATGTTCCATTTATAAATTGTTTGGAAATTATTCAATCTTATGTACTCCGGTTAGCATGAATTATTCAGTTGATGTTGAGCTACAAAAGAACACATTTAAATCATTCCACTGAAATTTGGGATAGCATTTTCTTGCATTAATTGAAAAATCAAAAGAAAGCCTTTGCTACCACTGTAATTCCCAACCTAATAGTGGTGCTTCAATGCTTGAAAGTTGATAGATGAGGTATTATTACAAAATCAAAAAATTGAAAATGAGCTATCATTGCTATATCTAAAAAAAAAAAAAGTGATATCAACTCTTTAGGCTATTGAAATAACTCTATTGTGGCTATGGATTCCTAACCTGTAGTAGAGCTATGTTTGGGGGAATTACAGAGATAACCTTGTCAGGTCTATGGACGCCTAACTAGCAACAAGGCTCTATCCTTGGTTGGCTTAAAAGGAATTGTCATATTATGTAGGTTAATGCAAACGGTTGATATTTCTAAGTTTACTGTAGCAAAAATAAATCAATTGCAAACACGTGAACTTAGTAATACTTAATTATGCATGCTAACTAGAGTAAGATTTGGATTGGAAATGGAATAAAGATCCTATGATTTATAATTAAAATACTAAAGAAAGATGGAACATTGATGTTATATTTGGAATTGACTTTCAATTGTTTTGTTTAGTTTTGTTGGTTGCTAGTTGTTGTGTAGTCTCACAACACACCCCATTTTTCTCTTTTGGAAAAATGTGGATCCCTATTCTTTCTTTTTTCCCTTTTTGCTTTGTTGTTTTTGTCCTCGACATGGTTTTGATTGATGCTTAGCCAGTTGCTAGTTGTTTCTCAGTTTCACTTGGCCTCTTTGATGATGTACTTTTAACCACCTGGTATTTCGGTGTTTTGGTATGTCTTTATTGTTTATTATGTCAGAAAAAACCAGAATTTTGGAGTCTTGCATGAGGTGAAAGAGTTTGTGTCTTTAAATAAGTTTAGTTTCGCCTAGTATTTTATTAATTGAATTGTATCAACCCTATAATTTTCTTTTTATTGGAGTCTGGTGCCTTATTGTTTTCTTCAAAGTAAAATTCAAAAACCAAAAAGTCTATTTTGAAATGTTGTCAAGTATATCTTTCAGTTTCTATTTCCAAGTTTTGTTTCTCTTGTTTTGTTGTTTTTTTTCCTTTTTCTCTTTTCTCGAGAGGTATATCTCAGATCCCAGTGTTATGTGAATTCTCTCAAAGACATTATCAGATGTTGTAACTCTGGTGATCATCATTAATCTCATATCATTAATGACATATACCCTGTATAAAATTGGCATGACATGTAACTGCCATGAATAGTCACCGCATCATCTTTCTTCTCGAATGGTGAGCCAACTCAAAAATATAGGTGTTCATAAATTGAACCATAATCTGTAATGATTACACCTTTATTCTAGGAATTAATGTGAAATAATAGGTAATTAATGAAGGTGGCGAACTACCTATGTACTTGGCACCACCTCAAGGATGTAATTTATTTTGCAACACTCCACTTTGCGTCATATTACAAACTTGCTAAAGACATTGAATTCATGAAGCTACTTTGGTCTGTAAGCATAGGTAAAAATTTTAAGAACTTAAGTTCTGGCTATCCTAGGGTTTCTGAAGTCATACTATGAAGAATCATAATTTTAACCAGAACCAAGTATGTTCTGAATAACTAATTTATTGACAAGAGTTTCTCAGGATATAAATCTTTGATAATGGTATTTTCTCATTCTAAAATTAGGATATTAATTTTCCTCTAATTTGTTAAATTTGATCAAAGAATGAATTGAAAGTTTTATGAAATGTAATGTTTGGTTAAATTTAACCCTAAATCACACACATAGAAATATTTTTTGAAAAATTGTAGAGAACATTATATAAAAAATGAGCACTTCTGAAGCAAGAGTAGAAGATGAATTCAAATACTACAACACACAGACAATGCCCATTTATGTGGTAGCCACAGATAACCACATAGGATGGTCTTCTGACATTGAAATCCATTCACAACTATTGCAAGAAAATTCTACCTAATATACTAAAAATGTCGTATCAAATGGGTTACTTCCTGCTGGAGGGTTTCCGCCAGTGATGGAAGCTCTATAATTAGTAATGCAATATATAAACCATTATAATCCAGCAAAAAGGATTGTTGAAAAGGAAGGAAGAACTTATGCAATTTTTTCTCATAATGGAATTATGTGTACATTTGGTCTCCCCTCCTACACAAGGATGTACAATGTTGATCTGAAAGAAAAGGCCAAGACATATCAAAGCGCTGAAGAACATAATAGAGAAATTATGACCACCCAATGGTGCCAACAACCAATCACACCACATATCAAAGTAATTTAGAGGTCTGAGTTTAAAAAAGAAATGCAAGACATAATAAATTTGCTAAGAAAAGTAGCTGGTTTAAGAGATGCAAGTAGGTTTGAAGCCTAGATGTTTGTGATAATATCTGAAATGATAGAATGTAGAGTTGCATTGGGGAAAATTGATAAGTGACAAGTTACATGAAAAAATTACTACATTCCCAAAAAATAGATGTTTCTACATGTCATCATATGTTATTTACTCCTATGCTATGAGGGCCAATAAATAAGGATTAAAACAAATTCGTACTTTGGGCACAAAAATTGGCAATAGTTTGATATATGCACATTTACCCCAAATCACTGTTCATGGGTATAAAGGTGATTATAGAAAATTCAATGATTTGTTTTCCATGAAATTGATAATAACAATGGAAAGTGACAAATCTAAGAGATTATCCTTGGAAGCACAAAGTGCCATTCAACCTATGGGAGGCTGGTACATACAATTCCCAACTTACTCCTACATTAGAGTGGAGGGATTTAAAGGACACCCATTCATACTGCCCAGGCATCCTACAGATAAAATTATTTTATTGTAATTAGTGTGATAGTTAAAACCATCTCAGGATTTTGATAACCATGCTTGCAAGAAGGCCTCTTTGAGATTTTCTATTACAACAGGGAATTATAAGTGTAGTGCAATCATGGTGGGTGATTTATGTGAGGAGGAACTGAAAACTTACAATTTTGAAGAATTTCCACTTCAGAGAATGTACTATGATGTTGAAGGAAATATTGAAAAAAGAAAAGCTAGTTATCCTGCTCATGTACATCATTTAAAATACTAGATTGGATTAGTTGTGAATACGATCATGAGATAGGAAGGAAAAATTACAAAAGAATGACTCTAGGGTTTTCTCGAATGCTCAAACTCTATGATATCCCAGACCAACTTGTGGAAGATGATGGTTAGGTGCTAAATCATTTCTATAATAATGACAGCATATATGATGAACCCATTCCAGACCGAGGTGTTGATGATGAAGACATGACATCAATTGATGATTTTACTAGGCCAGTCATAAGGTACACTCAACATTGGATTGATGATTTTTGTAAAAGTGTAAGAGAAAGAGGAATTGAACCCATCTACTTAGAAGATAAAAGAAGAAAGAAAAGAGATGAAACTACTTTTGAAAGCAGAGAGCCTTTCAAGAAGAAAAGAAAGACCAGTAAGGCTAATCCAAGTGTTAGAATTGAAGAAAAAACCCCTAAAACAACAAGACAGGAAGTTCCCACAAAGTTATCAGAAAAACATAAAGATGGAGAGACTAGTAAAGATAAGTCTAAAACAAGACCTAAAGGTGCATCTTCTTCTATGACCAAAACAAGAACTAGAATAATTGTTGATGAAGGAACAAGAGTAACAGAGAATGTTGGTACACAAACTAGATATGCATCTCAAAGAGCCATAACATTATTTACTTCTCCCCCTTTTGTTAATATGGCCAGTATGAAGCAAGTACTGGGTAGAACTCCTGTGGCTTTAGAGGAAATTTCTGAGGAATATGGGGCTAGAATTAAGGAACAAGTAGATAGATGGGGTGCTATGTGGGAAAAGATAAAATAAAATAAATCCAAAGATAAACCTATAGTATACTCAGTGATAGAAGAAATGTAGCATACAAGCTCTAATCCCATAAATATTGAAGAAGAAGAATTTATTCAAGGAACACTCACCTCAGAGGTAGGAAATCCTAGCATACTTGAAATGGAAACAGGTGGAAATGAAGAGAAAAATCTTGTTGATAAGGGATTTATTGAAGAAACTCTTGATTCTCAATTTTATTTTGAGAATGTGCAAAATGTTAATTAGCCTTCACAAGTTTTTGATGAAATAGATAAAGGCCATGCTAGAATTTTAATTAAAACTTAAATTTTAGAAGAAGAAGCTACATAGTTCGCGGGAGATGGAACTGATGAAGAGAATCTTGGTGTAGCTATAAATGAAGAAGATAAGGTTCAAAGAGAAGAATTAGAAAATATGTATAGATAGGAAAACATAAGTCTCCAAAGAGAGGAGGCAGTGAAAATCCTTACTAATCCTAGGGAGTCTATGACAAAAGTTGATAAAGAAATTCCCATTTCATAAAATATGGCAAGTCACAGAGATGAAATTCCTTAGCCAAGTAATAAGCAGAAACGAGAAAGAGTTACAAAGGTACACCAAGATGATGATACACCTGATTGGTTAATCAAGGAATTAACTTCTCCCATGGAAGTAGAAAAATTACCTTTGAATCTCAGTAATTTCATACAAGAAGTAAATACTCCTAAACCTAGGCACAGAGTAAAAGCAACACATGTCATACAAAGGAATGCATATAGACATGAGATAACACCTAAGGAATAAAAAATCACAAGTATTAATCTTGGACACTCCTCTTAGTAGCAAGAACTAGAAGAAATAAAAGTGAGTTTGAATGCTACTATTGCCAAAGTACAAAAATATAAAAAAAAGAAAAGAGAATTGAAAGAAAAGGTTGCTACATTAGAGCATTTTATCAAATCATTGAATTTATTTGGTCAAAAGTAAGTTGAACTACCCCAACATCCGATGCTAATTTCACAAGAACAAGTAGATGCCATTGCTGTAGTTTGTCATAAAATGAATATATTTGAAGAATGGATTGAATATTGGATAAAGTAGGGAGATTCATTTATCAAATATGAAGTAAAAAATTATAGGGAAGCATACCATTATTCAGAAAAATTGAAAAGATTTGAAGATGAATGTAAACTTCACCAGGAGCAAGTCATTGACGAAAGGAGAAATATGGAAATTCTCATATGTAGACAGATGTCCAAGAGTTAATAGAAAGAAATATAATATCAGAATCTAAAATTTAATTGGTAGGAAAGTGGAAGAAACAGTTGAAATGGGAAGGTGACATGTTGGTACAATGTATTAAAGGATTTGAAAGGGTCACCATTGCATGCAGAGGATTGGTAAGAGAAAATAAAAAATATATTGAGGTATTGTTGTGTCAAGGCTAAATGATTCTCAAACATTAGGGTAGGATGGGAAGGAAGCTAAAGCTTTCAAAGAATGGATAGAAAGAATAAATAGAGATCCTATTCAATTGTTCACAAGGGAGGTTATTGATGAAATAATATAGTGTAGAAATGTTATAGTGAAATATGAAGTAGAAAAGGCACAAAAAAATGATGTCCTACTTCAAGTAACTGAAGAATATATTAGGCTCAAACTTACCTAGAGATAAATAAGAAGGATTTCAAAGGAACACATACATCAAATATTGAGAGCTTTCCAAGAGTACCAATCAAAGAAAGAAGGAAGAAATACAGAAAAGGAGCCATAAGCAAATAAAAAAAGAATCAGATATCAGATACTAGAAGTGTAATAGAACCTATATGTTGTAAATTAAGCATGTTGGTCCTAGTTCCAATAGGTGTTTTTTCATGCTAGTATTTGAAAAGAAAGTTTGTAGCCTTGATGAAGATAAAGTGTTCATGCTGAAGTATGGAGAAAAGTGTTGTTGTGGATGAAGTCAAAGCTTTGAATTATTCTAGAAAGTTCTTGAAGACAGTTCGCATATGCCACGTGACATATTTTAATTTGTTCTTTCTATTTTCTCTTAGACACTTTTAAGTTGAACTTTTGGGGTGCCTTGTTTCTATAAAAGGCCATCTCCTCCCACATTTTAATTTGAAGTTTAGAATTTGTGGATGTCAGAGGAACAAAAACTTCTTTTAAGATTTGTTCTTTTTTCCTATTTTCTAAACAATTCCGGTGTAAAAATTTGTATGCACATAGACATTAATTAATATCAGAGCTTTAAGGATAACTACCTGTATACACCTAAAATGGTCTTGAGAATATAATTAATTAAACATGATTTATTTGATTAGTTAACCTTAAATTCATCTACTTAATAAATAAATAGAAATATTTATTTATATAAAGTTCACTTTTAATTCTTCTATTTTACCATATTATTTCCTCTTAATTAAATTAAAAAAATTAAATACTTTGTTTTATTGAATTATTATCATCATTATTTCTTCTATATTTTATCCATTTATTAAATAAGCAAACTTCAGTAGTTTGTATTATTTAATTATGTTATCATATTTCCTATTAATTAAATAAAGATATCTTAAAGTCTTATTTAATTATCATATCCATTTGTATTAAATAAACAAATAAGAAAATATTTGTTTCATTTAATTAAATATCTCCTTACTTTCCTAAAATTGAATAAATAAAAAATATTCAAATAAAGCAATATTCCTCTATTCACTCACCAATAAAATTAGATTTTTCAAATCTAATTAATTCAACTGGCATTCATGAGAAAGCTTTGCAGAAAAACTTAGAGGAAATCATCTCAATCCTATTTCATTTGATCTTTCCTATCATCTTTCTTGATGTTTTCATGGGGAGAAACCATTCCCTTCATTAGTTCTAGCTTCAAAATCTCTCACCACTCAATTCTCAAGATTGAATCCAGGCCTCTGTTGTGTTGCCCCTGTGCAAAACTACTACCGTAAATCTATAAATACAACCTTCTGAAGCATGAAAATCATCCGAGAAAATCCCAATTTTATGCAAACTTACTCTGTAGGAATAACAATCAAGCAATCGAGCATTTAGCAGTAACAATAGCAATAGCATCATAGCAATCATAGCATCACTAGAATCCATATCACAACTGCATCTTAGTTTTTTACTGTAGCTTCTCCATCAATTTTCATGTTAGAATAGATTACAGTAGTATTATTATATCATTATCAATCATTACATCACTGCATTTAGCATCACTCCATTCTCTAGATAGGAATTTTAACAGTCATGATGCTTACCAAATCTGAGAGCCCTCTGTGATTTTATAAATCTTTGGAGATAGGAAACAATGAGATGCTTTCAAGTTTTTTGTGATTTAAATTAGTTAATTATTGTTAAATCTTGATATAATGTTTCATTAAGAAGTATTTTAGTTATTTTACTTATTTACTTATTCACACTTACATTCTGGCACCCACCGTGGGGCCAACCCCATGTTATTAAAATTTCTTTTTGAAATTTTTTTGTACAGGAATTTAGCATGATTCTTTTAGCACGATTGGAAGATTCTATAGGGATTCTACCTGTTTTAGCACTTTTGAAGAAAACTATAGCACTTTGAAAGATTGTTTTAGCACTTCGATCAAAAGGCTTCCAATACAGTTTAGCTGTTCACCTTCAACATCTATTTTAGCACTTTCACAAAATTCTATAGCACTTTTGTAGAATCTTTTAGTTCTTTAGACAATTTCTATAGCACTTTTGAGCATTTCTATAGTGCTTTTGACCTCTGTCATAGCGCTTCTATGCATTTTTTTATCTAGATTTGGCGTGACCATGACTAGTGAACTTCATTTCTTTAGTTGGATTTAAAATGAATCAATCTAGGATAGACATTTCTTCAGTTGGTTTAACAATGAATCAATCCTAGGATAGTCACATTTTCAAATTGGTTTAAAATTTATCAATCTAGGGTAGTCATAAAATAGTTCAATTTGGAATTAAAAATGAACACCATGTCTTTTTGTGAAGGAACATCTTCACATAGAAAATTGTAGTTTGGGCTCTAAAAATTGAACAAGTTGATTTATGTATTTGTGTGGTGATAGGCATATGCTCTCCCCTTAACTGGGTGATCAAAATGCCAGACTCATCCTTTATTTTATACATTTTCAAGCTTTATTAAATATTGTACAAGGCCTACCGTAGTGTGAAAAAGTACTCACCCTATGGGAATGACCTAAGTGGGTTGAAACCAAAGCCAAGTTTTTCCACCCCACTCTAAAATTTAAAGCAAATCTAGGGAAACCCATTTTTCCAGAAGTGTGCAAGATAACCATCCCCAAAACCTTTTTTCTAAAGGTTGAGAGGTCTCCTGAGGGAGTTTATCACTTGCCGCTCTGAATGGAAACCCTTTCTAAGAACTTGGTGTAGTATCCAGCCGAGTTAGTAACCAAACATTGTAATACTTGCAGTGCAAGGGGAGGGAAGAATCTACCACCAAGACACTAACCATATAATTTCCAAGGACTATTTGCTCAGGGATCAAGAAATATATCCTTGAGTATGCACCCGAAAAAGACAAAAACATGGGTTCCCTCTAGGGGGTGACACGACTATGTGAGTCGACACAATTTTAAGATGTGGATTGTTAAGTATAATGATGACCTTTTGACTATTAAGAGTGAGTTTGTCTGAAGTGCTTTATTGTTATCAAACTAGTGAAAATAAGACCATGCATGGTTCTTTTGAACATACACTATCTATTTAGATTACAGCTCTTAAAAAAAACTCTCTACATTTGATTGTTGTGTATTTCAAAATCATTAAATTTCAGATAAAAGATCCTAAAAAATACAAACAACTTGGAAAAAAATCAAACTAAGAAATGCATGATTAGGGATTGGAAAACCACAAAGTTTGTCAAGAAATCTCTTCCAAGAGAATTATGAAACAAAAGAAACCACTTGGTTATAGAAACCTTTTGAAAAGAAAACAGTTCTTATATCAGATTAGGAAGATTTTGCTTCATCATAGAACATTCCTCGATAGTTTTCATGATTTCACTAAGGGTTACACTAATGATTATGTTGTAGAGCCCTTGTATTCATGAGCCTATATTTAGAGAAAACCTCTTTCACAGGAATGTAACCATAGTCAACATATTCGTCAATCCTCCATCCCACAACCTGCCATAGAATACTCCACCAGACCTGATCAGTTCTTACATCAGACAAGTCCTTGAGACCATTAGGTTGGACATACAAAATCAAGGAGTTACCACCACACCTTATGACCATTTAGTGACCTATAGCTCCCATTCAAGAATCAGGCCTTATAGCACCCATCATACAACCTAGCCTTATACACATTAAAAGTAGCCAAACTGACATTATCAGTAGTTTGAGAACATTTATTTTTGAAAAGAATGAAACACCCCATCAATTTCTCACAACATCGATAGTCTTAGATGAAGAAGAAGAGAAAGAAGACATAGCAGTTGAGAGAACTATATTACCACCCCCTACTTGGCATTAAACATAAAATATAGCACTTCCACCATCTGTTTTAGCACTTTTGAGCAATATTACAATGCTTCTGTCAACAGTAAATCAAACTCTGTCAGTAATTAGAAAGTATCATAGTGCTTCTACAGACTGTTCTAGTGCTTTTGCGCTATCTTTTAGCACTTCCATGGAAAACAACACCACTTTTGTTGTCTATTTTAGTGCTTTTGATCAACTTTATAACACTTCTATTAGTGTTAAAAATATTACCAGTATCAGAGAAACCATCAGTTCTTTAGCGCATCTGCGCTTTGTTTTAGCATTTCTAATTTATTTGAAAACACTTTTACCAAAAATTTTAGTGCTTTTTCCCTTTGTATTAGCACTTCCATAGAACAAAACATAAAGAACCTTTTGAAACAACTTTCAAAAATATTGATATCAGAAACACAAAATTTTACTAGTCAAAAACATTTCACATATTAGACTGTGTCTTAAAAACCTAAAACAAAGTAGGTTCTTACAAGTTAAATTGTTTTCAAATATAAACCTAGATCTTGCAAAATACTAAGTGTCAAATTATCAAAAAAAATCTAGATTATTGAGTCAAGTTTCCTCATCAGGATTCTAACATCCTACCATCACGAAACAAAAAATCAGCAATCAAATTTTTAACTTAGTCTCATCAATAGAATACATCATTCTATTTGGTTTTTTTAAAATCAAATTGACACTAATCACAACACAGTAGATCCAAGTTTAGTGAAAATAACCAAAAAATTTGTGTACCAACCTTGACAAGGTTGCAAAGACAAAAACTTAGAGAGAAGGAAATTGAAAATCCAGACATGACTGATGAAAAACCCTTTTACCAATTTCAACAACATGAAAAAAACAAAATAACACAATAAGATATACACCATGCCCAAAAAGACCTCAATTTTCATAAATTTATGGAAAAGGTCTTAGAACAAAACATGAATAAATATCTCCTTATGTTAGCAGAGTTAGGTTCCAAACTTCCCAAAGATTTCAACATCAATCGGTTGAAGGAAGCACCTAGAACAAATGAAACATAACCAAACCACACCCAGGACGCATATCAAGTGGTTTGCTTTAATAGTTCAAATGAAAAATCTACAACGATAGATTTAGAATATGCAAATGGGAACCACCAAGAAATACTTATTACAACACATTTTTCCTTCCCATTTTCATCTAAGTGTGGATTTGTTACCTTTCCATAGACACTATGAATTTCCTAAAAACGATAAATATAATGGTAAATTGGACCCGATTGAGCATGTAAGGGAATTCAGAACAATGAGCCTCGAGTTCACACAAGAAGATACTTACCTCATGAAGTTATTTCCTAGGAGTTTTGGAGCCCATTGTATGGAATGGTTCTCCAAGTTACAACCAGGTATTTGATCCTTTGAATAATGGGTCAACAAATTCATCTCCTAATTCTCCTTCAACATACAACATGATGCAACCCTAAAATATCTTTATAAATTGCAATAGAAAAATGGTGAGACAATCCTATCATTCTTACAACAGTGGAGAAATTTGTTCGCTAGATATCCTTGATCTATACCTGAAGAGGAGAAGATTGAATTAGTTATAGACAACTTAAATGATCAGATGAGTTATAGACTTGAATTGCAATGTCCCCCAAAATTCAAAAAAGTAATCGAGAATGGGCTTAAAATTGAAGAAGCCTTGTCAAACGAGGAGTGATTAAGCACTACAATGATACACCAAACAACAAAAATCACTATGGAAACAATGACATGCCAAAATTTTGGCAGAAAAACAAAAAAACTGGAAGCACTGATGCTACAACTAAAAATTAAAAACCTATATTCAATTTGATAGCAAAAAAATTCAAAACAAATCAAAATGAAAACCAAAATAAAAATCAAAGCACTACTCAAAACAATAACACCAACAATGGGGAATCTCGACCATCATATCAAAGAAAATCCAATCTACGGAGATTTACCCCATTAGGACAAACTTTGGAATCAACAATGAGAGAGCTTATTGCAAAAAAACTTATCATTTTACCAAAAACCCAAAATTGGGAGCCAAAGGTTAAACCATCCTGGTGGAACGATGCTGATTATTGCAAATTTCATAAAAATAAGGGACATAAAACAAATGGATGTATGCAATTAAAACATTTCATACAAGACTTGATTGAGGCAAAGAAGGTGTTTGTTGAAGGGAATCAAACAAATAATGATCACAGTGCATTTACCAATCCATTACCCAACTACGAAAAGGGGGAGTCTTCTTCCAATGGTAAAGGAAAAAGTATAAACTATGTTTATGATACTATCATTCATTGCCTCTTGAAAGTTGAGAAAAATGGCATTGATAATCAATCCAATGACACAAAAATTAATGACATTGAATCTATGAACATGATACCAAACACAAACATATTTGACAATCAAATCAATATCCTAAAGATCAGGAAAACATGAGGAAATCAACCAGTACATGTAATAACAAGGGGGAAGTCCAAAGTGGTACTAAAAAGGAGTGTCATCCAAAGACACTACTCCCCCATCACATCAATACAACATCGTGGA
Organism: Sequoia sempervirens; assembly: GCA_007258455.2. Classification (NCBI taxonomy): domain Eukaryota; kingdom Viridiplantae; phylum Streptophyta; class Pinopsida; order Cupressales; family Cupressaceae; genus Sequoia; species Sequoia sempervirens. The sequence goes on along the minus strand of VDFB02168118.1, from coordinate 140,320,515 downwards.
CCAATTACAAAAGATAACTGCACAAATATCCATTTTAGAACTGCTCAAAATTTCACCATCATACAAAGAAGTTCTAGAACAAGCTCTAGTAGCTACAACTGTGCCCAATAATTTGGATTTTTGTCAATTCCAAGCCATGGTGGGACATCTTACCACACCTCATTGTATATCATTCTCCAAACAAGATGATGTGTCATTAAATCACCCACGTAATGCAACCTTGCACATAGAAGTTCTAATCCATAAACACCGAGTCAAGTATGTCTTAATAGATGGTGGAGATGGATTAAATATTTGTACTTTGAAACTAATTCATGCACTAGGATATTTTGACAACGCCATTGATCCCAAAAGAAAGATAACAATAAAAGCATATGATGAAGAAGAAATATCTTCCAAGGGGCTGATTGTACTTCCAATTCAAGTAGGTCTGGTTGTCAAAAACATTGTTTGTCAAGTGTTAGAAAAAGATCTAACATATAACATACTCTTGGGTCATCCATGGATCCATGAAATGCAAGCAGTCCCTCAACATACCATCAATGTTTGAAATTTCTAGTAAATGGACATGAGGTCACAATATCAATTGACAACAATAATCCACAGACTTGCAACATGCTAAAATAAAATCAAGACACATTGGTACCCCACAATAGAGAAGTTAACACTTCCACTTCATCTAGTAGTGAGAGACAACCCAATTTCATATCAATGTGAGTTGAGAAGAAGGATCAAGCAAAGGAAATAACAATTGCAGACACAATTTTATCAAACACTAAAGGTCTTGTAAATGGGTTATCATAGCAATTTGCAGACAAAGTTCAATTGAAAGACAAAGGCTTAGGAGAATATTCCCTTGAGAAATCTTTGTGTCTATCAAAATTGTTACCATCACCAAAATCCTATGGATGACCCACATCAAATACACCACATTCATCATAGCCAATTACGTATCTCAATGAAAGATTTGTTAAAGTAGGTACCCTTGAAGATGAGTCAGAAGACAAAGCCATTCTCAATTGGCTATACAAGGATGAAGAAGCCTCAACATCAACAAGTATCAACATCAAAACAAATTAGTATGGAAAAGGGAAGGCCATCTTAGAAAACATGGGCTATGAAAGTAAAGGACCAATTGGAAAGAGAAAGGAGGGTATTATAGAACCTATTCAACCTCTAACATGACAACCTAAGGATAAAATAGGATTAAGCTACACAGGGGAAACAAAAAAGGAAGTAACTCAAAAAGTGGTAGAAGGGATTGTACAAATGAGAGATAGTTTTGAAACTGATTCAAATGAATATGAATGGGATCATTTATCTGCTACATCATATTCTGACAAACAAGCTGATGTCATTCAAACATATGCACCCTTACGAGAGGAGGGACAAAGTTCAGGAAATAGACCATTTGAAATGGGATCAATAAATATCAATGAATCAAGCGAGGACGATTAGATATCAAATGAGACAAATAACTTGGAGGTGAGTACAATCATAGACCTTAACATTCCTACCAACAACTTTGACCACCTAGCTATCAGAACACTTACAACTGTTGATCTTACTCAACTTGATGACTTACTACCATTGATACATCCTGAACTTATTGACTGGGAACCCACCGAACCTATTCATGTACCATTCTTTTCAAATGATGAGGCCATCATAAACTATTTGTGTAGTGATGAACCTGATACAAATTCTATACATAACACTCATAATGACACTTCAAAAATGGAGGGTTCCAAATCTTCCAATTGCAAAAATGACAAAAGGAAAAATAAATCTAATGGTGAAAACCTCTATGAGGTAGAATTAGATTTTGATAAGAGAAAAATAAAGAATGTATCCAATAGTGAAAACCTTTTTAAGGCATTGAAGGATGGAATATTTGACAATATCCTAGGGAATTACCATGATAGATCATTAGTACTAGTAGAACTGACATAGTCTATAAATCTGGGAACAACTAAAAGGAAAAAATCCTACATCTAACAGAGTCCATGAAAAAATAGGAGAAACTGACATTCACCAATTTCTTTCAAGAGAGACACATCAATTTTGCATGGTCTTATTCTGATATGCCAAGATTGGATCTAGATCTCCTCATGCATCATCTGTCACTACCAAAAGGAATCAAACCAGTCAAACAAAAATTGAGATAGATGCATCCTCACATCAGCCTGATGGTTAAAGCTAAGCTGGAGAAATTGTTGGATGTAGGATTTATCAGGTCTATATATTATGCAAAATGGATCTCAAATATTGTACCAGTATCAAAACCTAATAATAGCATCAGAATATGCACATATTTTAGGGATTTAAACAAGGTGTGCCCAAAGGATGATTTTCCTTTACCTAGCATTGACATAATTGTTGATCTAACGAGACATGCCATGTTATCTATAATGGATGGTTTTTTAGGATATAATCAAGTAAAAATAGCACCTACAGATCAAAAAAAGACAACATTCACTTTCCCTTGGGGTACATTCTATTGGAATGTCATTCCCTTTGGATTGAAAAATGTAGGTGCAACATATCAGTGGGAAATGACCACAATTTTCCATGACATGATGCATACTTTCATGGAAAATTATGTGGATGACATCTTAGCAAAATCACACACTAGGGAAGGAAATCTAGAAATCCTTGATAAAATCTTCACTAGACTAGAAAAATTCAAGGTTAGATTGAACCCAAAGAAATGTGTGTTCAGGGTAACATCAGCAAAACTCCTTGGTTACATAGTGTCAGAAAAAGGTATTGAAGTGGATCCAGCTAAGGTTAAAAAAATAATGGAGATTCCACTGCCTAAAAACATCAGTCAATTATGATCCCTACAAGGCATGTTACAATCCATCAGGAGATTTATCTCCCTGCTGGTAGACAAGAGTCACCTATTTAATCTTCTAATTCATAGGAATGTTTTATTCAAGTAGGATCATAACTGTGAATTTTTTTTAACCAGATAAAGCAGTATTTGGTGTCGCCTCCAATACTCATGCCACCCACAGTAGGAAGACCACTATTATTGTATATTGCAACAACTAACATTTCTTCAGGATCTTTATTGGCACAGGAGGATTTTGAAGGAAAAGAACAAGCAATTTATTACATTAGCAGGACTCTCAATGGATATGAAATAAACTATACATTCATTGAAAAATCTTGTTTGGTAGTGGTATTTGCAACCTAGCAGCTGTGACACTACATGTTGACTCATATAGTTAGGATCATAACAAAAATAGACCCATTAAAATATCTACTCGATAAAGCTGCTCTAACAGGGAGATTGAAAAATGGGTCATGATTTTGAGTGATTTGACATCTAATATGTTGACAAAAAAGCCATCAAAGGATAGGTAATAGCAGATCAACTAGCTAAAGCTCAATTACAGGATCATCATCCAATGAACATTGAATTTCCAGATGTAGACATCCTAAATATTACAACACAACAATGAAGGCTCTATTTTGATGGATCATACACATAAAGAGGAGTTGGTGTGGGAATTCTATTTGTCACACCTCACAGACACACCATACCAAGATCCTATAGGTTAATGTTTCCATGTACCAACAATATAGCTAGGTACAGAGCATTGATTATCAACATCAAAGTAGTTATTGAATGGAAAATCATAGAAATGCAAGTGTATGGGGACCCACAACTTGTCATCTATCAAATAAATGACGAGTATTAAACAAAGGATGAGAAGCTCATGCCTTATAAGCAAATGATAGATGATCTTAAAAATTACTTCATGGATATCAAGTTTGAGCAAATACCAAGAGCAAAGAAAAAAGCTGTAGATGCCATGTCGACAATTGCTTCCCTTTTGCAATTACTAGAAAAGAAAGGTCATTATGAGTTTATGGTGGAACAAGTATCAAACCCTGCATACGATAGTCCTGATTCCCAAACCATATGCCAAATAATGGACACTCAAGCCTCACAATATGGAGAGATCTATACTTACCTCAAAGATAATATTCTTCCTCTTGATCTCCCTAGAAACCAAAAGTATAACTTTATCTGTCAATCTGTGAGACATACATTGATCGTTGACATCTTTTACCATCTAGCTCTAGATGGCACTCTTCTTCGATGTCTGGAACATCACAAATCTGAAACATCCTTATGAGAGGTCCATGAAGGTATTTTTGGGACCCATTCAAGTGGGCTAACCCTAGGTAAGAAACTCCTCTGTTTAGGATATTACTAGCTGAACATGGAGAAAGAGTCCTATCAATATGTTAAAAAGTGTCAGAAATGCCAGATTCATGGTAATCTAATTCACGCGCCAACACAAGAGTTACAACCTTTCACATCAACATGGACCTTTTGTCAGTGGGGATTGGACCTGGTACATAAAATAAATCCATCTTCATCTAATGGACACAAGTTCATCATCACAACAACAAAATATTTTACAAAATGGATAGAAGTGGTTCCTTTAACAACAATCACTAGAAAGTAGATCTCGTCTTTCATACTCAACTATATCATCTGTCAAAATGGGGTACCTTAGTCCATTTTCATAGAAAATGGTAGGCCTTTTAAAAATTAGGACGTTTAGGAATTATGTGAACAATTCCATATCCAACATCATTTCTCATCACTGTACTATCCTCAAGGAAATGGCCAAGTAGAGGCCTTAAACAAGACAATTCTAAAAATACTAAAGAAAATAGTAAACGATGTTGGACGTGATTGGCATGTTCAGCTAAATCTTGTACTATGGGCCTATAGAACCAACATCAGAACACCAATAGGAGCTACAACACATGCCTTGGTGTATGGGTCAGAGGCCATTTTACCTATTGAGGTAGAGATACCATCACTTTGTGTCTCACTAAAAGGTATTATTACAAATGAGGATTATAGAGTTTCTAGGCTATAAGAATTGGAATTACTAGATGAATGTTGTTAGCAAGCTATCAATCATTTGAAGGCATACTAGCAAAGAATGTCAAGGAGTTACAATCATAGGGTAAAACCTAGAGTCCTTCAAATTGGAGACTTGGTCCTAAAGGAAAACCCTGGGAATTAGTAAGAGGGAGAAAAGAAAGAGAAGTTTGAACCTAACTGGTTAGGTCCCTTTGTAATCATATCAATGTATGGATCAGGAGCATATCAATTTTCTACACCAGAAGGGGATATGTTTGATGAACCTATCAACAATATCCATCTCAAAAAGTTCTATACTTGAATCACTTAGTGCATGAATTAGTTTATGAAAAATGGTTACCTTGATGAAAACCTAGCAAACAGGCATTCTGGTAACAAAAAAGTACAAAAAAATCATTAGAAAACAAAAAAATACAAAAAAATCAAAAAAATACAAAAATACAAAAAAATCTGAAGAAAAAATAAATAAATAAGAAAAACAAAAATACAAACAAATTTGAAAAACAAAAAAATACAAAAAAATCAAAAAAACAAAAATATACAAAAAAATTTAGAAAAACAGAAAAATACAAAAAAATCAAAAAGAATGAAAAAGTGCAATAAAAACATATCATGAAAACCTGGAAGCAGAAGCTATTTGTGATTTAACTAGCTTTTCCATCTATTGGATACATGTCATGGTCATTATTTTCATCATCATTTTACATCCATCATCATATCATCGCAAATGGTCATGTCTCACCATAGCTTGGGGGCAACATCTAGACCTCACTAGGGGCAATAAAACATTGAGTTTAACAAAATGGACAAACAACAGTATGAAAAACATAGAAAAAACAACAATCGAAGCACAACCTAACATAGAATATCAGTCACCATCATAAAATGCATTGGACATCCATATCAAAACAAAAAATCCCAACAAAAAAAAACATGTCAAAAATGCCAATCAAAAAAGACAAAAACATTGATTTTGTGTCAGTTGAACTACGTGGTCTCTGTGTGTATAACATAGGCAAGGCTAATCTTTGATCAGCCCCCGAGGCCCCTAGGATAGGTCTTTAGGTTAGGTTTGATCCAAAATCTCGAAAACACAAAAAAATCATGAACATCTAATCTGAATAATGAATGAAATACTTTAAGAAAAGGTTGAATATGTTGTACTTTGATCATTGTTATCATTTCTTTAGAGCAACTCAATGATGTATTGAACTAGAGAAGGTGGGAAGAAGAATGGTATTTTCTTTGTTTTCTATCTATGAATTAGTCATTATTATTTTGTGAATTCTCACAAGATGTGCTCTACAAAGTATTACTGATGACATTCCAATTCACATACAAAAGTGATTGATTCTTTTCTATTTACAGAAGAAATAATTAGGTCATCTTGGTTTATTTATACCTCGATGCTTGTGTTCACTTGCAATATCAAAAATCATGGAAGTAGTACTTAGGTCATCATGGTCTAGATTATACCATCGATGCTTGTACTCACTTTCAACATTTTAAAAGCTCAATGATGATAAAAAGCATGATAAATGGACTATTAAGATTCCAATGCTTGCATATGTAGATTTGCGTGGTTAAATTAGATTGCATTCATATTAGTTTTGCATCTGCATTATAGATTTTCCACATCAACTAATGATATCTATATCAGCATGCACCAGATGCGAAATTATGTCCCACGTCTTTGGAAAGAACTCTAAAATCCTCCTATGATCATATCACAAATCAACAATATTATCAATCAATCAAAAATCAAGTATCCTATCAGTCTAATTGGCTTTTGTGATACTTTGATCAAATCTCATGAGCGACAATCATTGAACCTCGCCTATCATGAGGTCAATCAATCAATCTATAATTGAACCTTGCCTATCATGAGGTAAATCATCAAGCTTTCATTGAACCTCACCTATCATGAGGTCAATTATCAAGCTATCATTGAAACTTGCCTATCATGAGGTCAATCAGCATCCTATCATTGATCCTCGCCTATCATGAGGTCAATCATCATCATTCTATCATTGATTCTCACCTACCATGAGGTCAATCATCATCATCCTATCATTAATGCTCGCCTATCATGAGGTCAATCATCATCCTATCATCAAATAAATCAATCAGATGAATGCAATCATTAAACATCAAACACAAGGAGGCAACATAAGGCATCAATTAATCAATTAATCAATCTAGCAGGCTCAATCTTCTTTATCAAGAGATAAATTATTTCAACACCAACTCAACATCAAATCATCAACGATCATTAGAAAATCATGAAAATTTTGAAAAATTACAAAAATTCAAAAAATAAAAATAAATAAAAAATTCATGTATTTATCTCCTGAGGGGGCATATATCCATCATCATTTGAAAATCAATGTCTGGGGCAAGTTTGAGGCATATTGAATTTTTTTCGTCGATACTAGTAGTAGCAACAAAATTTTCTTTGAAGCAATGTGTAAACACATCACTTCAAAGAGGGGCAAAATGTATATACCTAAAAATGGTCTTGAGAATATAATTAATTAAATATGGTTTATTTTATTAATTAACCTTAAATTCATCTACTTAATAAATAAATAGAAATATTGATTTATATTAAGTTCACTTTTAATTCTTCTATTTTACCATATTATTTCCTCTTAATTAAATAAAAAAATTAAATACTTTGTTTTATTGAATTATTATCATCATTATTTCTTCTATATTTTATCCATTTATTAAAAAAGAAAACTTCAATAGTTTGTATTATTTAATTATCTTATCATATTTCCTTTTAATTTAATAAATATATCCTAAAGTCTTATTTAATTATCCTATCCCTTTGTATTAAATAAACAAATAAGCAAATATTTGTTTCATTTAATTAAATATCTTCTTACTTTGCTAAAATTGAATAAATCAAAAATATTCAAATAAAGCAATATTCCTCTATTCACTCACCAATAAAATTAGATTTTTCAAATCTAATTAATTCAACTGGCATTCACGAGAAAGATTTGCAGACAAACTTGTAGGAAATCCTCTCAATCCCATTTCCTTTGATCTTTCCTATCATCTTGCTTGATGTTTTCATGCGGAGAAACCATTCCCTTCATCAGCTCCAGCTTCTCAATCTCTCACCACTCAATTCTCAAGATTGAGTCCAGGCCTCTGTTGTGCTGCCCCTATGGAAAAATGTTATCATAAATCTATAAATACAACCTTCTGAAGCATGAAAATCATTCGAGAAAATCCCAATTTTATGCAAACTTACTCTGTAGGAATAGCAATCAAGCAATCAAGTAATCAAGCATTTAGCAATAGCAATAGCAATAGCAATAGCATCATAGCAATCATAGTATCAATAGAATCCATATCATGATTGCATCTTAGTTTTTTAGTGTAGCTTCTCCATCAGTTTTCATGTCAGAATATATTACAATAGTATTATTTTATCATTATCAATCATTACATCACTGCATTTAGCATCACTCCATTCTCTAGATAGGAATTTTAATAGTTACAGTGCTTACTGAATATGAGAGCCCTCTGTGATTTGATAAATCTTTGGAGATAGGAAAAAATGAGACACTTTCAAGTTTTATATGACTTAAATTAGTTAATTGTTGTTAAATATTGATATAATGTTTCATTAAGAAGTATTTTAGTTGTTTTACTTATTTACTTATTCACACTTACAATACCTATCTAAGTATTTTTTGTAGCTGGTTTTGTAAGTTCGGTTGAACAAAACTGTATGCTACGTTGTTTAAGGGTGTATACAAAACCTATTCGGTGTCTATAAATGAAACCCCCTCTTTAAAAGTTTGCATCATTTTATACATAGCTGTGAAGCAATTTGGTGAAGTATAAAGTGGTTTTCTCTCTTTTGATTAATTCTTTGGGGCATCCATGGAGAATAACTCAGAGAAATTGTATTTTATTTTTTACTTTTTTTATGTTTTTCTTTAGATTAGATGCTAATATTTTTTTAAATGTTCTAAAAAAAACAATTGAATGGAAATAGTTTCATTGAAAATCTTCCATTTTCCATGAAATTGTTGAATGCTTAATGCTAAATCTACTTAAGTGATAGCAAATAATTTGTTTTAATCATGAAATATTATGATAAATCTTTTGATTTCATGATGTCATTTGTCGATAAAATTGAAGTTTTATGTGAAATGTTAGTAATCCTTGATAAAACTAGAAATAACTGTATTCCCCTTTGAAATTAACAGAAAAATTATCACATCATTACCTAAGAGCTATGTTTAGTGAAACCATTACCTAATTTACAAAGACTTGGGATTAAACATAAGTCAATATTTGTTATGTGAATGCAGATTTCTTTCTTAGGTTGTCTTTGTTTCATATCTTTCAAGAAAGGCAGGCTCTTCGCAGTCTTGTTTGTGGAGATTCTATACAATTTGTTCACTATGAGTGAAATCATTGTCAACAATATTGTAATCAAATAATTATTAAGTTGTGGTGCACCTTGGTGGTGTGGTTAATCGCACTAGGTAATTATTTGGGGACCACTTGATGTTGTTTTGTAACATTGTATTATTATTTAATGTGTGGGAGATAAGTGATAATAATTTAATATTGGAGAAATATTAAATAAAGTGATGTCTTAGTACCCAATATTAAATAATTGGTTAGTGGTTTTGTATCCACATGGTTTTGTGGTGCATGGTTTTACCTTACCATGCTAGTTGTATTTTGTGTGAGCTTGTGTCTATAAAACCAAACACATGTGTAGTGGTTTAGGTTGGTTGGGTGGTTTATGTTGAACAAGATAACTGAGAGGGGGGGTGAATCAGTTGTCAAAGATTTAAACCTCAATTCATCCATTAGAACTAATCCTTAATACCAATTAAATGTTTAAAAATTAAATACTAGTGCAGAAACTAAAAAACATCACAATAACACCAAATTTACATGGTAAACCCAATAAGGGAAAAACCACGGTGAGGATTAACTCACACTATAGAGAATATCAAAATAGATTACAAGAGGCTCACTACCTGAGAAACAAGGTTCACTACCAAAATAAGCACTCACTGTCCAATAGGGCTAACAACCTGGAGGGCTCACTACCATAGAGATACAAAGAAGATATAAGAGATACATTACACTGAGAAGACAATCTCAATGTAACAAAGAAATCCACCACAATTTTCTCTACCACTTGCAAACATGCATGAATGGTAGAGTACACTTTCTACTCACTGCAACCAGAAACTCAACATTTAGGCTTCACACTAATCTTCCAAACTCGCATCACACACACTCACTGATTCACATCAATCTCACATCTATCTACTCTATTTCTTTGCACTTATCTCTTGTCTCATCTTTCACCACTAACTCATCTTGTATTTATACCATATTCAAATTTGAAACATATCCAAAGTCGACCATCCAAATTCAAATTCAAATCCAAATTAGGTCGACGCCAAACATACTAGGGTGGAATTAGAATGAGGGAAACCCAAAAACATGCCTCATAAGGACCAAAATAGATCTGACATGCTTCATCAACTATGAAGATAATGTTTAACACAAGGTTGGACAAACTAGTGTAAAACACATTAAACAATTAGCACGAACCTTCTAGATATTAAAATTATCTTCAATACAATAAAAAAAATCAACTCTAGAACCTCAAGTCATAAGACTTTAACAAAGAGAAATCTAGACCAACAACATTTCTCCCGAACCTCAACCAAAAACACAAAAAACTACAGTTCACAACTTGTGAACATAACTCGCATTGTTCAAAGAATCAATAGCCAAAAATATGGATATAGTAGCTTCCAACAACCATGAAACACATATTTGAGCCATAAAAACATAGGAGAAAATACTAGAGAAAAACCCAGAGCAATCATTGAACACGTGTAATCTTTCTTCATTACAATTTTCTCAATATCCTCAACATATATAGCCAATAACCTATATCCATGATACTAATGAAGATGAAAAATTAGTTGATAACCAATTGACCAATTGACATCAATGAAAATACCTTCATTGTTTCCATTCTTTCAAAAATCTCCCCCTTTGTCATTGATGGCAACACATGATGTGAAAAACCATCAAAGACACCATACTAGCTCTGAATACACTTCTCAATATTTTTCTTTCTGTTTCTTTCTATTTCTCCCCCTTAGTAGATAGTATTTTATATGCTTCCTCTCCTTTTTCTTTTTTATGCTTCCTCTCCTTTTTCACATGCTTCCTCTCCCTTTTTGACATCAATGGCAAAGGAAAAAGATATTTTACATTGATTTTCCTTTTGACATAAAAAGAAAAATACTCTTAATAACAACACTTGACAGTACCTACTCCCTCTAAGAGGTAGCCTCAAAAACATTAGTCTAGAAGAAAGATAGATCCATAGATCCATTGGACCGATGCATCTCCATATGTATCTAGTTCAAGAAAGGAGGGGAAATGACCCCTAACTTCTCCTGAAGATACTCAAAATTATCTTTAAGAAGTTCCCTTGTAAATATATCAATGATCTAATCTTCATTAGAATATACTTAATTTACATCATTCTCCATGAACTTCTCTCTCAAGAAATGATACTTGATAGATATATGCTTCATCCTTGAGTGCATCATAGGATTCTTTCAAATGTTAATTGCACTTGCATTATCACAGAAGATAGAAAAAGGATCATCATACACCACCGTGATATCTTTCAATGTATGTTTCATCTAGAGAACTTGTGTATGTAACAAGATGCAACAATAATATACTCAGCTTCAGCAGTAGACAAGGAGACTAAATCTTGCTTTTTACTCAACCATGCCACAAATTTTCAACCAAGAAAGAATGCACCACCACTTGTATTCTTTTTGTCATCTACACATCCAACCCAATCTACATCTATATAGGTACTTAGAGTAAAATCAGTATCTCTAGGATACCATAATCCATAATCCAGAATTCCATTCAAATATTTGAATATTCTTTTAACACGTGTTTCCTTAGGATCTTCTTGAAATCTAGCCACAAGATAGTCATCATGCATAATATCCATCTAGTAGAAGTCAAATACAATAGTCCACCAATCATAGATTTATACTTACTTTGATCAACCTTAGGTGAATTGTCATCTTTACCCAATTTGCAATCAGTCACCATAGGAGTACATACTGATTTTAAACCATCCATCCCAAACTCCATCATCTCTTTCACATCCTTAGACTATGAAATAAAAATTCCTTTCTTTGTTTGATTAATTTGTAGCCGAAGAAAGAAATACATTTCTCCAAACAAAAATTTCAAATCCTTTCCACATCTCTTCCACAAACATATTGCACATATTTTCATTTCCTCTAAAAATAATGTCATCAACATATACAAGTAAAATCAAGATTTCATCATTTTCAATCTTAAAATATAGATTACTATCTATCATACCTTTGTTGAAACCTTGTTGAATCAAATACTTGTCTAACCTTGCATACCAAACTCTAGGATCTTTCTTCAATCCATATAAGGATTTCTTCAATTTACACACCATATTTGGTTGATCTGTCAACTGAAATCCTTCTAGTTGTTCCATGCAGACCTCTTCTAGCTCACCATTCAAAAATGCTAACTTTCCATCCATTTGATAGACCTTTAAGTCTTTATGAGCAAAAAATTCTAAGAACATCCTTATAGCTTCCATTCTTGCTACCAAAGCAAAAATTTACTAAAAATCCAGCCTTCTACTTGTGAGTAAACTTTAGACATAAGCCTTGCTTTGTTTCTAACTACTCCATTCTCATTCAACTTATTTCTGAATACCCACTTCGATCCAATAATTGTTTTATCTGCTGGTCTTGGGACCAATTCCCAAGTTTGATTCTTCTTAATTTGGATAAGTTCTTCTTTCATGGCTTTCATCCAATGTTCATCTTTATATACTCACTTACAATATTTGGTTCAATCTCAGAAAATAAAAACATATTAACTCTAGTAGTAGCTCTGCTTCTAGTTAATAATCCTTTTGTCTTATCTCTAATAATCTAATTCTTTGAATGATTCTTCTACAAATATCTAGGTGTCTTAGGTGACACCACTGTAGCTTCTTCTTGTCTTTCATTTTGTCCATTCTTCTTCTCTTGCTCATCATTTTCCTATTCTTCCACAATCTCTCCAATTCTTACACAAATAGGTTCATCAAATACATATCCATCAATGTCAATTGAATTCTTCATTGTCTCATCAACCTTGACATTTTTCCTTTCTACAATATTTTTCAATCTTTTATTAGAACATTTGTATGCTTTTCTTTTAGTATAATATCGAAGAATAATGCATGCATCACTCCTTGCATTACACTTACCTAAGGTTTCTTCATCTCTTTTGATATAACATTTTCTTTCAAATACTTTGAAATACTTGATAGTATGAATTCTTCCATGCCATAGCTCATAGCGGATCTTTGTACTGTATCCTCTTGCTTGAACTTGATTGAATACATAAAAAATAGTATGAATAGCTTCTTTCTAGTAAAATTCTAGTAAGCCATCCTCAATAATCATTGATCTAGCAACATCTTGAACTGTTATGTTTTTCCTTTCAACAACTCCATTCTACCAAGGAGTTCTCGGAGTAGATAACTATCTTATTATTCCATGCACTTCACAAAACATATTAAACTCATGGGAGGTGAATTATCTACATCTATTAGACCTTAAGCATTTTATCCTCAAATTCACTTCATTTTCAACCATAGCTTTGAATGTCTTGAATCTATCTAATGAATTTTATTTCTCTGTAAGGAATGTAACCCATGCATATCTAGAATAATCATCAATCAAAAGAATAAATTAGCTTTCACCTTATATAATTCTCACTCTTGTAGGACCACATAGATTTGTATGAATTAAGTTTAATAGCCCAGTAGTAGACTATTCCTTTGATCTATAATGACTTCTTGCTTGCTTTCCAAATTAACAATTCTTACAAATACCATTAACAAGCTTTGTAATTCTTGGTAAATCTCTCACGACTTGAATTACACTAATCCTCGCCAAGCTATCAAAATTCATGTGACACATTCTCCTATGCCATAACCAATTGTCATTAATTTGATTCATAAATTACCATCCATTAGCACCCTTAAGTTGTGTAGTGTAGGAAATTGTACACTCTTGAAAGTGAGGAAATTTCACACTTAATTTGGACCTATTTTGGCACCCTCACATTAATTATCCTTTCAATCATAATTTATAGGCCCCTAAGACCCATTATTTTGGATCTCGAGGCTCGTTTCACTCAAAAATCCTGTAAAATCACTTGAATCCCAAAAAATGCCGAAAACCTCAAAAGGCTAAGGTGGGACTCATTTGCCACCTTGGGCGAATGAGTCCCATTTGGGGACTTTTTCAATTTTAAGTGGGAAATTTATGTTTTTAATTCAAATTTTGGTGCTTTTCAGACTCTAAGATCTAAATAATAGTCAATTAGGTGTTAATTCCTATAAAAAAAAGTTTCTAAGTTATTTTTATCAACTCTACACATTTTTCATGAGATAATCTTCAAGAAAGCATTCACAAGAGCATTCTAATTTCAAAAGAAAGTAAATTTGAAGCATTGGAGTAGCATTAAAGTATTTTTGTAGGTTTTAAAGCTCACTTTCAATCAAGATCTAGCATTTTCAAGGGTTGATTATGGTTGTCTATGGTGAATCATGATGGATTCTATGTTGGGGAGATGTAACTAGCCATCAATCCAAGCCTAAAGACTTATTTCCTAAGTGATTCCATCTTCCATTATCACTCTATATTCAGTAAAAGGAAGGTATAAACATCATTAGAGCTCATTTGTGGTGATTAGAGATCACCACAAGTGAGTCATTCATCTTTATATTTCCATTATTGCATCATATTCTTGCACATTAGAATATGATTGCATCATTTTTTAGATTTCTTAGTCTTAGACACACTTAAGGCTAGGGTTTTCATGCACATTTTATTACTTATATCAAGGTTTAATTACCAGACTAGGGGTTTGACCAAGGAAAACCCCCCATTAGCAAATCAAGTTGAATTATGTTTTGCAGGTATTTTTCATAGATTTAGATCCAAAACTCAAGTTGGAAGGAAAGGGAAGGTGTTAAAACCTAGATCAAAACTTTCAATTTCTGAAAAAGTAGAATGAGACTGATTCACCAAGAATGGAAAATGAGTCCCACTGTAGCTTTTTGCGAGATCTATTTGCAGATTTTGATACCTTTTTCCCGAAATAAACTCTCGTGTAGAAACCCAGATTTAGGACTGATTCACCTAGGTTGGAAAATGAGTCCTAGTTGGTTAAAAAGTCAAAACTTCCAAAATTTTAGATTTGTTTCTAGTCACTTAAAGGTTTCCAAGTGCACATGATCACTTATTTTTTTCCTTTTTTGTTATGTTTTACTTGCATTTCTAAGGAATTTTCTAAGTCATTGCATTAAACTAGGGTTTTATGTTACAACTTGCATCACATTTTCTTTTCCAAGTCCAAACTTGGTGGTGAACCCCTCATTATATTTCATTCATCCTTTAGGACAACCCTCTTGCAAGATTTCTTCCTATCTTGAGATCTCAAGGGTTTGTTCTTGAGTGAAGTGTGTGAAAATTGGCTCTCTCCTTTTAGATCCAAAACCCTAAAGGTGAAAGAGAGACCACAATTTTCTTCATTTCACTTTGGTGAACCTACATTTAGATCATAGTTTCATATTTCTGATTTGGAGTGCATTTACATCTTAGATTTAGCTTGCATTAACATTTGCATTAGATTTTGCACTGGTTAATTTACATTCAAGGGTTTCAAATTTTTCGTTAGTGAAAAGCTCATTTAGCTTGCATTTTTTAACTTAATTTCATTGAAGATCATTCAAATTCAACATTTTCATCTCAAATCTAGGTCGTACAACACATAAAACATAAAAATCAACTAATTTTTTTTGAAAATTTTGAAAAATATCCCTACTGGGACTCATTCGCCACCTTGAGCAAATTAGTCCCAATACAAATTTTGAACTGCTATTTACAAAATTAAATTTCCAATTTTCAAGCTTCTATTTGTTGTCATTACTTTTTTGTTTCAATTCAGTTGCTTTCTGTTATATTGCTATCGTTAGAAATAACATCATTTACATTCATTAAAATTGTGGATAGTGTAGACACATAAAAGTGACCTAGGCCTTTGAGCTGGATTTTTCTATGATGACCATGCTTCCCCCTCATGTAATCAAAGTAATAATTATTCCTCTATGATTATTTAAATAAATTATACTTATTTATTTAAATATGTCACTAATCAATCATTATTCCCTCCAATTATTGAATAACATTACCATCTATCCTTCAATTAAATAAATTTATCAATTTAACCCACTTTTCATCCCACAAGTAAATAATTAAAATGATTATTTATTATCTTTTATCCCATTTCCATTTATGAATTAAACCATTATTTATTCATAAGTCAACCTTCCCCCATAAATCAAATGATTTCTATTATTATTTGATTTTCCAACTACCTCTTATTGTATCTCATTTATTTTCCACCATTGATTTAATTGGCTAAATCTCAACCCTTCATTTCAAAACTTTCCCTAACTTTGACCTAATGTTTCCCTAACCCTAATCCTCCTTATCACATTGAATCTTGGCCTTTGATCTTAGGGATTCACCAAATTTTAATCCTATTCATCCATTGCCAATTTGGAATTCTTTAAAAGGCTCTCTCTCAATCCATTTTATAGACACAAAAGCTATTTTCAACATGCTTGAGAACTTGAGTACTTGAGCAATCACATTACTTCAATATTTTTCTTGTCTTAGGCATAGGTTATAGTTGCAGTTCAAATCTGAGGGAAATTATACAATTGGTAGCAAGATGGAGAAGGCCAATGGAGGTCATTCAATGGAAGCTTGAAAATTAGGTGATGTTGTTTCAATATTCTTATGCTTCTTGTTTTCATTGTGCTCTATTGTTGATTTGGATTTAGTTTTATGCAATCCATAGCTAACTTGAAAAAAAAATCCTCATTACATTTGGTGAACCTAATGTTTCCCCTTATTTTTTCCTTTGGTTCATTATTTTTCTGTTACTCTCAATACACTTATAAGAAAAATTCTTCATTTCTATAAAATATTGTCATTCTTGTTGTAACAGAACTTGGTATTCATCAACTCATAGCATGGGAAAATCAGTGCTTGCGCAGGAGGCTGCAACTTCAACTTTGGGTTTGGGTTTGCCTTTGTCAATTTTCAACAATATGTGTTTTGTTTCAAAAGTATTCAATTAATTGTTTTTATTTTGAAAAGTATTTGCTCATTCTGCATTTCAACCAAGGCACATATAGAGGTACATGTGGGTCTCATGCATAGCAAACAAAAAAAAAAACTATCACAAATTAATGTGAACAAGATTCTCTTGAAGAGAAGGATATAAACTTTGCAAAATTTGCAACAATGAACCATTTTTCCCAACTTCACAAGGAATTCTCAATGATGAGGCTTTATTCATAATGGTCTTAATGCATTCACATCTATTTTTTTTATATTGTTTTTATCTTTTATTTTTGGTTGTTTGTCTATTGTTAACTAGTTTGGGTAATAGTCCAAGATTGTCTTGAGTTTCAAATTGTGGATACCTGGCGATTTCTATTTGAAGGAACAGCCAGTAGAAGTATGTATGTAGTATTGGGACAATATATTCAACTCCAAAGTGTCTTACAACCTTGATGAAATGAATCTCCCATATGAGTTCTTGCCTCTTTCTTGTGTCATACGCACAAGTGGCCAGGGTAACATAAGAGCC
This sequence comes from Sequoia sempervirens, assembly GCA_007258455.2. Classification (NCBI taxonomy): domain Eukaryota; kingdom Viridiplantae; phylum Streptophyta; class Pinopsida; order Cupressales; family Cupressaceae; genus Sequoia; species Sequoia sempervirens. The sequence goes on along the minus strand of VDFB02168118.1, from coordinate 140,302,784 downwards.
CAATTTTCCTGTAGAAGCCTAGAATGATTTACTACTTTGTGAGGTTTGATAGATCTTTGAAAATACTACATTTGATGTGTACAATTTTTCTCAAGTACCAGTCTCATGTTTGCACGTGTCAGGCACAATGAGAAGGTTGACTTAAATAATTTGCTACTGGATTGGGACATACCTTGTACATGATGTTGAAGTGGAACTGTTACATACATGATCAATTTCGATGAAGTTGTTGCTATTACTTGTTCTTTGTGTGAAAAAAATTGAAGCGGTTTGTGGTTTGTACAGATCACTATTTCTTTTCCAACTTTGGATGGCTCTATTGTTCCTCACAAATCAGTGCTATTTGGCAGTCTTTCCAGCTTTGAATGACTCTAGATGGATGCAGAGTACATTCATTAATTCTAAAACTGCTTGGTGAATCTCATCTTCTTTTGAAGTGTTGAAATTGAAAACTTCTGCATTAATTGAAGTCCTGACATGGTCGGCTGACAAGTAGCTTTCATAAAAGTTTAATTTGGCTTCTATTCATATTTACATTTTAATTAGCTTTTTCTTTTTTTGTTTTAATATTTATAGTTAGTTTTAAATTACATTTTGTTTGATAGTTTTTGTTAATTCAATTAACTTATATTAATTTTTTTTTGTTAAATTAGATTAGATTTTACTTTTTATTCATTTTGATCAATTTTTTTTTTTTTTTTTTACTGTAGATTAAGTTTAGATTTTTTCAATTTTTTTAGTAATTAATTTATATTAAATTAATCTTAGATTTTTTAAGGTGTAGATTTAATTTTATTTAGTTAAGCTTTAATTTAGATTCCATTTAGATTTAGTTTTAGATTTATTAATCTCATTTAGTTTTTAGTTTAGATTAACATTTAGATTTTTGACCTTAGATTTTTCTAATTTTGTCAAGATTCATTTATTTTTGTGTAGATTTTTTTTTAAATTAGAGTTTTAATTTAGGTTTTTAACTTAACTTAGATTTTAGTTTAGATTTTTCTTTTAATGCCAACTTTTAACTTAGATGTGGATTTAATTAGATTTTTAATTAAATTTTTGACCTCTAATCTTAAATTTTATATTTTTAGATTTCTTGATATTAGATTAAATTTTAGACTTTTAATTAGATTTTTCGCTTACATTAATTTTCTTAATTTTAGTTTTTATTCTTATTATATTAATTAAGATTGATATTAAATTTAGTTTACATTTAGATTTTATAATTTAATTTAAATTTTGATTAATTTAGATTAAATAATTTTTTTTAATGATAGCTTCACTTAATTTTTAACTTTAATTTAGATCAATATTTAGATCACTTTTACTTTAGATAGCTTTAATCTAGATTAATTTAGATTACTTTTAGGATTCACTTAGTTAGGTTTAGATTAAATTTTACATGCAGTTAATTAGATTAATGTCATTTTCTTTTTTTTAGTTTAATTTTGATTTTTGTGACTAATCTTTGATGTTTTCTTTGCAGGTGCGAATGTCCATGATTTGAAAACTAAAACCTAAACTTTTTCTTGTCAGAGATTAGAGGTCAAAACTAATAATCATGTTTTATAGGGCTCTTGCTTTAGTGTGTTTTATCTTGATTGTCTTTTTCACATAGAATGATTAGTGGGCCTAACAAGAGCCTAAGTGCTTGAGTTGACATCATAAGAGGGTTTAAAATTTACTAGTGCTTGCATTCTTCTATGGTTTGCATTTTGTTTCTCGGTATGTATGTGCTTCTCTCGTGTCATTTTGTGATCTTGAGAATCAAAAACACCTTTAGAGATTTTGTACAACCACCCACACATTTGGATTTTGGAATTAAAATGAACAATCTTACGAGTGTGAATTGAAGGCTTTGTGTATGCACTCTCCTTGCACCTTAGTGTGATCTTGGATGACCAAAAACAAAATTTTAAATTTTCTTTTTCTACCTTTAGAGGGGTCTACCTCGAAAGAGGGAATGACTCCAACCGATTTTTTTCTCGGGCCAGTATATAAAAGGATAAGACTAAACTGTCAAGTACTCATGGTATGTAGGCCTTAGCCGTGTAGTGTCATTCAAAAAAGGGTACCTACCTTTTCTTTCAAAGGTATAAGAGCCCCTAGTAGAGTGATTAAAGCCTTAAGTGACTTGTTGGATGCTCGCGAGGTGCCATGTCCCCCAATATTCACTAGAACCCTCTTGTTTTTAGAAGCCTCACCTTTCATTCGTTGCTTGGTATAGTGCTAGGTACAATATCATGCATGAAGATAGTCACTACTCACTCCCTTAAGTAGAGATAGAAAATTAATCTTTGGGGAATTCAAAGTTGGTGAGCCTAAGAAGTGAGTGTAGTATAAGGGGGAGCATGTGCCACCAAACTTCTAAGCTATCTTCTCTTGAGAAGGAGAGGTGTTCAACACTGATCTAATCTATTTCGGTGAGCTATACCAAGTATACAATCGCTTTCCAATTAGGACTATGCAAAGTGTTTTCATTGTGTTTTTCAAGATCAAACTCAAAAAAAAATTCAACCCACTTGTGTTTTAATTGTGTTTCTTTCAAACAAACAGGAAAAAAAACCTTACACTTAAAAATTGCAACACTTCACAACATTACACCACACAATAGTTTCAAACCAAATAGTCAAAATTGGGTCAAACTCTTTAGATCCATTTTCAGACTAACTTCTTGATCAGATTTTTGTTTAAGACCAAAAAAAATTTCAATTCACCTTGCATATCATCATTCTATTATTAGGTCACCAATTTAGGTACCTTAGAATCCTCATTGCTTACATACCTCATCATCCCATCAGGATACCTTTTTAAAACTTTTAGACTTCACACCTTGTGGATTTTAGGATAGAAGAAGTCTCTATACCTTGGCACACATCATTGCTTCAACAAATTATTGTCATTTTACCAAGTCACTTGTTAACTTAGTCCTTTTGTCATTTTGGTGATAATTTCCTACTCACACGTCTAGTTGGGAAACTCATCTTGTCACTCTTTGCACTTGTCCTAGAAAAAGGCCATTTGACAATCCTAGTTGAAACATTGGTTTACCCTTGGATAGTTAGTGATCCTATTCTTACATCTTTTAAAAGTGTTTAAGCCCTCAAGTTCATGATAGGTATCCATCATCTCCTAGTCATTTTAATGCTTCATACCACAAAATTTTAGACTTATAAGAGCATCTTCATACATTCTAGACTTCATATCATCCAACATTATCATTATCACTTTTAGTCTTGTTTCATACATTAGAAATTTTCCATCCTTAAGATACCAAAAATACCAAAAAAATAGTTACATTATATTTACGCATACCTTATTTCAAAAATACCAAAAAACATAGTCTTAGTCTCATACCATCCACCTTCATTTTGAGCAAGTCTTATATGGTTGAAACTACATTGCAAAAGAAACTTCAAGCAATGGATCTCTTTCATGATGATGAGGACCTTTACAATTACACTAACACCCTCAAACTTGACAATACAAGTAATGATTTTCACAGCAATACTAACCTTGATAGTCATGACCATGTCAACTTGGGGTCTACATCTTATCAAAAACAAAAGAAACACAATCCTTTTTGAACAATTCCTTGTTAGAGAGAAAGATGGAAATGTGTTCATAGAAGAATTAGAGGCTGCCACACAAAATCCCAAAGTAGCCTCTCTTGTGGACAAAATTTTCATGTTGGACCCCAAACAATATTTAGCCAAACTATTACATGAAGGAGTTAAACTACCTCATGGATTTGATGTCAATGTATTACATGAAACAATGTCACCTAAGGAAAACAAACAAACAAGCCGAGGAAAATCTACACAACTTACCATTTCCATACCCATTGGAACAACAAGCAAAAATACCAGAACTATCAACACTACACCCATCTTTGTGACACAATCTATGTCATATCCCATGACACAAACCACATCACAACCATTATTCACAACACAACCCTTTGGCCCAACATTTACTCCCTTTGGATCATCATCTTAGACCATAGGGGCATCCACATCTAGCATCCTTTGTAGACCTAAGGCGAGATGGGTTCTCATCCAAGGACCTCAATAAAAAACAAACACAATATCACAAGGACCTCAATCCAACACATACACCATGTCCCAAGGCCCTTATATCAATAAAAACTCCTTGCAAGGACAAACCATGAATGCTCGACATAGTAAAAATACAAACACGTCACATAGTTATAATCCTTTTCAATGAAGACAAGGATCACTCACATCACAACCTCTTAACATACTATATGGCTACACACAAGGAATCCTTTTTAGAAACCAACTACATAGACAACACACCTAAAAACTGCAACAGAGCTCAACTAATACCCACATCCCAACTTACACATCACACATTCATACTCATGGACACAATAAAAATCCACCACATACACACAACCTTTGAAACCAAAACATGTTATGTCAACAAAACATGGGACCACACAACACAATTATGGGATGCCATAACAATAATTTCGTAACACAACCATCTAATACAACAACCACAACTCTTGATAAATCCTTCATTGGAAATTACCATCCATCCTCCCATCGTGATTAATCTTGATGATGATGATGAGGAGGAGATCTCTAAAATAGATGAAGAGGTGCATAACAATCTAAATTATTTATTTTCCTCTTCCATGAATTTACATGATAAATCTCCTTCACCAAGTAAGGAACCTAGTACTTCCACTAGTTCGTCACTTGCAATTCTCCCTTTGGATAGTCAACCACACTCACAATACACTAAACATGATTGGGAGGAAGATGACCTATTAGATGGTTGATTTGAATTTTCCTCACTAGCCTTTTGCATTTTTCTTTTATTTTATTTTTCTTCTTTTCTATGTGTGTGTATCGTGTTCCCTCGTAATGTGCATTTGATTTTCTCCCTCTCTTTTTACACTTCCTCTATTTGTACCTATATTCTTCTATATGATACTTTACCTTTTTCTTTTCTCTTTTGTTTTGTGTTTTCCTTTTGGGGATGATGCAAAACATTGAGACCATAATGTCTCTTCCATGTTGCCCCAAAAGGTCCCTTTATTTTTTGTTTTTTTATTTTCCCTTTGGGGATGATGCAAAGTGTTGAGACACCTTATGTATCTTCCATGCTGACCCAAATGGTCCCTTTTCCTTTTTACTTTGTCTTTTTCTTTTCTTTTCCTTTTGGGGATGACGAAAGGCATTACGATTGAAATGTCTCCTTCATGTTGACCAAAAAGCTTTTCCTTTACTTTTTCCTTTTTTCATTTATTTTCGCTTGTGTTTCTCCTTTTGGGGATGATGCAAAGTGTTGAGACCACAATGTATCTTCCATGTTGACCCAAAATGGACTTTATTTTTCTTCTTTTTTTCACTCTCTTTGTGTCATTCTTCCAGTTCTATGTATTTGGGGAATGATAACAATTCTGAGCTCTTTCATAAAAACATTTTAGCAATGAACATACTGACCCCAAATCCATAGATCCCTTATGTGTCTAGTGTGTTTCTTCCTAGGGGAAACCCCTCTTTATTTTGTTCCTTTTTCCTCCATATGACACAACCTTACTCAAAAACATATGACTTGGCATAGGGCTTTCCAAGTTGGCTCTCATGTCTTTTTTTATTTTTGCATTTTTCATTTGCTACTTTAAAGTAATAACTCACAAAATGATGTGTAGCAATTTCTTTAAAGTGGTGGCATACATTGGCATTATTCATTTGTATTCTTTCTTGGTTCTTAGTGTAGCCTTGTCACTTCATACAATGCATTTGTCACTTGTGGAAAACATTGGGTGTAATGTCTTTCATAAGTGTGATCTATCTTAGCATATTACATTACTCTTGGTGGCCTAATGTGACACACTACATCTCCTAAGTTGTGAATACTATATTATTTGATTGGTCCTCTCTTAGAGACATTAGAAACAATATTCCCTAAGTTATAGATCTCACGTGAACTTAACAAGACTCATTTGAACATTTCTTTTTTATTTTACATTTCTTTTTGCATTTTTCATTTTTTATTCACATGGCCACCTTGCATAACGCAGCTTGCATGCCTATGGTGTCATCTTATTTGTTCATAAGTTCTAAGATTACAAATATTTTCTTATCTCATGAAGCATGAACCAACATTTTCCCTTTTTGGCACTTTATTAAAGTTATCAAGAGGTATAACTTTGATATGGTTGAGAGGGAAGCCCATTCCACAACATGAAATTCCCCATAGCTAGTCATGTGTTTTTGAGTACATACTAGCTGAGCAAATGTTTCTCACATTTTGGGCCTTCTCACCCGAAGGAAAACCATGAGTTCCATTTCCCTAGAGTGAGTATGCATTTTCTTTTTCAGAAAAAACAACCTAGATTTGATCCACAACTAGTTGGACAAATGATCGAAGCTTGATCTGACTTTTCTTTTTCCTCTGCCTTATCTTTCTCTCTTTCACATGTGTGTTCCTTTGTTCTTATGTTTAGTTTTCCATGGGATGTTCATCCTGGGGGCTTCATTATCCCTCTTGATTGTTGTTATTCTAACTTTCTATCATAAGTGCATTTGGATCCCTCTCGATATGTATGGCTACTTTAGTATGAGTTTGAAGCAAGTTCATCCTCTCACTAAAGTGGGGGCTAAATGTATCATTGAAAAAATGGATCTTGAAAATTTGCATGGTTATTTAGGTATTTTTCTTGTGATTCTTGGCTTATTTTGCTTAGATTCAATGTTACAATGTAACTTATGCATTCATATTAGGTCATGAATATTCAAATTATGGTGTCTTGTGAAGATGTTGTGAAGTGTTGTAACACATTTCTACACTTTTCTAGAATATTCTTATTATAATTCATCTAAATATTCCCTTTTTATCCCTTATCAAGTCCATTTCAAAGTGTTGTAAAGTCTTGTAACAAACTTTCACTCTTTTCTAGGCTTGTCCCCACTGATCACACCTTTCTTATGCTTTATTTGGCCCCTTTATGCACTTATAGGCCTTATTTAAGTGTGTTTTTTAATACAAACTTGACAAATATCATTAATGAGAACTTAATTCCTGACACCCACTTTCTTTCCTTAAGTAGGAGCCATTTGCCATGGGTGGCGAATGAGTCCCTCTTCATACAAAATTCAAACTAAATTCAATTTCCTTTGGGTTTTTATTCATTAAGACCTTATTTCAGCCTGTGACGTTGTATTTTTGGGTAATTAGGGAATAAGTGTGTATAAATAAGTGTTTTTTCATCCATTTTAACCCCCAATTCATCCTAATTCATCCAAGCATTTATCCTTGCATTAAATCTCATTCATTCACTTAAGCATTATAACATCATTCAATCAAGCAATTATCAAGCATCTTGGAGCAACCATTGACATATCTACAAACTTCAACAACAAGGGTTTGGTGAATTTAGGACACATGCATGTTATTTGTTCATCCTTCCTTCCTTGTTTTCATTTCATTTCTTTCTCAAGGTTTTGATTACCAAAGTGGGATTTGACAAAGGCAAATCCCTATACTTTAACCCTTAACCATTTTCCCCCTTTTTGCATGTGTGTTTGTAGGTCTTGTAGGAATATTTTTCAAAGAAATAGGTGTTGAAAGGTGGTCAAAAATTCATCAAGACTATTCAATTTAACTAAAACCTAATTTAAGCTTGGAGACAACATTCATCCCATTTTCTGTAGATATGGTTCCATCAACCTGACAAGAAGACAAGTGCAGATCTAGATTCATAGTGTCGACTTTAGAATTTCCAAAATTTTGGAGGAGGAATGATTCACCATTAGTGGTGAATGAGTCCCACTGGCTGGTTGGAAAAGGTGACTTCATTAGAATTCAGCTCCCTACACTTAGAAACCAATTTCAACAAAGTTTACCAGAAGCAAGACCAATTCACCATTAGTGGTGAATGAGTCCCACTAGTCATCAAGAGTGATTTTAGTAAGATTCTAGGACCTTCTAGAATTAGCATTCCATCTCCAGGTGCACTCTATTTAGTTTCATTAATTTTTTTTTTTTCATTTGTGTATGTTTCTGGTTCATTTCTGCATATCACACTATGTTTTCAAACACTTCATATTTCTTAGGTTTTGCATAATAATCAATCAATTTTATCAATTTACTACATTTAGATCATTCCATTTAGGCATATTTCCATCATGCATACTTTAATTTGAGTGAACCACCACATTTTTTAGCCTATCTCTCTCCTTTTAGGTGAAAAACACTAAGAGGGCAAGACAATACATAGAACCCAAAAATTGATGGTTCAAGTTGGTTGAAAAAAGGGATTCCTTGTGTGTAGCCATATGGTATGTTAATATTTTGTGTCATGTGTGATCCTTTTCCTTGTTGAAAAGGGTTATAACCATGTGATGTGTTTATATTTTGACTATGTGGGGCATTCATGGTTTGTCCTTGCAAGGTGTTTTTATTGATATGAGTGCCTTGGGCCATGGTGTGCATGTTGGATTGAGGTCCTTGTGATATTGTGTTTCTGTTTCATTGAGTTCATTGGATGAGAACCCATCTCTCCTTAGGTCTACCAAGGATGTTAGATGTGGATGCTCCTATTGCCTAAGATGATGGCCCAAATGGAGAAATTGTTGAGCCAAAGGGTTGTTTTGTGAATAATGGTTGTGATGTGGTTTGTGTCATGGGTTGTGATAGAGATTTTGTAGCAAATATGGATGAAGTGTTGGTAGTTGTGGTATTTGGGCTAGTTGTTCCAATGGGTGTGGAAATGGTAAGTTGTGGTGTAGATTTTCCTTGGCTTGTTTATGTTTTTTCCTTGGGTGACATTGTTTCATGTAAGGCACTAACATCAAATCCTTGAGTTATTTTAACTCCATGTAATAGTTTGGCTAAATATCGTTCATGGTTCAACATGAACTTTTTTTCCACAATAGAGGCTACTTCAGGGTTATTTGCTGTGGCCTTTACTTCTTCTATGAACACATTTCCATCTTTGTCTCTAACAAGGAATTGTTTGAAAGGATTGTGTGTCTTTCGTTGTTGATAAGATTTAGACCCCAAGTTGAAATGGTCATGACTATCAAGGTTGGTATTGTTGCGAGGATCATTATTGGTATTGTCAAGGTTGAGGGTTCTAGTGTAATTGTAAAGGTCTCCATCATCATGAAAGAGATCAATTGCTCGACATTTATTTTGCAATCTAGTTTCAACCATATAATACTTGCTCAAAGTGAAGGTGGATGGTATGAGACTAAGACTATGTTTTCTGGTATTTTGGAAATAAGGTATGCCTAAATGTAATGTAATGCTTTTATTGTATTTTTGGTATCTTAAGGATGGAAAATTTCTAATGTATGCAACAAGAATAAAGGTGATAACGATATGTTGGATGATATGAAGTCTAGAATGTATGAAGATTCTCATATAGGTATAAAATGTTGTGGTATGAAGGATTCAAATGAATAGGAGGTGATGGATACCTATCATGAACTTGACAGATTAAACACTTTTGAAAGATGTAAGAATAGGATCACTAACTATCCAAGGGTAAACCAATGTTTCAAGTAGGATTGTCAAATGGCCTTTTTCTAGGACAAGTGAAAAGAGTGACAAGGTGAGTTTCCCAACTAGACTTGTGAGTAGGAAATTATGACCAAAATGATAAAAGGACTAAGTTAAAAAGTGACTTGGTCAAATGACAATCTTTTGTTGAAGCAATGATGTGTGCCAAGGTATAGAGACTTCTTCTTTCCTAAAAACAACAAGGTGTGAAGCCCAAAATTTTGAAAAAGGTAGCCTGATGGGATGTTAAGGTATGTAAGCAATGAGGATGCTAAGGTACCTAAAATGGTGACCTAATAATGGAATGATGATATACAAGGTGAATTGAGATAGTTTTTGGTAATAATGGAATGATGATATGCATATTTTTTTTTGTTCCATCTGAAACCCTTGTCACATTTAGACTTAGGACTGATATATGAGGGTTTATAATTCATCTTTCATAAATACTTGTAATGTTCTATTTTTCTATTGAATTCCTATTGCCTGTTGCCAAACATCTTAAAACTTCTTGTGTCTATCATTATCGTCTGGTAACCAAATCCCCAATCCTATGTCCAAGAATATTAATATTTATAAGGTTAAGTTAAAGGCCTATTTGGCCTTTAAATCCTTTGCATTATAATGGATTAGGTGTTTTTGAGTCCTTTCTATCGTATCATCCTAGAGGGTCCCCCCCATTAAAGGAACTTATGAGCACGTGCCTAAATATTTTCACTTAAGTATTGTTGACCTTTATCTTTATCACTCATCACTACTTACTTTTGAAGTGTATGTTCCAAATCGATGACGAGCAATGAGGTGGTATCTCTTTGATATCACTCATCACAACTAGTTGTGGAGATCTTAAAGTCAATGCATGATGAACGATGTCCTTTGTATTAATGAGGGATCGCTTATCACCAATATCTTTTGATCCTTCTATTTTGTAATAGTGATAAGCGATGCCCTCCAGCCTTATGATCTTATCGCCTATCACAGATATGTTATGTAATGATAAATTTAGATTAGCAATGAGTGATGGGATGGATTTCCTTTGCATCTCATCTCACAACTTTTTTTGAGTTCTAAGTTCCATATTAGCAATATGCGATATGTAATGGCACTATGATGATCTCTCATCACTAATTTCTTGCAAACCATATGAGGAGAATTAGTGATGAGTGATGACCCAATGTTTTCTATCATTCTTCGCTGATCCATTCTTTAGCCTTCAACCTTGATTGGTGATGAGTGATAGAGTTTCTTATTTTAAAAGTTTATTTCACTAATCCAATTACATCTTATCTGTAATTCCTTTTGTGCCATTGATTTTCATATAGGTGTACATGTCTAAATCTGGTCCCTTCACTATACTTCTTGTCACTGATAGGAGCCTAGGTGCGAAGGTGGATTAGCGAGGAGTGATGGAAGTTAACGTGATCAAAGGATAGGTTGTAGATCCAAGGGTTGATATTTCATTGCATAAAACACTTGGATCACTGATGGAGCTAGACAAGGATGAGGTATATCGGTGATAAGTGACAACTATTACATGAAGAGGGAATGTGATAGAATCCTGAGGAATTTGCATAAAGCAAAGAGGAAGGTGGTGAGATGAACTGATAACCATTGATGTAATTTTAAAGTCAAATGATCAATGATCAGGGTTTAAACTTAAACAGCTAATTGTTAGTTCACTCACGCAAGCTTACTATCAATCATTAATGGTGGCATGCCTATCTCCTTGCCATAAAATAAAGTAGATACCTAGTTGGTCATGCACTTGGACTCATTGGCTAGCATAAATGATACAAGGAGTTGAGGAAATTGTGAGGGAAGCTTCAGAAGTTACCAGTAACATATGTGGCATAGCTTTCACCCAGGTTAGAAAAATTGATATCTCTGTCTAGCTAAAGTATTGAGGTGAATATCTTAGATAGCTAATAATAAATTGGGGAATTGTCTATTTTTTCACTATTGATAGTTTCAATTTGGTGATTAAGCACTGGATAGATTTTGAGGAAAGTGTCTTCTTCAATAGTATTTCTTTGTGCTCTCATAATTGTGAAAGGTTTCTTTTGATTGTAAGAAATTGTAAACCATAGTTCTATTAGATTGCAAACATGAGTAACCTAGAGCCTGGTGAATCAAGTATTCGACCTAAGAGGAAACCAAAATAGAAGAAGGTTAAACAACTTAAAACTTAGGATGTTTTAGCCAAGGTCAAGTCAAGCCATTGGCAGTGTCTAACCCTTCACCAAGTACTCTTACTATGTCCACTAGGTCCAAAAGTGAAAAGAAAGAAACATAAAAATTTATGCAAGAGGCCTTTAGAGATGTAAAAGAAGTAGGGTCATGAATTGGTAAAAGACCCACAGGTCAAGTTTTCATGACCACTAGGTTGATTCATAGTGCTAATGAAATTGGTGAAAAACCCCAACCTTAGAGTGGATGGAAATTATTTTGGTATGCTTTCAATAGGAAACATTCTAGCAAGTCTGGATGTTACCTATGGGGGTTGAACCTTGGAAAGCTGGTGGTCTTGAATTTTTTTTTAGAAGTGGAATTAATGATGGAACTGGCTAGGCACTATAACCCTATGGATAGGATAATTAGAAGTGAAAATGGTGGTATAATTTTGGAGGTAAGAAAGGATAATATGATAGATGTATTTGGGTTAAATCCCAATTATAATATAAAGGTTAGGCGTGCTAAGTTGTATGATGAGTATGAGAAGAGGAAATATGCATACAAAGAAAGACTGCTTGTGCAACACAGAAGGAGCAAAGAGAAATTCACTGTTAACGATGTTGATCCTTTTGAGTGTGATGAGTTTGAAGATTACTTCAAGAACACTTATTATTGATTAAAACAAGTATTGGATTGGGAATTTGAGGTTAGGATAGCCCCTAATTTGTTGGTGATGGTGGAAAATATACAAGGTAATAATCAAAATGCTGGTTATGATTATGCCAACTTTGTTGTTGAATAGATGCAAGAGGATTTTCTCAATCTGAAAAAGGAGGTGATCCCTTTATGTTTCCCTCATTACTCTTTGTTAATGCATATGCTCTTATGGGGTGGTGATTATGAATGGAAAATAAAATTAGATCTGAAACTTAGGGATAGTGAAAATAATGTTCTACTAGTATAGATGTGGACATACATTTAGGATCAGGAGTGCTCCAATTCCAATTATATCTTGTTTGCTAATACTATCAGATATGGTATCATATAAACATTGGGTGTGGCACCTATATTCAGTCTATCTCCAAAGATAAGAAGTATCATGCACCCAAAAGATACACCAGGATCAAAAGACACACATAACTAGGTAGATTGGTTTTTACATTCTGAATATACTTTGATCAAAGCCTATGGAGCTAAAGTGGCACCTCATTGTCTACCCCTATATGTCTCAAATAGATTGGATTTTATTGAGATCATGTGGAAAATTGATGTCATGGATTATGAGATGTTTAGAAAGCCCAGGGAAGGTACTCTGGTAAATCCCCAATGTGCTTTTGCTTACTTCATAGTCACTACCCCTGAGGGGTATGAAAAGTTTGGAATCATGGTAAATAATCTTAGAGTGCCTATCGATGAGATTAGAGTTTTTGATCCAGAAGGGTTTGTGGTAGGAAGAAGAAGACAAAAATTCTTAGGCATCATACATCATGAATTCTTATATAAAGATGATGTACTAATAAATCTGATAAGTGATGAAGCTATAATGACAAGAAAGAAGGAATAGACAACTATAATGAACATTGAGGAAAGTATCATTAAAAGGAATTCCCTTTACATAAGTCCATACAATCTAATTGCAAACCCCCTAGAAGGAGCCTTCACTATGCTAAGGGATTATTAGTCTGGTGAGTTTAAGGTAAAGGTAAAGAAGGTTGTTGATAAAGTAGAAGTTCTCCTTGAACAACAACAAGAAGAAGCTATGGATATCCTAGAGCAAACTATAGATGTTCAAGAAGTCAGAGAGGAAAAAATGGTAGAACATGTGCCAAGGAATGAGGAGGTGGAGAAAAAATTTCCTACTCGTCATATTCCAGTAACTCATAATTTAGATGTTCCCCTTGATAGAATTTTCAAATGGAAATATGACAGAAAAAGTGATGATGATCCCAGGATTAGGGAGTGTGATGAATTTCTAGCTGATCATAAATATGTGTAGTACAAGGACTTTCAAGAGTTTATGATTCAATAGTGGAGTAAGGAGATAAAGGAGAGACTTGAATCAGCCCAAGCTAATGCTGAAACTTCTCAATAGGAGGAAACTGAGAAAGGAGAGGAAGAGAAAATCAAGGCTAAAATTGCAGCTATTACTCCCATTGAGGTTTTGGAAAAATTGTCAAGGATAGTGGAATCAAGTTATTTCTAGGATGTATTATCACTTCTACCATAGCATATGATGCAATAAGGAGAGACCCTCAAGCTTTAATATCTAAACATCAATTTGAGGACAAAGTGTTTGGTTATGGATATTGTCGAAAGTTGCATACTCTTTCAATTTGGTCTATGACACCTAATACTGGTAAACATGATGTTGCTAGACCTATTGAAGAGGTTATTCATTCTTTGGTGGTCAAAAGAGCTACTAACATAACAATCAAGGTTGAAAATGAAATTTTTGAGGATGTATTGAAGCATTGGGTGACTATGTTGATCCACAAGGCCAATGATGTTTGGTCCACTTATAAGAATATTCATGAGGAAAATACAAAGTATCTGCAAGTACAAGATGCTTTTAGGAATGAATGGAATAATTGGATTACTAGGGTGATTTCTTTGAGGGAAATGGTCCCAAAAATGCAAGAGGATCCCAAGACACCTACTAATATTACTGAAATTTTTCAAATCATTGACTCAATTAATGAGATAATTGCCTTCCATGGAAAGTTAGGTTTACAACTTCAAAGTAAGTTGAAAATATTCAAAGAGATGGAGGAATGTGGTATACCTCAGATATTGAGTTCAAAAGATGAATTACATCCATTTGACACTTGGAAGAAGGATTTGGGAGGAATGCTTGTAGTAGCTATGATGACCTTGATTGTCATTGAATACATCTTGCTCAATTCAAATATCACACCGTGGTGGAAATTGAAACAAAGATGGACATATTTGTTAGAGAGGCCACGATTTTAATTGATGCTAGATATTCTTAGTATATTACTAAGGTGCATGATTTATTGAATGTAAAATGGCCCACTAAGGAGGAATATAACACTTGATTGGAGAAATACATAGAATGAATCTATGTAGGGATTAATGAGTAAGATGAATAATGGATGGGAGAAAAATAATACATAGCCTGAATATAGTACATATCAGGATTTTTATAAAACATGGTAAAATATTATTCTCTCCCCAATTTGAAATAGATAACATGTGGTGCTAATGTGGATAAGCAAATTTTGAATTTTTTCTGCTTTCCTTGTCTTGCTTCATAAGTTTTGTTGTTTTGGCTTTCCCATGGTTGGCATTTTTTGAGCATATGGAGAATATCTTGAAACTATTGTAACAAACTAATGATGTCTTTGGAGGTGGAACCTATTTTCTACAATGAGTTGAGGTCAATTTTTCCTCATGCTTATTTGCTTCACTTGAAGACTCGAGTGTAACTGAAAATAGAATATTGTTGGAGTGGTCCAATCAAATCTTGACAAGTGTAATTTCTAGCCTAAAGCTCATTTTTCTCCTTCATTTCTTTAAGAAGTAATTCAGGGCCAGAACTAGGAGTTAGTTGAAAATATTCAGTTAACACTATAAATTTTTCAAGACAATGCAAAGCAAGTTTTATAGTTTTTTTTTAAAGTTTCTTTTGGAGTTCATATTTATGCATGTAAGTTTGATAGCAATATAACATTGATAATATAGAGTAATATCAATTTCATGGCTATTGCCTCTCATTGTATGCATTCTACAAGTTATGAGTAAGAGAAATCCAAGATTTCTTTCATTTTTCTCTATCATTTCATTGTAGATGTTTAGTTTCATGCTTGCTTATTGATTCAATGAATTGATGTAAATTCTTGTGTGAGATTAATAAATTATAAGAACTAGGTGCTAGGATGGTTATAAGTAATAATAATCATGAACATCATAGAGAAATGTTCTAATGCAAGGTTTCTTGAGGTTATAGGTGCTATTGTTTAAATTGTTATTAGGTCACATCGAATGATATTGACTCTATGCTTGGAAACTAGTTCATGCAAAGTATTTGTGGTTCATTTTTTGGTGTTGATTCATTAGCTACTCAAATTTTAAATCATAAACTCTTAAGTGGATACTATTGTTGTTGTTTCGTGTTAAAGTTTCATCCTATCATGTGCAATATATATGACATTAATTAATAAGCTACCAACTTATCTAATGCATATTATTGAATGGTTTTATGAGAGATATTTGTTATTAGCAATGTATTTTATTGTAATTGTGTGAATTGTTTGAGTATACATTGTGGGATCACCCTCTCGGGTTTCACAGAGCCCAAAGAGTAGGAATAGAAGTCTTGTAGCTTCTATTCATTCCTTGGCCAATCCCTTTAGAAATATTGATAATTCGAATCTACAAAGTCCATAGGTATTTCTAGATATTAGTTTGGTTCTTAAAAAAATAACCAACAGATTGGCAACTCCACTAGGGACTAGCTAAGTCCAAAGTCTCTAGTTTGGATCTAGTACAGTTAGAGTTAGTTGTTAGTTGTGATATTATTTAAGAATAACTAGTTTTAATTCTATTGCATTGGTCCCATCATACCATGTCTTATGCGTCAAGTGTTATTCCATTCTCCCACTTTCTGTCAGGTAATGTTTAAAGTCTTTCTTGAAGTAACAAGTACAAAATCAAAGTGCAATCAATTTTTATTTCCCAATATTCTAGGTGGCGACTCTGAGTTCTCTAATACCAGTGTAAAGATTAGTTCTTAAAGGGAAGATAAGAAGAAATATTTTGTAGTACTCAACATTATGAGGAAGACCATAAATTATGCGAAGAAGCACCTTGAGCAAAAGGCAGAATATGAACCTACAAAAGAAAGGTAACCTGAATGGGTCAAGAAACACTCTGAATCAAGTAATTCTATTGATTCCCTGCCTGATGTATCTCCTACTTTCAATATTGATATAAGTAGTGCTAGTATCCATGAAGAAGGACATGAAGTTCAAGGGTCTAATATAGACCAAGGGTGTTTTCTGATTGAACAAGTGTTTGAAAGTGAGCTAAATATTTCAAGAGAGGAGGATAGGTGGAAGTTTTGGAAAAAGAATAAGTTCTCTGATCCAACTCCTAGACTTGGCTCCATTTTTAATGGAATTTTTTTTAATCCATGAGGTAAATCTCGTGATGATCCAATTCACTTTTCTCTTGTGGAAGACCCTGTTGACGAGCCCTATTTTACTCCTGTCCTGAGTGAGCATGGGGATGTTATAGAAAATGAGGAAGACATAGATAATGACATGAAAGCTATAGAGGAGGAAGAGCTAAGGCTTGAAGAGCAAGAGGAAAAAATAATGAAGGAACTAAAAGATAAGGAAGATAAGATTAGAGCTAAGAAACTTGAGAGAGATGCTAGAAGGAAAAAATTGGACAAAATGAGAGAAGATGCTACAAGGCGTAAGAATTTTGAGGAAAATATTTTTAAATTTTCCTCTATGATGACCAATGATATTCCTGAAGCAACAGTCACAATGGGATTCTCAACTAATGATACCTACACAACATATATGTCAACTAGTAGAGCCTCAGACCCTCTTGTTAGTACTAAGAAGACATCATTTGTAGATCATGGGAAGAGACTTATTGACCAACCCAAGAAAACTACATTCAATACCACTACTAATACTAATAATTCATTTGCTGAAATTCCCACACATAAGGCCAAAATCAACCCAGCCCCATCTACTACACCTCCAAATCCTAAGATATTAAGGTTGCAATTGAAGAGTGAAAAGTTGTGAGAAGATTTAAAGAAAGCTGAAATAATAGCTTCTAATGCATAAATGGCTAGGAAGATTGCATTTATTAAAATTTCCACACATACTTCAGAGGCTTCAAGCTCTAGACATACCAATAGTGAGTCACAAAAGAAGAATTTTGATGAATATACTCCTAGTGGAAGTGGTGGTGTAGATCAAGGAAGTGGTGGTGGAGGAAAAAATAAGAATGATAATTCTTATTTTGAAGATGATGAGGGAAGTAAGAAAGGGGGAGGTGATGGTGAAAGTGGAAAGGGTAAAGATAGTAGCCACTCTGAAAGTGAGAAAGATGGTGAGCACAAAGATGAGCATAGGGATCGATGTACTAGGAGGTCACTCCAAGTAGATAGATACCAACAGTTGTGTTTCACTAGAATATCTAGCTACCCTAACCCATTCCCTAAATATTTTAAGATTTCTCTAGTCAAATTCTCTGGAAATAATGCCTTGAGTGGTGAAGACCATCTCAAAGCATTTGCTAATTGTTGGTGTAATTAAAAGTGTTGTAGCTTGTCCTAGGTCATGATTACACCTTAGTTAAGTTTACTTAGGGACCACATAGGAGGTTGTTGGAGATTTTCCACTTTTGGTGGACTTGACATGTCATTACTTTATCACTTCCACCTTTTTTGGACACATCACATGATTATCTCTCCACCTTTTGTGGTGATTATCGCATTATCACTTTTCCACTTTAGGTGGAGTGATAACTTTTCATAGTTGTCTCATGTCATAAGATTACGAAACTTGTCACAATCTTATGCCCTTCTATGTTCTCACCTTGGATATATAACCAAGGGGTCCTCTATGTACATTTTCTCATTCCATCATATTTGCATTATTGGCAGAATACAATTTATTCCTTTCATATTGTTTCTATCTCTCTTATGCTTGTTCTTTCTATTAGGCCTCTAGATCTTGGGTGGCTACCTTCATAGCCAATTCTTACACTAATGTTATGGATGATTTTGAGGTGGAGGTAGAAGATGTCATAATGAACTTTTTCATGCAATATCTTATTGAGGATGCACGAGAGTGGTATAGAAGTTTTACAATTTAAATCATTGGCTCTTGGGAGGAATTCAAAAGGGTTTTTAGAGAACAATATGGTGACAAGACAAATTCAAGCTTTGTGTTGAATCAATTTAATAATATTGTTAAAGGATCTAATAAATCTATTGCTGAGTTCAACACAAGGTTCCAGAAGGCTAGAAAAAGATTGTCTCCTCAACTACAACTAAATGATCATGTGTCTTTGGTAAATTACTGCAATGCTTTTGTTGCAAAAATGAGTTACCACTCGCTAAATAAGAATCCTCAATAATTAAGGGAATCTTTTAAAATGGAAGAGCATATTCAAAATATTAGTAGAGCAATTGGTAAAGTTGGTAGAAGGGTTGATCTAAAAATCTTCAAAAGTTCAAAAAAGGAAGACAAGATTTTAGGTGCTAAAGGGGGTACCATTGAGGAAAATCTTGATAGTTTTATGAAAACCATCAATGATAATATTGTGAAACAAGAGAAGGTTCAGCCTAAAAACTATCAGAGGAATGAAAGACCCCCTAGGTTGCAAGACCACCTATACAATACCAATTGGTATAATGGGAAGCCTATCCTAAATAATCAAAGAAACACCCAAAATAAAGCTCCTCCAGACCCTCTGCAAAAGAATTTAGGGAATTTTGTTGAGGACACTCCTTGGTGTATGAATTTTCAAACACCACATTCCTCACAACAATGTGCAATAGGAAAAATTTTTGGAGTAGAGGATGACATACCCAAAGACTATGATCAAAAAGATTAAGAGGATGGTGATGTACTTATGATTATGGGAGATTTTTATGTTTCCTATAGTGATTCATCTTCTGATGAAGGTTCTTATGAAGTGGATGTAGATAATCAAAGGCAATTTTCTAATGCATATCATCAGCAAATTCTTTCTGATGAGGATTCCAATAGTTATGTTGAGGCTTACAAATTGGAGGAAATTGAAGATGGTGTTTCATTGAGGAGACCCTCAAAAGAGGAGATTACAAAATACACTACAGTCTTAGCTTTAGAAGTTCCTATCATTTGAGGAATAGAACCATTGGAGGTGAAGAAGGTAGTCCTATTGGTCCATTCATCAAGGAATAGAACACCAAGGGAAAAACACATGAACCTAATGAAAAAGTAGTAGTCAAAGCTAAAGAAGAGATGGGAGATAAAATTTGGGCCAAGAGAGAAGAAAATCCAAAATCTATTCAACAACATAAATCCCCTACTAAGAAATTAAAGACACAAAAGCAAGCTCATGAAACAACAAGGAAGGATGATAAACCCATGGCTAAGGAAACAAAAAACCAATAGACAGATAATAGCAACAAACAAGATATGTCCTCAAATGAACTTCCCAAGTATACTCTTGTTGATATGTTTTAGTTAGTCAAGTTAAAGTATTTGTTCCTTTTCTTGAAATGATGAGGATAGAGGAACATAAAAAAAGGTAGTAGCCCTTATCAATGGTGTTTCTATAACATGTAATGATTTAGTGGTGTTCACTCCACCCAAATTGAGTGAAAAGGATAAGAAAGGTAAAGAAGTTGAGGGAGTAATTACTGAGATTCCCCATATTTTCCTAGGAAATTTTGTATATACTTGTCCTAACAAGATAGATCCATTTTTTGATACCCTGGTGGGTGGGGGAAATTTTATAAAGAATTGTATCATTGGCTCTGGTGCATCCAACAATATTATGCAAGTTAAAATCATGGATACACTAGGATTAAAGGTTGATAGCACTCATGGAAAGTGTTATAACATGGATGCTAGAGAAGTACTTGTTATAGGTGTGATAAATGAATGAACTTATAGGTTGGCAACCTACCCTAAAAAATAATTTAAAATGAGTGTGCTAGTGGTAGATATCCCACCTAACTATGGAATGTTGTTGTCACAAAATTGGAGTGCATCTATGGGAGGCAGTATGTAGTGTGACATGTATTATGCCACATTTCCCATTGATGGTAAGAATGTCCAAGTAATGAGAGAGCCTAGGGTACCACATATGTTGGAGCATATTCCTAAGGGTGACACAATTATTTTCATAGATACTGATATTGGTGAGTTCAAGGTAGAAGTACAAAGAGAGGTTGAGAGGTGTTCTACACCTATAGAAAATGAAGTTTCAAGAGTATTTGATAAAGAGGGACTACAAAAAATTTACTTTGATGGTGCAAGCTCCAAAGAGTGATCTAGTGCAAGAATTTTATTAGTATCACCTATTGGAAATACTTATAAGTTCTCTTTTACGTTGTATTTTGTGTGTACAAATAATGTGGCAAAGCATGAGGCCATATTATTGGGATTGAGACTCACTAAGAAGAATTGAATAAGAAAGCTAATGGTGATTAGTTATTCTAGGCTTAATTGTGATATCCCAAGTAAGAGTTAAGTATGCCTGCAAGAATAACAGACTAAAGTAATACAAGAATGTTTTCTAGGATTCCATTGAGTAGTTTGACACTTTTGGGATTGATTGGATGGAAAGAAGACATAATAGAGTAGCTGATTTACTTGCTAATATTGCATTAAGACCTGATGATGTAACTTTCATAGGAATCTCTAAGGTCGAGATACAGACAAGGTCGTCCATCCCTGACAATGTATACAACTTGCAGATTTTTAATGATGATGAGGATATTCTCATATTACTAAATTGTGTTGATAAATATAAAGGTCAGGAGATTGAATTTGGTGGATTTGTTGAGAATATTGATGGAAAGGACATGGTGTTTGGCAAAGAGTTCTTCCAATTAAAAATAAAATAAAATCCCCAAAGGCCTTGTAGCTCTTGAAAGGGTGTTTGATTTTCAAGATATAAACAAGGCCAAAACAATTGTTGCTCACCCAAAGGACCTAGAGGAAGTAAACTTAGGAATTGAAAAATACCCCAAAGAAAGTTTATATAGGAAAGAAGATAAATTCAGAGGTGAAGGAAATGTTAATTTCCTTAGTTAGAAAATACAAAAGTGTCTTTTTCTTGGTCATACAATGACCTGAAAGCTTATAAAGAGGAATTATTCTAGCATGAAATTCCTTTAAAGGATGGTGCAAAACCTTTTAGGAAAAAGTAGAGACCAATTAATCCTACTTTAGCTCCCAAGATGCTATAGGAGTTGGTAAAGTCCAGGGATTCTGGTATTATAAAGCCCATTAGACATTCTTCATGGGTATCTAATCTGGTACCAGTAAGAAAAAAAATGGTGACATAAGATTATGTGTTGATTTCAGGAACCTGAATGTATCTTGATTAAAGGACAATTATCCATTACGAAACATAGAAGCTATGTTACAAAAGGTAACTGGTTGTGAGCTACTATCAATGATGCATGATTTGTTAGGTTATAATCAAGTAAAAGTAAAGGAGTTTGAGTAGTACAAGACTAAATTTACTACTCCTTGGGGTACCCACGTTTATGTCAAGATTCCTTTCAGCTTAACAAATACAAAAGCTACTTTTGAAAGAGCTATGGATGTAGCTTTCTTAGATTTTATTGATTTAGTTATGGCTATATATCAAGATGAATTGACCACTTATTCCAAGAAAGAGGAAGATCATTGTATGCATTTATAAAAGGTATTTGTCAATTCATTAGAATATGGGATATCTCTAAATCCAAAGAAATGTTCCTTTGGGGTCACTAAGGGAAACTTGTTAGGGCACATTTTGTCCAGGGAAGGAGTAAGAATAGACCTTGAAAGAATAGTAGCCATTGAAAAGATCCCTCAGCCAAAAAATGTCAAGGGAATTTAGTCATTTTTTGGACAAATAATTTTTTTGAGAAGGTTTGTAACCAACTTTACAGAAATCACAAGACCTATTTCCAAAATGTTGAAGAAAGGTGAAAAGGTGCTTTGGAGTGAAGAACCTAGTGAGGCTTTCAAGAAAATAAAACAAGCTATTAAAGAGGCTCCAATTTTGAAGTCTCCTGATTTTTCTAAACCAATGCACATTTTCTCTTTTTCCTTTTTTCATACCATTGTTGTTGTTTTACTACAGAAAAATGAGGAAGGTTTTGAAAAACCTATTGCTTTTAGAAAATACTTACAAGTTGTAGAATTGAAATATGAAACTATTGAGAAATAGGAATATGCTTTGGTAAAGGTTGTAAAGAATTTTAGGACTTACTTACATGGGGCTACAGTAATATCTTTTATACCAAGTGCTACTAAGAAAGATATTTTTACTCAACAAGAGACAACAGGTAGAAGGTGTAGGTGGATCAACATGATCTAGGAATTTAACATTGATGTTCAAATTCCCAAACTAGTAAGAGGACAAGGCCTAGCCAAGTTAATGGAAGAGGCTAATTTGGAAGCTAATCAGGTTAACCAGACTGAAATGATTGATGTTGGAACTCTCTATGATATGTAAGCAAGCAGATGGTATAGAAGAATTATCTAGTATTTACAAACCTTGAAATCTCCTGCTGACATGGTTGACAACAATAAAAGAACATTGAAATTGCATTCCATCAAGTACGTGATTATTGATAATGATTCATGGTGGAGAAGCCTAGATGGTGTACTTCTTAAGTGTGTAGATGGAAAGTAGGCATTAGAACTTTTGCAAGAAATGCACAGTGGGGTGTGTGGTGGTCATTACATGACAAAGACCACTGCACACAACATTTTAATTGTTGGATTCTAGTGGCCTACTATTTTTAAGGATTCTCACAAGTTTTTTAAAACTTGTGATGCTTGTCAATAGTTCTCAAGAAAGTTGAAGTTTTCTAGAAATTTACCACTCAGTCCTATTATAGTTGAAGCCCCTTTTGAATAATGGGGAATTGATTTCATCGGAGAAATACTAGAGAAATCTAGTGGAGGCCACTCATGGATTCTTGTTTCCACTGACTATTTTACAAAATGGGTGGAAGCAATACCCACAAAGAAGGAAACAAGCAAGGTGGTAGTTGATTTTCTATTAAATAATATTCTTATCAGATTTGGAGTCCTTGAGAGGATTATCTCAAATAATGGTATGTGTTTCAGGTAAGATGAATTAAAGGACTTTTGTGAAAGACATGGTATAAAAGTTTCTTACTCTTTTCCTTACCATCCTCAAGAAAATGGTCAAGCTAAGTCTAACAATAAGAGCTTGATGGAGATAATAAAGAGAGTTATGGAAAAGAAAAAAAAGGCTTGGGACTCAAAGCTAAAATTAGCACTCTGGGCAGATAGAGTGACTATGAAAAAGGCTACTACTTATTCACCATTTGGATTAATGTATGGTCTAGATGCTAGATTGACATAGAATAACTTGCTTAAGATGTGTAAGTTTGTGCAAGAATATGATGAAGAAATTTTTGATGATATGCAACACAAAATAAATAATTTGGTGCAATTATATTAGACCAGGAGGGAAGCTCAAGTTAAAAACATGAAGATGCAATTGCAAGTTAAGTGTCTATATGACAAGCGAGCTTCTCCCAAAAAGTTTGAATTAGATAGTATGGTTTTAACCTAGATTGTAAGGGTTCAGGATAAGGGAAAGCATGGGAAATTTGTAGCATTATGGACTAGTCCTTATTTGATAGCCAACACTCGTGGGGAAGATTCATATTTTCTTCAGAGCTTAATAGGTGATATTTTTGAACTGCTCATACATGGACAGTTCTTAAAGCCATACTTATCCTAAGTATGTTATTTTCCATGTACGATTTAGTTTTGTATATGACGTATATCGATGTGTTTGCTTTCGTCATACTACCTAGTCTGGGTAGCTCCTTGGTTTGGGTCTTCTTATTTTTATCCACATTTTTGGTCTACTTCAACCTAAAATTCTAGGGATCTTGCTATGCCTGCAAGAGGCATACATCCCTAGTCAGAGCCACTAATGGAACCTACAAAATATTTTTTGTTCCATCTTAAACCGTTGTCACATTTAGATGTAGGATTGATATATGAGGGTTTAGGATTCATCTTTCATAAATGCTTGTAATTTTCTATTTTTTTGTTGACTCCCTCTTGCTCATTTTTGGTCATCTTAAAGCTTATTGTTTCTATCATTATCATCTAGTAACTGATTCCTCAATCCTAAGTCTAGGAATCTTAATTTTTATAGGGTTAAGTTAAAGTCTTGTTTGGCCTTTACATCCTTTGCATTATAATGGCTTAGGTTTTTTTGAGTCCTTTCTATCATATCATCCTAGAAGTTCCCCCCCATTAAAAAAACTTATGAGAACGTGCCTAAATATTTTCACTTAAATTTTGTTGACCTTTATCTTTATCGCTAATCACTAATTACTTTTGAAGTGTATGTTCCAAATCAGTGACAAATGATGAGGTGGTATCTCTTTGGTATCACTCATCGTGAATAGTTGTGGAACTCTTAAATTGAATATGTGATGAGTGATGTCCTTTGTATTAATGAGGGATCACTTATTTCCAATAGATTTGAATACTTCTATGTTGTAATAGTGATAAGTGATGCCCTCTAGCCTTATGATCTTATCGCTTATCAAAAACATGTTATTAAATGATAAATTTAGATCAACGATGAGTGATGGGATGGATTTCCTTTTCATCACATATCGTGACTTTGTTTTAAGTGCTAAGTTCTATATTAGTGATATGCAATATGTAATCACACTATGATGATCTCTCATCGCTAATTGCTTGCAAACCGTATGAGGAGAGTTAGTGATGAGTGATGGCCTAATGTTTTCTATCATTCATCATTGATCATTCCAAATCCTTCAAATTTTATTGGTGATGAGTGATAGAGTTCCTTATTTTAAAAGTTTATTTCACTAATCTGAGTACATCTTATCTATGATACCTTTTGTGCCATTGATTTTTATATAGGTGTATGTGTCTAAATCTGATGCCTTCACTATACTTCTTGTCATTGATAGGAGCCTATGTGTGAAGGTGGATTAGCAAGGAGCATTGGGAATGAAAATTATCAAGGGATATGTCGTACCTCCAAGGGATGAGATTTCATTGCATAAAACACTTGCATTGTTGATGGAGCTAGACAAGGATGAGGTATATCAACAATAAGAAACCACTATTACATGAAGAGGCAGTGTGGAAGAATCCTGAGGAATTCACATAAACCAAAGAGGAAGGTGGTGAGATGGACTAATAACCATTGATGTAGTTTTAAACATGAATGATCAACGATCAGGTTTTATACCTGAACGGTTAATTGTTTGTTCGCTCATGCGAACTTACTATCAAGTGTTAATGGTGGAATCCCTTTCTCTTGGCCATAAATGAAATTAGATACCTAGTTGATCATGCACTTGGACTCATTGGATAGCAGAAGGGATACCAGGAGGTAAGGAAATTGTGAGGGAAGCTTCATAAGTTACCAATAACATATGTGGCATAGCATTCACCCAAGTAAGAAAAACTGGTATCTCCTTCTAGCTGAAGTATTGAGGTGAATACCTTAGAGAGTTGATGAGAAATTGGGGAATTGTCTATTTGTTCACTATTGATAGTTTCAATTTGGTGATTAAGCACTAGATAGATTTTGAGGAAAGTTTATTGTTCAATAGTAGTGCTTTGTGCTCTCATAGTTGTGAAGGGTTTCTTTTGACTATAAGAAATTGCAAACCCTAGTTCTATTACATTGCAAACATGAGTGACCCGAAGCCTAGTGAATCAAGTATTAGACTAGAGAGGAAACCAAAATAGAAGAGGGTTAAATGACTTAAAACTTAGGATGTTTCAGCTAAGGTCAAGTCTAAGCCACTAGCAGTGTCCAACCCTTCACCAAGTACTCCCGCAATGTCCACTAGGTCCAAAAGTGCAAAGAAAGAAACAAAAAAAAATATGCAAAAGGCCTCTAGAGATCTAAAAGGAGGGTCACAAATTGGTAAAATATCCACATGTCAGGTTGCGATGACCACTAGGATGATTGATAGTGCTAGTGAAATTGGTGAAAAACCCCAACCTTAGAGTGGATGGAAATTGTTCCAGTATGCTTTCAATAGGTGAAATTCTAGCAAGCCCACATGTTATCTATGGGGGCTAAACCTTGGAAAATTGGTGGTCCTAAATGTGTTTGTGGAAGTGGACTTAATGATAAAACTAGCTAGGCACTATAATCTTATGGACAGGACAATCAGAATTGAAAATGGTGGTATAATTTTGGAGGTAACAAAGGATAAGATGATAGATGTATTTGGGTAAAATCCCAATTATACTATAAATTTTAGGTGTGATGAGTTATAAGTTGAGTATGAGAAGATGAAATATGCATACAAAGAAAGACTACTTGTGTGACACAGAAGGAGCAAGGATAAATTCACTGCTAAGGATGTTGAGCCTTTTGAGTGTGAGCAGTTTGAAGATTACTTCAAGAACACTTATTATTTCTTAAACCAAGTATTGACTTAGGAATTTGAGGTTAGGATAGCCCCTGATTTGTTGGTGATGGTGGTGGATATAGGTCATAATCAAAATACTAGTTTTTATTATGCCAACTTTGTTGTTGAATGGATGCATGAGGATTTTCTCAATCTGAGAAAGGAGGCGCTCCCTTTATGTTTCCCCCATTACTCTTTGTTAAAGCATATTCTCTTATGGGAGGGTGATTATGAATGGAAAAGAAAATTAGATCTGAAACTTAGGGACAATGAAAATAATGTTCTATGAGTACATATGTGGACATACATTAGGGATTAGGAGTGATCCAATTCCAATTATATCATTTTTGCTAATACTGTCAGATATGGTATCTTAGAAACATTGGTTATGGCACCTATTTCAGGCTTTCTCTAGAGATCAGAAGTATCATGCACCCAAAAGATATACCAGAATCAAAAGACACACATAACTGGGTAGATTGGTTTTTACATTTTGAATATATTTTGATCAGAGCTTATGGAGCTAAAGTGGAACCTCATTGTCTACCCCTATATATCTCAAACAAATTGGCTTTTATGGCTCATCTCATGTGGATAATTGATGTCATGGATTATGAGATGTTTAGAAATCCTAGGAAAGGTACTATGGTAAATCCCCAATGTGCTTTTCCTTACTTCACAGTGATTTCCCTTGAGGGGTATGAAAGTTTGGCATCATGGTAAATAATCTCAGAATGCTTGTTGATGAGATTAGAGTTTTTGATCTAGAAGGGTTTGTGGTAGGAAGAAGAAGATTAAAAATCTTAGGCATCATATGTCATGAATTCTTATATAAAGATGATGTACTAAGAAATCTTATGAGTGATGAGGTTGTAATGACAAGAAGGAATGGACAACTATAATGAACATTGAGGAAAGTATCATTAAAAGGAATGCATTTTACATAATTCCATACAATTGTAAACCCCTGGGAAGAGTCTTCACTATGCTAAGGGATTATTAGTCTGGTGAGTTTAAGGTAAAGGTAAAGGAGGCTGTTGATAAAGCAAAAGTTCTCCTAGAACAACAACTGCAACAAAAAGCTATGGATATCCCATAGTAGCCTGTAGATGTTCAACAATTTAGAGAGAAAAAAATGGTAGAACATGTGCCAGGGAATGAGTAGGTGGAGAAAAAATCTCCTCATATTGAAGAAACTCATAATTCAGATGTTCCCCTTGACAGAATTGTCAAATGGCAATATGATAGAGAAATTGATGATGATCCCAGGATTAGGGAGTGTGATCAATTTCTAGTTGATGATAAATTTATGCAATCCAAGGAGTTTCAAGAGTTTATGATTCAATAGTGGAGTAAGAAGATAAAGGAGAGACTCGAATCAACCTGAGCTAATGTTGAACCTTCTCATCAAGAGGAAACTAAGTAGAGGAAGAGAAAATCAGGGCTGAAATTTCAGCTATTACTCCCACTGAGGCTAGAAAAATTGTCAAGGATAGTGGAATCATATTATTTCCAGGATGTACTATCACTGCTACCATAACATATATGTTGCAATAAGGAGAGATGCTCAAGCTTTAATATATGAAGATTAATTTGAGGATATAGTGTTTGGTTCTATATATAGTACAAAGTTTCATACTCCTGCAATTTGGTTTATGAAACCTAATACTGGTAAACATGATGTTGCTAGACTTATTGAAGATGTTATTGGGAATTTGGTGGTTAAAAGAGCTACTGAAATAAATCATATCTAGTTAGCTGAGTTAACTGTCCATGCCACAATGCTTGGCATAGATACATTCTTTGGTTAAGGAATACAATAAGGCCCTAGATGAGCTAAATAAGATGAGAGACATGTTCAAGCTATTCAGAAGACAATAACTCAACCATCCTCTTCTTCATTTTATTTATCTACATAGGATAGGGAGTCTTTGGCCTTGAGAATTGATGATTTGAAGGGTAAGTTGACTGCTGAGAAGGAAAATGTCAAGCAAGACAAATTTGAAATAGTCACAATGGCAAATGATTTTTTTTAGGATGTACTAAAGCATAGGGTGACCAAGTTGGTCCACAAGGCCAATGATGTTTGGGCCACTTATAAGAATATTCATGAGGAAAATAAAAAGTATCTACAAGTACAAGAGGCTTTTAGGAATGAATGGAATAATTGGATTACTAGGGTGAGTGATTTAAGGGAAATGGTTGCCAAAATGCAAGAGGATCCTAAGGAACCTACTAATATTGCTCACATTTTGCAAATTATTGACTCAATTAATGAGATAACTGCCTTCCATTGAAAGTTAGGTTTACCGCTTCAATGTAAGTTGAAAATATTCAAAGAGATGGAGGAACGTGGTATACCTCAGATATTGAGTTCAAAAGGTGAATTACATCCATTTGACACTTGGAAGAAGGATTTGGGAGGAATGCTTGTAGCAGCTATGATGACCTTGACTATCACCGACTACATCTTGCTCAATTCAAATATTGACACAATGGTGGAAATTTAAACAAAGATGGACATATTTGTTAAAGAGGCTAGGATTTTAATTGATGCTAGATATTCTCAGTATATTACTAAGCTACAAGATTTGTTGAATGTAAAATGGCCCACTGAGGAGGAATATGACACTTGGTTGGAGAAATACATAGAATGAATCTGTGTAGGGATTAATGATTAAGATGAATAATGGGTAGGAGAAGAATAATACATAGCCTAAATACAATACACATTAGGCTTTTGATAAAACATGGTAAAATATTATTCTTTCCCAAATTTGAAATGGATAACACGTGGTGCTAATGTGGATAAGTGAATTTTGACTTTTTTTTTGCTTTCTTTGTCTTGCTTCATGAGTTTTTTTGTGTTAGAAACCAAGATCATACATGCAAACCAAAAGAACTTCCATAGAAGAGAAAATCAAGAAAAGCAAAGCTATTCTAAAAGGATGTGCAAAAAATATTATTCAGGAATTCATAATTACATGAGATGATTTTCTTTATAAAAGCAAAGTATGCATAACCCTAATCTTATCTTGAGCAACAAGATAGCTCAACAAGATAAGGATGACAATAATAAACCTAGGAATTAAAATATTACCTAAGTAAACTTATGCAAGTGTAATTCTATAATTAATTACACTAACACCCCCCATAAGTGCAACTTAGGGAGACTAAAAAATCATGTACCTAAAAACTAAGATGAATGAAAGAAAGAATGAATGGGTCTTGAAAACAAGGCCTAATCAGGTACCCATGTACAAATGTAATAATGAGGTAGAGAAGGAAAACCCAATGGGACAAAACCCCCCTACAATGAGATGACTATTACAAAGAAGAACTGGAAGAACACTGTGGAGTAGCACTAGAACCGTAATCCAACAAGAAAGGAAAGATACTTATATCTACAAGAAACCAAATGAGAGTCACTGAAGGACTCAGGCAGAATCATAATAATGCAACAACAAACCCAATGCCACCAAACACTAGAAAAATCACAAACTGGAGCAACCCTAGAATATGTGAAGCAACAGTAGATGAAATGATAACTAAATTTGGAAACCGTGTATCTCGATGTTGATGCCAAACTAAGGCTAAAAATATTCCATGGGAACAAGTACCATAAATATTATGGAACATTAACCATAAAAACATGGCCCTCAAACTGAGATGAATCTAAACCAATGAAAATCAATAACCATAAATTCCCAATCTAAAGTGTGAACCAATGTGAATCTAATATGTGTCAATCTAGAGGAAAGATGTGGCCAAAAGAAACTAAGAAAGCAAATACAACCCATGCGATTTGTCATCAAAAACCATATGGACATCAAAGTGCATGCACACTCTAATCAAATTATTATGCAAGAAACCCCCCTGATGGAACTCTATCTTAGTTCATTTATTACAATAACCCAATGATTTTAAAAGGGCGTAATGCTAAATATGCATAAACATAAAATAAAAATAGACCTCAAATTTGTGTAGAGGACCGAACCAACTTTCCAATGCTGCTTGAATCATGAAAAATGGATAAGCGAGTCAAAAGATATGTCTCCTGGAGTGAAAAAAAAATGCAACTTTTGAGGCTGAAAAAAGAATAAAAAAGAAAAAACCAAAAAACCATACCTATACCACTAGATAGAGCTTGAAACTAGATTTCCGATGATATCTTATTTGTGAAAAAATGATGTCGTATGCAAAAGTTATGCCCGATTCCATGAAAGTGCTCTGATTCTACCTAATAAGGTCCTCTAGAGCCCTTAGGGGTTAAAAATATTTGGCCCCTGGTCGCATACAAGACTAGGGGTTAGCACGTAGGGGTTTGGGACAAAGCCCTCAGTCATTGATATGACTAGGGTTGGGGCTAGAGATCCGTTGGGGGGCTGAGTGTAGCTCCCGGACTCGAATATGACCATGGCTGGTAGAGCAAAACCCTTAAGGGTTGAATGGCATGAGTAGTGCGCAGGTGGTGATAGGCGGTGGTTGCCAGGTGGTTGGTGGTCACCCGGTGGCAGGAGGGTGGCGCTAGCCTTTTATACGGGTGGCACAAAATTTCCATCAATTTATTTATTTATTTTAATTTTTTCAAAAAATGTGCCTCAGAATGCTTGTTGGGGAGGTTGTACGGCCTCCCTGCAAAAAAAAATTCCTCTCCAAATGACTATGTCCAAAATGGAAAAATTTAATATGAAAATAGGTGTTTTTGGGTGCTACAAACCCAACGACGAGGTTCATTTTAGCCAAAAATGCCAAAAAAAATAGATGACACAAAGAATCGTTTTTGGCAACCAACTACTCAAACAACACACCCAACAAATGCAACATAGCTCAACTACTTCCCATATCCCAACCTACACATCACATATTCATACTCATGGACACAATCAAAATCCACATAACATACGCACAACCTTCAAAACCAAAACATGTTATTTCAACTAAACATGGGACCACACAATACAAATATGGGACCTCATAATAATTATTATGTAATAGATGCATTGACTGCCAAGTTAGCTACCCTACAAAAAGGGTGGAGGGGATGCAAGTTTGAAATAAGAAGATGTACTCAACACATGATTTACACCCTTATCCATATGATGCTAGCATTGACATGCCCCCTTTCTCTCCTAGGTATGCCATCCCTACTTTCACCAAGTATAAGGGAAAGAGAAATCCTCTCGAGCATATACAAGAATTCACCACTGCTTGTGTGGATGTTGGATATAGTCACTCCTACCTTTTGAGTCTCTTCCCTAGAAGTCTTATGGGGCCCACACTTAAATGGTTTGCAACAATACCTAAAGGGTCTATAATGTCATGGGATGACCTTGCCAATAAATTCCTGGAAAATTATGCTTACAATATTGAAAATGATGTCATGATTGCTACCTTATGCCACTTGACAAAAGATGAAGGAGAGTCCTTTATTAATTTCTTCCAATAATGGCATAGTATGGCAAGTCAATGTCTTGTCGAGATTCCTAAAAAATAAAATGGACATGTTCATAGAAAACCTCAAGTCAAAGTTGAAACATCCTTCACAAGTACATTGTTGTGCCACATTTGCATACTTAGTTAAGAAAGGAATGACACTAGAAAAGGTCCTAATATCCCAAGGTTAACTTAAATATGGCCAAAAAAACAAACACAACCAATAGACCTCTAACAACAAAAGAAATTTTTGGTCCCACAATAAGAATGTAACAAATGATGGAGTCATAGATGTGAAAGCTGAGAACAAAACATGACCCACATTGACTTTCAAAGCACGTAATGCATACAAAAACACACCATATATGTTTCCAACCAAACAAATAATGTGGTCTAAAATAATCAAGAACAAGGACATAATACCAAGGCAATACCCATAGAGAAAATACACTCCTTTACCAAAACCAATTGAATCTATCCTAAAGAAGCTAGTGTAATCACATGTTATACAGCTCCCAAAGCCCAAACCATATGACCTCGGACAATTCAAACCCTCTTGGTGGGATGAAAATTCCCTTTGTGACTACTACCTCATCAAAGGGTATAAGACCTCATCATGCCATCAGTTGAAGAAAATAATCCAAGACCTAATTGAAAATGGTACCATAGAGGTTGTAGGACAATGACAAACTTCCAATCAAGACCATACAATCTTCAAGAATTCACTACAAGACCATGGTTTAGGAAAGCCCTCCACCTTAGGTTGAAAGATAGAAAATTAGGCCAATTATACTAGGAATGCCTTTTACTACTCAAAGATAATTGATCACCTCCATGTTGCTAATGGTTATGTCAACACAATCACCATTAGAAAGGTTCTTGAATGTACTGTCACTACTTGTAGGTCTAAGGTTACTTTATCTGGGCCTTCTTCAAATTATTCATGATACCAATATAATATTGTTGACCAATTTGGCAAGATTCCCACACACATTTCTATCCTTGAGTTGTTACACCTATCACCTAAACACAAAGCTATCCTTGATAAGGCTTTGAAAGAAACCTCCATTCCTACTAACCTAGATGTCAGCCAATTTGAAACCATGGTTGGATACTTGGCTAATTCACTCCATGTCTCATTTTCAGACAAAGACTACTCTACAAAAAAGTCTAACAATAACGACCCCTTGCACCTTGAAGTATTTTTCCATCAACAAAAGGTCAAACAAGTCTTGGTAGATGGTAGAGCTAGATTGAACATTTTCACTTTAAAATTGGTCAAGGAATTGGGCTATTCTAAAGCATGTGTAGACACAACCAAAAGCATTGTAATCAAGTCCCATGATGATGTAAAACGCTCTTCAAGGGTGTTACCACACTCCCTATTGGAGTTGGCCTCACAGTTATGGGCACCACATTCTAGGTCTTAGGTATTGAACTTCCATATAACCTTCTCCTCGATATACCTTGGATTCATACCATTAAAGTCCTATGATCAATGCTTGAAATTTTGATATAGCGACATCGAAGTCATGATCATTGGTGATCTTGATCCCTTCCAAAATTGCACTAATTTAAGGGGAGTCCTCAAACGTCAGGTTCCTATCAATCAAGAAGCTTTTACATGCACTTACACATCCACTTCATCCCATTATGTCAATCCTTCCACCGTCATTAAATCATCCACATCCAAAACCCCATTCGTTGAACCCAAAATAAAGATCCAAGATAAAGGTTATGGTGAGTATAAACTAAATACTGCCTATTACATCATAAAGCTACCTAAGTCTCCCCAGTCTTATGGTAGGCCTTGCTTCAAGATAGAACCCAAAGTTATCTTTAAAGTTCCTCCCACCACCACCTTCACAAAATGGGGAGAGGTAAACACAGAAGACACTAAGGATTTTTTAGCCTGGATTTACAAAGATGAAGAAGATTTGTTGTCATTACCAATAGAACAATATGGAAAAGGTTTTGTGCTCATGAAACAACAAGGTTATGATGGAATTAGTGGACTTCATATACATAAAAATTGAATAAGATAACCCTTGATTCCTCTTAATCACCCAAAGAACATAGGGCTAGGATTCTTACCAATCAAGATCGATTCTCCAAGTACTAAAGTGTTTTCAAATAAGGATGTGAGTGCTTTGAAAGATGTTGAGACATCTAAGGATCCTACCAATATCTATTATGCTGAGACTGACTCTAATGAACATGAGTGGGATTTATGCACCACTAGTGACTATGAGCTTGATCTTGTCTTTCAGGACTTTGACATACCTCACCCATCCTTCACCAACCTCATGGATATCAATATTCATGTTAACTCCTTTTATGAACCTAACCCACCAAAGACCACAAACGGAAAATTATAGATATAATACTTTTGAGACCATGATAATATCTCTATCTTCACCCTATCAGCTACTTCCTCATCCTTCACTAACACTGATGATGAAATCTCCCTCATTTACTCACAATTGATTTATTGGGACCAACACGATCCACCTACCTTGGACATATTTGAAAATGATGAGGCCATTGTTGAATTTATGGGACTACAAGAAGGAACACCACATGGGGACCATAAGGTTGGATTCACTATCGATCTTGATGCTACAACATATTTTGGGGAGACTGCCCCACCCTCTAGTAGAAAAAATGAATAAAATAAAATAAAAAATGAATGGTCTTTAGGTGAAAACTACAAGGCACCTTTTGACCAAGCAAATGTAAAAATAAAGGACGTATCTGAGGGCAAAAAACTCTCTAAGGCACTTGAGGATGGAGGGTTGGAGTTTCTCCCTATTAATCAAGAGAGATCCTCGATGTTGATCAAAGACATAATAGAATCCAACATCGGTATTGTAGATAATCCTAAGAATGTTCTCTTTGCAACATACTTGATAGAAGAGGACAAACTTGAGTTTCAAGATTTTTTCATAGAACGCCAAATCATTTTGCATGGTCTTATCCTGATATGCTAGGGTTGGACCCTGAGTTGGTCTTGCATCATCTACCGTTGTATTCAATTACAAAGCTAGTCAAACAAAAGATTAGAAAAACTCACCCTCAAATAGCTATGCTGGTAAAAGTTGAATTTAAGAAATTATTGGATGTTAGTTTCATAAGATCTATTGACTATGCAAACTGGATCTCAAACCTTGTGCCAGTGACCAATCCAAATGGGAAAATCCATATCTACATAGAATTTTGAGACTTGAACAAAGAATGTCTGAAGGATGACTTCCTACTCCTGAATATAGACATCATAGTGGACCTAACAACATGTTACGAGACGTTGTCCCTCATGGATGGCTTCTCAGGATATAATAAAATCCATATTGCCCCTAAAGACCAACACAAGATGACATTCACTTGTCCATGGGGCATGTACTATTGGAATGTCATGCCCTTTGGACTAAAAAACATAGGCACAACCTATCAAAGAGCTATGACCACAACATTTCATGATCTCATGCACACATTGATGGAAGATGATCTTCTAGAAAAATACTTGACATGGTGATCAATTAAGAGTCTTAAACAATATTTTTAGCTGGCTAGAAGAATACAAGGTCTACCTAAATCCCAGGAAATGTGTTTGCTGTGTGACATCAAGAAATCTTTTGGGATACATTGTTTCCTATCGAGGCATTGAAGTAGACTTAGTGAAATTCAAAGAAATATTAGACATGCCTCCCCTAAAGGAATTAGTCAACTCTGAACGTTGCAAGGTTGACTCCAATCTATTAGGCACTTCATTGCATAAATTTTAGATAAATGTCAACCTTTTCAGTATTTTTTATGTAAAGGAGTTCCTTTTATTTGGATAAACAAGTGTGAGGCAACTTTTCAACAAATCAAAGAGTATCTCTTGATGCCTCCCATCCTAATGCCACCTATTGATGGAAAACCCCTAATTTTGTACATATCAGCCACTACAACTGCACTAGGGGCATTGCTGGCTCAAAATGACCATGAGGAAAAGGAACACATAATATATTACATTGGCTAATTTTTGATGAGATACGAGCTTAATTATAGTCCAATTGAACGTGCTTATATTACAGTGGTTTTTGTAGCTAAAAATTTGAGACACTACATGTTAAACCATCAGCCTAAGCTTGCGGTAAAAATAGGTCCCTTGAAATATCTACTCAGTAAGGCAACATTAACAGGACAATTGGCTAAATGGGTCATGATAATCAGTGAATATGGCATTCAGTTTGTGGAACGTAAGGAAATAAAAGGACAAGTCATCTGTTACCAACTTGTAGATGCACCCACACAACCCGATCACGCTTTGGTTTCAAACTTTCTCGACGAGCCAATTTTTACACTGGACACAGGAGTAAATTGGAAATTATATTTTGATGGCTCATACACTAGTCATGGATTAGTTGTAGGAATACTATTTAGCACCCCTCAAGGTGACACTATACCCAAATGATTCAGAATAGCCTTCCCATGTACAAACAACATTCCAAAATATGAGGCCTTTCTAACAAGATTGTGCATAGCTATAAAATGGAAAATTACAAGTCTGCAGGTCTTTGGTGTTTCACAATTATTCATTCAACAAGTCAATGATGACTATGATACTAAGGATAAGAAATTGACCCCATACAAAAGAATGGTTGATAGTTTCAAGAAGTACTTTGCAGACATCTCCTTTTTTCAAGTGAAACATGTTCAAAATAAAGTAGCAGATGCCATGTCCACTATTGGGTCTCTTTTGGATATTCCTAACAATATGTCGCAGTACAAGTTCTTAGTGGAACAATTGTTGGTCCCCGCATTTGATGTCCCTATGCTTGAAATGGTATGTGAGCCTGTTGGTCCTAATTCCCCCTAGTACGAGGATATCTAGGACTACTTACATTCCTAGACCCTATCACCTGATCTCTCCAACAACCAGTGCAAGTCCTTCATCCACAAAGAAGCTTGCTATGACATCATCAATAATACCTTATACAAATGTCACTTTGACAACACCTTACTTAGATGTCTTGACACTAACAAAGCATAAACTACCTTATGTGAAGTACATGAATGTATATGCGGAGCCCATTATAGTGGTCTGACCCTATCAAAAAAGATCATGCAACTAGGATATTACTGGCCTATAATGGAGCATGATGCCTATCACTTTGTGTGAAAATGTCAACAATTCCATATACACAACCTCATTCATGCCCTTGCAGAAGAGTTGCAACCTATCACTTCACCTTGGCCCTTCACCCAATGGGGACTTGACCTCATAGGAAAAATTCATCCCACCTCATCAAATGGCCATAAGCTCATCATCACCGCCACTGGATACTTGAAAAAATGGGTTGAATCCATCTCTATGACATGCATCACTGGTAAAAAAAATCCAAATTCATCCTTAATTACATCAAATGTTGGTATGGTGTCCCGCAAACCCTAACCACTAACAATGGTCATCCCTTTGAAAATCAAAATGTCCATCATTTATGTGATAAATTCCACATTCAACAACGCCTTTCCATGCCATATTACCTGCAAGGAAATGGTCAAGCTGTGGCATCCAATAAGACCATAATCAAAATTCTTAAAAAGACTATCAATGACACTGGCCCTGATTGGCACATTTAGCTTAGCCCTATCTTATGGGAATATCACATGAGTATCCACACATCCACTAGTACCACTCCATTTTCCCTAGTCTTTGGTTTAGAGGCTATCCTTCCTATCAAGGTTGAAGTCCCCTCCCTATGGGTCTCCATGAAAGGAATTATTGATGATGAGGACTATCGTATATCTTGGTTGCATGAGTTAGAATTTCTTGATGAACGTAGATAGAGGGAATTGACTCATCTACATGCATATCAAAACTACC
The DNA here is from genome assembly GCA_007258455.2 of Sequoia sempervirens. NCBI lineage: Eukaryota > Viridiplantae > Streptophyta > Pinopsida > Cupressales > Cupressaceae > Sequoia > Sequoia sempervirens. The sequence continues at coordinate 140,264,598 of VDFB02168118.1, read as the reverse complement.
TTTTCCATAGTTACAACAAAAGGGTTTTAATTAGACACTTCAACATTGGTGAAGTAGTGTTGATGATGAATCCAAAAAGTCAATCAGAATATGAAAAACCCAACAGATTTGAGCCCAACTAGCTAGGTCCATATGTTATAACATCTTTTGGTTTTGGTGCTTATCAATTGTCCATACTTGAAGGGAAACCTTTTTTAGAGACTATCAACAACTTGCACTTGCACAAGTTCTATACATAGCTTCAGAGAGCCATGCTAAAACCATAAAAAATAAAATTATTTGAAAAATGAAAAAATCATTACCTTGATGAAAACTTGGCAAATAGGCATCTTGGTGACAATAAAAAATCAAAACAATCATGAAAATAGTAAACAAAAATATCATTCCAATAGTGAAAACCACTTCAGTGGTGCTTTGGATTAGTACCATGGTGAAAACCTAACAAATAGTTTCCATGGGTATTTAGTCTCTGCTCCATCATTTGCTATCACTCTACCTAGTATTCCACCCTCATTCATCATAATTTCTTTACTCCCCATCATCTTTGCATCATCCATCATAAGGCCTAGTCATCCTTATCATGAATTTCAAATGGTTGATGTCTTGCAATTTTTTTCTACTCCATGTCTCATCCATAATAAAACCCTATCCCATCCCATACATGATGGTTAGTCCTAGACCTGACTGGGGGCACATTTTCTAACACCTAGTTTCATTGGATTCTACATTGGTCACTAGAGGTTCAGCGTATTCCAAAAAAATAAAATAAAATATTCGACAAAAGAAAAAAATTCCCCAAAAGACAAAATAATCAAAACATTTTGAAAAGACAAAAAATCATAAATCTCCAAAATTCCAAAAATATCAAAACATGCAAAAAACAAAAAAACATCCAAATAACTTTCAAAAAATCTCAAAAACAACGTCAGAGTGAGTCAGGTCAGTCTTTTTCCTTGTCGAACTAAGTTGCCTCTACGATTAGACATAGCCAAGGCCATCTATTGATGTGCTCCCAAGGCATTACGTGAATCTTTTAGGTGTTTTCAAATAAAATTATGATTTAACCCTTTGTCATTTCAACAAAGTGAAGAGTCATGTCAAACTATGAGGTCTCTGAGTGCACGACGTAGGAAAGGCCATCTGTCGATGAGCCCCCGAGGCCACCTAGGTCAGTCCTTTAGGTTTTATCGCGTCAGTCAAATAAGTTAGACATAGTCACACTTGGACACAAGATAATTATCAAAACATCAACATTCAAATCATGGACCAATAGACAACATAAACCAATCAATCATCAACTTGAAAATCAATCAACTTGCCAAAAGAATGTCGACCTAGTCACTTTATGGTCCCCTCCAAGATGTGTCCTTCTTGGAATTGGGCCCCATCAAAAATGTCATTTTCCTTTTTAGGATGTATCTTTCTTGATGATAGGCTTCATCACATATTCATTGGCCCTTTCAAGATGTGTTCTTCTTTAAAATAGGCATCGTCAAATCATCAAAATTATCAAACTATCAAACCATCAAGAAATCCACCTTCGTCAAACAAATATTAGCAAACATATTGAATGGCTATTGATTTTGTTGGTCTATTATGTCTTATATTTTATTGTTTTGTCTCTTGGAAATGTTAATAGATAACTTGAGGATGTCCCATGAATGATTTAGCCATGTGATGATGTCTCATGACCTATTTTTCTTTGATTATTGTCTTTGTTGTGTCTTGACAAAAAGACTAGGGAAACTTAGCCCTTAGTATGAGTTAGGACATTCCTTGTATGTGACTATCTATTTTTCACAAGTGGATGATCTTGCACACCTTGGTATATGTCATATCATGGTGTTTGTTGTCCATTTGTAACATTTTATCACCCAATGATGATTATGCAATGCCTATGATGTTATTTGGAAAAATATTGAAGTATTCCTTTTTCATCCTAACATCCATGTCTTCCATGCTAACATTTCTTCTAGTCTTCTCTTCCATTTTGAGCGCACAATCATGTTCTTTGAACTTGCTTGTCCTCTCAAGGGGGCATGTACCACTACCTCCTCATCATCCTTCATCTCCCTACCTTCACACTGGGGCATGTTTTTGACTTGTTCTTTGATGCAACATTATAAACTACATTATGTTAAAGAGGGGAAAAATGTAGACACATAAAAATGACCTAGGCTCTCGAGCTTCATTTTTCTATGACAACCATGCTTCTCTATCACATAATAAAAGTATTAATTATTCCTCTATGATTATTTAAATAAATTATATTTATTTATTTAAATATTTCACTAATCAATCCCTATTCCCTCCAATTATTTAATAACATTACCATTTATCCTTCAATTAAATAACTTTATCCATTTAACACACTTTTCATCCCACAAGTAAATAATTAAAACAATTATTTATTGTCTTTTGTCTCATTACCATTTATGAATTAAACCATTATTTAATTCATAAATCAACCTTCCTCCATAAATCAAATAATTTATATTATTATTTGATTTTCCAACTACCTCTTATTCTATCTCATTTATTTTTCACCATTTATTTAATTGGCTAAATCTCAACCCTTCATTTCAAAGCTTGCCCTAACCCTAACACTCCTTATCACATTGAATCATGACCTTTGATCTTAGGGATTCATCAAATTTTAATCCTAGCCATCCATTGTCAATTTGGAATTATTTAAAAGACTCTCTCAATCCGTTTTATAGACACAAAAGCTATTTTCAGCATGCTTGAGAACTTGAGTAATCACATTACTTCAATATTTTTCTTGTCTTAGGCATAGCTTATAGTTGCACTTCAAATATAAGGGAAATTATACATTTCGTAGGAAGATGGAGAAGGGTAATGGAGTTCATTCAATGGAAGCTTGAAAATCAGGTGATGTTCTAATATTCTTATGCTTCTTGTTTTCATTGTGCTCTATTGTTGATTGGGATTTAGTTTTATGCTATCCATAGCTAACTTGAACAAATTTTTCCTCATTATAGATAGAATTATATTTTTGCATTTTTTATTTTTAGCATTTAGATTAGACTACATTAAACATAGATTAGAAAGAAAAACCAAAAACAAGACCAAAACACCTAAGCCACTTGGAGAAAGTATAGTTATTTGACTATGTCAAATCTCTCTTTCCAAGTTAACCTACCCCTCAAGCATTTTAGTAGTGATGACTTTGGCATGTTAAATGAGGCCCTCGAGGAATTCATCTCACAAGGTTCATCCACTAAGGCTTGTTATGAGAAAAAAACCAAGAGAAGTTAACATTATTCAACCTCAACTCATCCTTTACCCACCTTTAGATAAATCACAACTTAAAAACAAACCCGTGTTTGTCCTTTATCCACCTAAGAATAATGTCTTGCAATAACTGAGCCATAATAAAATTTCTCATACATAGAACACTAGAAATAACCCTCAACCACAACAAGCAAACCCGACACCTTTACCTTTGCCTAATCCCATATTGCCTAGTGCTCCTTGTTTAACTTTGTAGAGTTGGAAGGAGTATAACCTCATTGAACAACTTAAGAATACTCTTGCAAATATATCCCTCTAGGACTTAATTCAAAATTCACCAAACTATCACACTATGCTCCAAATTTTTTTACAAGTAGTGGTTCCTCCTGGCACTAATGAAAATGATGTAGCAGCTCTCATACAAGGAGTGAATATAGTTAATGTAGACATAACCTTTCACCAACATGAGCTACCTCATTTGGAATTAAGAAAGAAAAATGATGCCTTCATGATAATTTCGAAATTAAATAGAATAGGCATAAAAATGACACTTGTTGATAATGGCTCAACCCTTAATATGTGTAGTGTGAAAATCTTAGGTAAATTGCAAGTAGAAAAATCAAGGATGGAACCTGACTCTTTATCAATTTGAGGATTTGAAAATATAGGAAAACAACCACTTGGTGTGATTACTTTACCTATTATATTTAGAAAGGCTACCTTACAAACTCCTATTCATGTTATGCCTCATGACCTTTCATAAAAAAATATTTTGGGAAGACCATGGATTCATGAGATGCATGCAATGCCTTCAAATCTTCATCGTATCATGAAATGTGTCTATGACAACAAGGTATACCAAGTTGAAATAGAACCTGAGCCTACAAGTTTCTTACAAGTTGAAAAAGAAATAAAAATTCCTCTGAGTACATTAATTCCAACATCCAACATAGATCCTTTAAAAGAAGACAAGCAAGAAATGGAAACATTGTCAAAATTGTTAGACAATGATTGGGGTTCCATGGAGTCCGCACCCTCATTTATTGAAGAATAAATAATCACAAGAAAAGAGGAAGAGGAAAAAAACCAACCAATGGTCAGAACTTGCAAGAAAATTCACAAACATCTAACTTATCCACTCTTGAAGAGGATATAAGTTATACAACTAACTTTGTTGAGATAGATTATCAATATCCACCAAACCTGAAAGAAATGGAAAAAAATATGGTAGAGGTTATGAACTTGTGAAACAATTAGGTTACTATGGTAAAGGATGTGGAAAGAAAGAACAAGGAATTTGAGTTCCTATATAGCCTAACATGCAAGAGACAAAGACTGGTTTGGGATATTGACCTTCTAAAATTACACAAGAAACAATTTGACCATTGTTAAACATCAACACTAGCACGTGCAAACCAAAAATAAATCTCACCTTAAAGCATCCTGAATTGCTTGATATGGATTCTGAAGTATCATGGGAATGCTTTGAAGATGATGAAGCCTTGAAGAAAATGTTAGAAGTTTATGAAAAGTCACTTACTACTCAAAAGAAAAATGCCACATGTGCTATTATTAGCACCAAACAAAAAGATGCAAAAGATGAAAGTAATGAGATGGACATGAGTACAGAAGAATACAACCCTAAATTTCCAAAGCCAATGCACTACCTCTAGGAGATACAATTGACATACCAATGGACATAAATGATAAAGAGAAAGTCATTAAGATATGGAAGTTCCTTGATGATGAAGAACAAGAGGATCATACAATGTTACTTAATGACTTTCCAAAACTTTTTTCATGGAAATATTCTAACATGCTAGGAATCAATGCTAAGATAGTGACACACAACATACTCCTTGCTGAAAATGTTAAGCCCGTTTGAAAAAAGATATCAAAAATTAATCCTAAAATAGCCCTACTTGTTAAAGGAGAACTTGAAAAACTCCTTGACACTGGTTTCACAAGACCTATAGATTATTCTCCTTAGATCTCAAATATTGTTGTAGTCACAAAACCTGACAATCATATTAGGATGTGTATAGATTTTCGTGATCTAAATAAAGCATCTTTAAAAGATGATTTTCCCCTCCCTAATATCGACATGATAGTAGAATCGACTACGAGACATGCTTTGTTGTCATTCATGGATGGATTTTTTGGATACAATCAAATCTTCATCACCCCTCAAGATCAATTTAAGACAACATTCACAACAGTTTGAGGAATGTTTTACTTGATTATGATGCCTTTTGGATAGGAGAATGTAGGCGCAACATATCAACGAGAAATGACATTCATATTTCATGATTACATACATAAGATTTTGTAAGATTATGTTGATGATATTCTATCCAAATGATTAAGAAGACAAGGCAATGTGAATTTCCTTCCAAAAATATTTGAGCAGATGTGAAAATACAACATGAGATTGAATCCAAAAAAATGTTTCTTTGGTGTAGATAGTGGGAAACTTCTAGGTTTTATCATATCTCATATAGGTATTGAGGTGGATACAAATAATATTGATGCTATTGTGAACATGCCACCTCCTAAAAATATCTCTCAATTACACACGTTACAAGGAAGAATTCAAGATATCTTTCATTTTGTCGTATCTTTAGCTAGTCGAACATTACCTTTTACACATCTCCTCAAAAAGGATGAGCACTTTGATTGGAAAGAATATTGTAAATAGGCCTTTGAGATTTGGAAGGAATACCTTGCAACTCCACCTATTTTACAACCTGCTATGCAAAACAAACCATTCATACTTTATAGAGCCACATTAGCCCAAGCCCTTGCAACATTGTTGGCTCAACAAGATGTAAATGATAAAGAGCATCTAATTTATTACATTAGCCACACCTTGATAGATTATGAGAATTATTTAAGAAAGGTGGTGATGATTCAATATCAAACTCAAATTGATCAAACCTTAACAAGGAAACAACCCTTTCAACACAATTCTCTCAACTTTTTCCAAACACTCACCAAAAGGCTTGTAGCCTCAAAACCCAACCTTTGAAGATATCTTTTGGAGAATTACATACAAATACCTTCTAGACACCCTATGAGACTCACAACATAACCCAACACAACATACCAATAGTTACCATGAGGTTTCTTTGTAACAAATTTGAAAACCTTTAGACTGCCCCTACTTTAGGCTACTCAATTAGCCCTATTTTTCAAAGGAAGTACTTCCTAAACACATGATAAACACCCAAAATCACTTGAAAGTCTCAAATTGTGTCTCAAAATAATAGATTCTAGAATTTTTTCTCAGATTCATGTCCTCTAAACTGTTGATCAATCAAACCCTCTCTTTCCATGAAAACTACCTAGGGTTTATTCAATCTCATAACACTCAGGCTTATAGATCCCAAAAAATGCCACAAAAAGACTCTAAATGGTCTAGAAAAACTCACAAAATGATCACATTGATATATTCTTCAACATTTTGACAAAACCCTATCACAACACCACTTTTTCACAAGGAAAACTTCACTACCTAGCCCTAGGGCATCATCCAAAAACTAACAACTCACTTCCATTTTTTTCAAAACCAAATAAAAAACTAACCTACCATGCAACATTCCATTACACTACGAAAAAATCCATGACGGTAGGTGGAATAACTTAATTCATTATTTAATCTTCAAATAGGGCCCTCACTGGCCTTTAATAAATAGTTTCAGAAAATTGAAGTGAACAACCTTAAAACTTGATGGTAGACCTTCAAAATTGATTCAATTGAAAGATAATACTTGATACAACAAATCCCAATGAGTTTCTGAGCAATTAAAAGCAATACGGGACCATACAACCTTTAGAAAGTTCAAAAATATAGAGAAATTGTATAATAAATGTTATTATAGATATGGGAAATTTGTTACAATCTTCATCAATCAGTCTTCGAGCCTTTTTGAGGCTTTTTATACTTTTTCTAACAAAACCAATCAACCAAACGTCTATAAATTCTCTTTAAACTACCTAGACCCTTCATATTCTCAAAAAGTTGCATTTTACAATTTTTTCCTTGACAACATTTACATCTTTTCTGCAACTTTTCCTAGTTTGACACTAATGACTCAAAAAACCCCAAGTTACATAAAATATGGTCTCATTAGACCTTATTTAGCATTAATAGACCCTATATATTACCAAAATACCTTAATATCAATTCTTGACAAGTTGACCTCTAGATGTAAACCCCATTGGCTTGGGTGCTTCTTCACCATACAACCCCACAAAAAAAGAACTCATGTAATGTGAGTTGGGGCTTGTACTAGACTTTATCTCTACTCCAAACACTCTCTAGTATACAAATATCCTTCCTTGATTCAAATATTGAGATCTTATGATCTGCCCTACATCCTTGACTGTGTTTGCTTTTTAATATAGCTTCATCTTTGCATTCAAATCTGATAATGGTCTTCCATCTACTCCTTGACAAAAAATTGACTATATTCCTTCATCTATACCTACAAACAAATCGTTGTTAGTAATCCCTTGATTTGACTTCCCTTTTGCTTCATATTCATGCTTGCATCTACCTTTATTTTCTTTTCCAATCAGTCCTTTCATCATTGTCATCAGTCTTACTATCTTGTCAATGTGTTGTACCACTGTACTATTAGATTTATCAACCATTGTACCTACATATTTCATATGCTTTACAACATTACCTTCAACCAAAGGACATAACATTATCCCTATCAACACATTAGCATACCAATCTACTGCCAATTCATCCTTTAAGCCTGCATTTTCCTTCACACCTACTGTCAAAGCATTTTTAGACTTTAAACTGACTATAGTACTCACCTTTGTGTCTTCCTTCACATTCTTTACAAGTTTTTTCTTTCCACACATAATCATCTTAGCCTTAGCCTTATCATCTTCTACAAGTGCAGTCAAAACAAATTTACACCCATCTTTCTCTATAGTGTATGTGTTTTCTCTCCTATCATACAATGCACGCCTATCATATTGCCAAGGCCTACCTAGGAGTAAGTGGCAAAAATCCATAAGAAAGATATCACAAACTACCTTATCTCTATAACCTCCAATTTGAAATTCCACAACAGCTTGTTCATTGACTAAAGGAAACTACCCATCATTCACCCAAGACAACTTATAATTTAACTCATGAGGAACTTTTTGCAAATTCAATTTACTCACCATCTCACTTGACACCATATTTTTAGTAGAGCTTGAATCAATGAAAATTTTGCATACCTTGTTCTTGCACTTACATGTGGTCTTGAAAAGATTCTTTCTTTGCAATGGCTCCATCTCTTTTTCTGCCTTAAGAATGGTCTTCCTCATCATCAACATTTCACTTGTTTTAGGAGCAACAGTAAACTTGTAGAATGGTTACTCTCACACTCCTCTTCTTGTATTATTTGTGATCTCTTGTCAGTCCTCTTTTCACCTCCACTAGATGAACTACCAAAATTTTCAGGACATTTCCAAGAAGGATGACCATATTCATTACAATTATAGCATCTCCTTGCAAAAAAATTTGAATTTCTGCCCCCATTGAATCTACCTCTACCCCTAAAACCTCCTATAGTATCAACACATTGCTCCTTACCTCTGTTTGCTTCTTCTTGTTCCTCATTTGGCTATCTTGACATAAGGATTGATCCTCTCCCTCTTGTATTATTACTTCTACCTGTAATAGATTTCTCTTGCCTTCTTTTGAGCTTTTCCTCCACCCTGATTGCCAATTGAAAACATTCCTCAACAATCTTTGGGTTAGCAACAACCAATTCATCTTGTATATTGAATCTAAGGAAACCTAGATATCTAGCCACTTTTTCAACTTCATCTTCATCCCTTCTTGACCTTATACTTATTTTGTAAAACTCATTAGAATAGGCCTTAACATCTAGATCCTTTTGCTTCAAACCTTGCAATCTCTTATACAATTGAACTTCATAGTCTTTTGGAAGAAACTTACCTTTCAATTTTTGTACCATCTTGTCCTAAGAAACTATTCTTAACTTGCCTTGTTTACTCCTTTCTTCTTGCTTGCAGTCCCACCATAGAAGAGTATGACCTTTGAGTTTAGTCTTTGCCACCTTCACCTTCTGTTCATCTGAAATGTCTTCAGTCTCAAAGTGGTTTTCCATGGCTAAAATCTAGTCAAGAAACTCTTCTTCATTTAAATTTCCTCCAAAAATAGGAAGATAACCTTTTACCTTCATTGAATCACCCTTAACTACCTTAAGCAACTTTTCCATCCTCTAATCTTTAGGGTCTAACTCCTCATTTGCATCTTCATATTCATCATCTTCCTCCTCTATTTCACTCTCAACATTCTCATCTCTTATTTTCTTTGTCTCCAAGGAAACAAGCCTTTCCCACATAGTATTGTGTGACTCCAGAAGCTTAGCATTCTTCTCCTTCAGTTCTTGCAACTCTCTAGCAACACCAACACCCTTTGGACACATCTTCACAAACTTGTCTATTCACCTTCCAATCACCTTTATTCAAACCTACAACATTCAACCACAAGAGACCTCATCCCTGAAATCTAATACCACCTGATGTAAGCAATTTGGTGATGACTCACTATCAAACTCAAATTGATCATACCTTAACAAGGAAACAACCCTTTCAACACAATTCTCTCAACTTTTCCAAACACTCACCAAAAGGCTTGAAGCCTCAAAACCCAAATTTTGAAGATATCTTTTGGAGAAGGTTGTACAAATTCCTTCTAGAAACCCTTTGAGACTCACAACATAACCCCACACAACATACCAATAGTTACCATGAGGTTTCTTTGTAACAAATTTGAAAACCTTTAGACTGCCCCTACTTTAGGCTACTCAATTAGCCCTATTTTTTAGAGGAAGTACTTCCTAAACACTTGATAAACACCCAAACTCACTTGAAAATCACAAAATGTGTCTCAAAACAATATATTCCATCATTTTTTCTTAGATTCATGGCCTGTAAATTGCTAATCCACCAAACTCTCTCTTTTCATGCAAACTACCTATGTTTTATTCAATCTCATAACACCTGGGCTTATATATCCCAAAAAATGCCACCAAAAGACTCTAAATTGTCTAGAAAAACTCACAAAACCATCACATTGATATATTCTTCAACATTTTGACAAAACCCTATCACAACACCACTTTTTCACAAGGAAAACTTCGCTGCCTAGCCTTACGACATCATCCCAAAACTAACAACTCGCTTCATTTTCCCTCAAAACCAAATAAACACCTACCATACCATGTAAAATTCCATTACACCAAGAAAAAGTCCACGAAATTAGGTGGTATGGCTTAATTCATTATTTAATCTTCAAATAGGGCCCTCATTGGCCTTTAATAGGTAGTTTCAAAAAACTAAAGAGAACTCCCTTAAAAATTGATAGTAGACCCTCAAAATTGATTCAATTGAAACATAATACATGCTACCAAAAATACCAATGAGTTTTAGAGAAATTATAACTAGTACAAGACCGTACAACCTTTAGAAAATTCAAAAATATAGAGAAACTATAGAATAAACGTTGTTATTGAAATGGGAAATTTGTTACAATCTTCATCAATCAGTCTTTGAGCCTTTTTGAGGATTTTTATACTTTTTCTAATCAAATCAATCAACAAAATGTCTATAACTGGCCTTTAAACTACCTAGACCCTTCATATTCTCAAAAAGTTGCATTTTACAATTTTTGCCTTGACAACATTTACATCTTTTTTGCAACTTTTCCTAGTTTGACACTAATGACTCACAAACCCCTATGTTACATAAAAATGGTATCATTAGACCTTATTTAGCATTAATAGACCCTATATAGTACCAAAAGACCTTAATACCAATTCTTGACAAGTTGACCTCTAGATGTAAACTCCATTGGCTTGGGTGCTCATGCACCCTACAACCCCATAGAAAAATAACTCATGTTACATGAGTTTGGGCTTGCACCAAAATTTATCTCTGCTCCACACACTCTTTGGTCTACAAATCTCCTTCCTTGATTTATATATTGAGATCTTATGATCTTCCCTGCATTGTTGACTGTGTTTGCTTTTGAATATGGCTTCATATTTGTATTCAAACCTGATGATGGTCTTCCATCTACTCCTTGACAAAAACCTGACTGTATTCCTTCATCTATACTTGAAATCAAAAACTTGATAGTAATCCCTTGATTTGACTTCCATTTTTCTTCATATTCATGCTTGCATCTACCTTTATTGTCTTGTCTAATCTTTCATTTCATCACTATCATCAATCTTACTAGCTTGTCAACATGTTGTACCACTGTACTATTAGATTTATCAATCAATGTACCTGTAGATTCCATATGCTTTACAACCTTACCTTTAGCCAAAGGACATACCATTGTCCCTATCAACACATTAGCATGCCAATCTACTATCAATTCATCCTTTAACCCTCCATTTACATTTACACCTCATGTTAGAGCATTTTTAGACTTTAAATTGACTGTAGTACTCACCTTTCTGTCTTCCTTCACATTCTTTACAATTTATTTCTTTCAACACATATTCACCTTAGCCTTACCCTTTTCGTCTTCCTAAATTTAGATCCATCTTTCTCTATAGTGTATATGTTTTCTCTCCCAACATACAATGCACACCTGTCATACTGCCAAGGCCGACCTAGGAGTAAGTTGCAACAATCCATAGGAAATATATCACAAACTACCTTATCTCTATAACCTCCAATTTTAAATTCTACAACAACTTGTTCATTGATTAAAAGAGACTTCCCATCACCTAACCAAGACACCTTATAAGGTAACTCATGAGGAATTTTTTGCAAATTCAATTTACTCACCATCTCACTTGACACCATATTTTTAGTAGAGCCTAAATCAATGATTTAATCATGGTTGCAAAAGAAATTAAGATCTTTGTTGATTCACAATTAGTAATCAAGGAAATAAATGGGACATATCAAGCAAAGCATGACAAATTATCAAAATAAAAGGATCACACATTGAACTTGTTAGAAAAGTTTGAATCATTTACCATTGACAACATCCCATGAAAAGATAATTGACATGTGAATGTAATGGCTACTGAAATTTCTCTTATATCACCTCAAGATCCTTCAAATAATTTCACATTTACTGTTCACCCAATCATGAAAACATCAATTGACAGTAAAATCAAAGAAGTATTAGCAGCAACCAAGGAAGACTCAAGTGAATGGTATGATACAATATTTAACAATTTTAAAGATGGTACCATTCTTGATCCAACAACAAAGAACACTTGAACTCGCTTGTGAAAACTAGCAACCAAGTACATGATCCTTGCCGACATATTATATAGAAGATCCTTTAATGACATTTTGCTTAGATGTCTTAAAGAATCCAAAATCCCCATAGCACTCGAAGAGGCTCATGTGGGTGCCTATGGAGGTCATTTTGGAGGGAGATCCTTAGTTCAAAAACTCATTTGCATGGGATATTATTGGAGACATATGGAGAAGGATTGATTTGCATATGTTAAGAGATGTAAAAAATTTCAAGAACATAGAAATTTGATTCATACTCCTGCTTTTGAGCTTCGTGCCCAAATTCCAATTTGGCCATTCTCAGTGTGGGGATTGGATCTAATTGGAAAAATATCACCACCTTCATCTATTGGACATACATTTATAATCACAAGAATATATTATTTTAAAAAATTGGTAGAAGCTATTCCTCTTTGATCCACAACTGCTAATGTAATTTGTTGTTTCATATTGGAACACATTATGGCTCACTTTGGACTTCCTTTTGTGTTAGTTTCAGATAATGGAACACCATTTAAGAATATTGATGTGAAGAAATTCCTTGAAATGTTTAATATCCAACATCACTTTTTAACACCTTACTACCCACAATCTAATGGTCAAGTCGAATCAACTAATAAGACTCTTGAAAAAATCCTAAGGAAGATAGTAAATAAACATAACAAGGATTGGCACACACAATTGATGTATGCATTATGAGTTTACCGTACTAGCATTAGAATATCCACTGGAACAACACCCTATAACCTTATCTATGGTATTGAGGTGATTATGCCCTTGGAGTTAGAAATCCCCATGTTAAGCATTGCTCTTCAAAGACTCATTGATGATGACACTTATAAAGAACAAAGATTACACTAGCTTGAGATGCTTGATGAACAATGCATTAACACTCTTGAGCATCTCCAAGATAATTCTAAATAATTTCAATGTAATTATAGTGATCATGTCATCCCTTAGGTATTCAGTAAAGGTGACTTAGTCCTATATGAAAATCAACAAAACGTTAATGCTGACCTAACTAAAAGAGGAAAGTTTAGTCCTAATTCGTGAGGACCTTACATAATTAATGAAAGCTATGGATCTGGTACATACACGTTAACAGAAACGGATGGCACACATCTCAAAGACCCCATCAACACCACACATCTACATTGGTATTATGCTTAATCCTTTAAATAGTAAGAATGATAAAGCAGTGATGTTAGAGTTAGCGGATGATCCTATGTATGCTCTCACATTGCTTCATTCTTGAAAAATAGTTATTTGTGTGTTGCAAATGCTAAAGTAGTTATTTAATTCATTTTTAAGTAATTACTTTAGGTTTCATGCTATTCAAGTTCATCTTGTGTGTTATGTTAGATTAGATCCTTGTGTGCATTTAATGTTCTTTAATTAGACCATAGGTGCATTTGATTTAGGATAACATACTTAATCACAATGTTGAATCTAAGAGAAACTATAATAAGTTTTATTAGATCACTTAAAGCATGAAGACATTCATTAAATAATCTTAAAAAGGTTATTTAATTAATCACATTTCCATTCAACATTCAACACAAATAATAAAACATCAAGTACTTATATATATATATATGTCAAAGTTTTTGTCATTAATATATACAATACTATTGAGTCCTATGACTACTAGATCCCTTAGGATCTAGTGCTCGTATCTTTTTGGTAGTAGTCTATCAGGAGATAGTGGTGTGCAATTGTGATCACGATTCGCTAAATGTACTAAGAGAAAACTGTAGACCTCGTATCTATCCAAGGACCTCCCTATACTCCCCTTATATCTAATCTCTCTCTTCCTATAACCTAGCTACCTCTACCTTTAGTCTCTCAAACTTTGCTAGGGTCCAGGATGACTATTCCTTTGGGGCAGCATTAGCTTGGTGGATGCGGCTCCTCACTATCTCATACACTGCCTGTAGTCTAACATATGGCCTGAATGACTCAGGGTCCTGATCTACAATGGGTGAGGACAAATAGTCTAAGTATGTGGCCTCCTCGTCGACTAATGGGGGCACTATCTCTACAACCACCTATCAATAGAGATCCCAAAAATCTCCTACAAATCCTATAAGATAGAAATAATAAATAATAAATACACATCATGATATATATAAAGCATAAAGCATAACAATAAATAACATATCATCACCTATCTCTCTAGCAAGATGTGTGAAATCAGCTTGCTCAGGTGTAAGGGCATGGAGGATTTGCTAGCCTCTTCATGACTATGGGTACTAGTTCCTATTGTAGTTGTTGCCCGTGATCTATTCATATGAATGGGAGAGGGGTCTCCCCACTCAAGCTCTACTAGATCTTCATAGACTACCTCACCAACCTCACTCATGGGTCGATCCTCCTTCTCATCCTCCTCCTATTCCCCCTCATCATCTTCATCATCTCCTCTGTCCTAGCTATCATGGTCAGGATTTGCATCCTCATCGTACTCCTCATCTATGAAATCTATAAATATGTTTGTAGCCTTGTAGCATGTCTCCTTGGCTTTGTCCTCTACCTCATCTCCCTCCTCTGGGAGGGTATGTGGAGGATCATCATAGAAAAAACATGCCCTTAAGTAGCAAAAAATTTAGAAAAATCAAAGTTAGGAAACTTGACGTAAAAATTTGAATAAGTTATCTATATTATTTCAAAAATATGTAAGAATAGAATCTATAGCAAGTTGAATGTAGTTTCTAAATTACTAGGTTTACTTAAAAAAAAAACTATTTGGTAAAAATTTGAAATTTCAATGTAGTAGTACTTAAATTTAAGAGAAAAAATAAGTAGGTGTTTGTCTGACCACCCTAACCAAAATAAAATGATAATATTTTTTTATAATATTTTAGATATAATAAGAGGACTCATGTTCGGATGTGATGCATATTTTTTTGTAATTTTTTCCAAGTAAATAATTAATTATGATTTTTTATTACAAATTTTAAAAATATAAAAATTGTATGTCTGACCACCTTAACTTGGTCAAAATTTCATGAAATTAATTTTTTCTAATCATATAGTATGCAAAGCATAAAATGTGACACATGTTTCAAATTCAAAAATCATGATACTGTTTGAAAGCTATAGATGTTTTTCAATCAACCTATCAATTAGGACTTTAGTCGTAATTCAAATAGAAATGAATAATAATTATTTATTAAATTCAAAGTAAAGAATAATTTACATTGGTGGAAAGTTGAGAATCTCCTTTAAAAGAACTTTTCGTTTCATCAATTTTGGATAAAAAAAAGTTGTCAGCCACATACCCTACACATACCCATCATATCATCACTTTTTGGATGATCATGATCCTACACATACCCGGGAGTGGTCCTACATCACCTATTGGCTCCTCCATAGGAAAAAAAGGAACTGGTTGTGATACTTTCCACCACTCCTCATAGTCGTCTACAACACCGACATTATTTGTGTCATAGATTGGAGGAATATCATGATCCGAGTACTCAAATTCACTATACACAACATCCTCTACAGTGAACCATACAAAATCACCAGGTCTCTGGACACTCTGTATTGATCTCCTAAAGAAGGGTCATGCCCTAGGTGCTATCTAGATCTGTCCAAATTGTCAGATGACCCGATCGTAGTAGAAAGAACACACTATGCAATCATGTCTTCCAATGAAAAATCTGTCGAGTGTGATATGGCCATTGAAGCACAATATGATAAGGTTTCCAAAGGATCTCATCCTCCTCCACTTAGTCAAGTCACACTCTCCAGAAATGTAAATCACCATATTGCCAAAATCGTCATAGAGGATAGTTGAACGCTCAAGGATACACCAAGGTTGTCAAACACAAGAAGCTGGTAGGTCCACTATAGGTAATATGCTCAAGGTACCAAACTTGTAGAAGTGTATAGTGTACCATACTATCCACCTCCCAAAAGATAAACCATCCAAGATCATGATATAGTTCCACTAGGATACAACACACCTAGGTGTATACTATCTAGTGCTCTACCATCCCACATATCAGGTATACTAGTTCTCCCTCTAGGAGCACTCCTTGACCATCAGGGATGAGTACTAATGCAACTATAAGAATCATAATTTGTCTAACCAATGGAGCTTGTGAATATAGTAGCATTGCCAGATCAATCCGTGCCCTCAACCTCTCATCATGTACTAGTCTGCAAAGGCAATACTGCATGTCATATTTCATCTTATGGAATGTTCACTCCACTCATAAATGTACTCGCTCACCTTGAATAGGAACTTAGAGTATGGATTGCATGTCCTCTAGTGTGATCATCATCTCACCAGTCAGTAGAAAGAATGGGCATGTATCAACATCCCAATGCTCTACTAGTGCCATCAATATCGAATCATGGCACTTCATGGGGGGCATGAGGTACGCCCAACATAATCCTATAGTCTATGATAGCTCTTTGTCATCCATTGAAAGAGTGTGGGATAAATTTCTGAGAAGGCTAATCTGCTTTCCACCTAGACATTGACACAAATGGGTGGACACCTAACCAAAAGCGCAAAATATGTCTTATAAGTAATCTTTAAACTCTTCAATTTTTACATCAATAATCATAAAAGTGTATTGAAGTGGTTCTAGTGTGCTTCCCTAGAGGCCCTAGATAGTTTAGAACCCTTTTAGGACACTTCATGAAGAAACAAGACACTTTGCAAAAAAGTGGAACACTTCGTGAACAAAAGGCACACTTTGCAAAAAAATAAGACACTTTACAAAAAAATGAGGACACTTTGCGAACTGTTTTTCCAAGGCCCTAAATTAACCTAGAAATGCATAAAAAACATAAAATAGTTGCGTAAGGAAAAAGAAAAGGTAGAAGAATCAACTCACCTCATGATGACACTCATTACATGCCACCTATTCCCACATCACGTCTAGTCTTGTAGGCTTTTAATCTCATTTGCTAGGAATCTCACTCTTCTTCAATAACTTTCAAGCTACAACAAGGTAAATGATAAAATAAGTTAAAATTTACTTCAATTTTTTCTTTTATATAAGTTAAAACTAGGGTTTTACTATATTAGGGTTAAAAAGTGCATTTCATTAATATCAACATAACATGTGCTAGAGAGCTCTATTTTAGATGCTATTTTTTGCATTGGAATCATGATTCCACTCTCGAAATCATCAAATTTCTATCATTATGTGGTATGGTACTTGGAAATACCCTATGATATGACTTACCCTATTCAATGTCACTATATTGCTACCTTGATTCCACATCCATAAAGAAAGAAGAATCAAGGGGAGACATACATCTACCCTCAAATGTGATTTCTAGATAGAGGTTTGATAAGAGGATTTTTTTGGGAAAACTAACGGATTCATGTTGCAGGATGTGGTTCCTAACATTGTGATTTTATAGATAACTACAATGGAGGCTTCATTCTCCCATATCATAATTGAACTTATGTGTGTATCCTTTTATGAAACAAAGGTCATAATTGGATTCCTTTAGCTTACAAATGCACATAGAGTCATATGGGCACTAAAGTGGGCGATAAATGTAGTGTAAAAAATTGTACGCTCTTGAAAGTGAGGCAATTTCACACTTAATATGGACCTATTTTGGCACCCTTGCATTAATTATCCTTTCAATCATCATTTATAGGCCCCTAAGACCCGTTATTTTAGATCTTGAGGCTCGTTTCACTCAAATATCCCATAAAATCACTCAAATCCTCAAAAATCCCAAAAACCCACCTCAAAAAGCTAAGGTGGGACTCATTCACCACCTAGGGAAAATGAGTCCCTTTAGGTGGGACTCATTCACCACCTTGGGAAAATGAGTCCCCTTAGGTGGGACCCATTTTCCAAGGGTGGTGAATGAGTCCCATTTAGGGACTTTTTGAATTTTGAGTGGGAAATTTATGTTTTTAATTCAAATTTTGGTGGATGTCGGCCTGCGAGATCTAAATAATAGTCAATTAGGTGTTAATGCCTATGAAAAAAAAATTCTAAGTTATTTTTATCAATTGTAAGCATTTTTGAGAAAAAAAATTTCAAGAGATAACTACAAGGAATCTTCAAGCAAGCTTTCATAAGAGAATTCTAATTCCAAAAGCAAGTAAAGTTGAAGCATTGGAACAACATTAAAGTATTTTTGTAGGTCATCAAGCTCACTTTCAATCAAGATCTAGCATTTTCAAGGGTTGATCATGGTTGTCTATGGTGAATCATGATGGATTCTAGGTTGGGGAGATTCAACTAGCCATCAAGCCAAGCCTAAAGACTTGTTTCCTAAGTGATTCCATCTTCCATTATCACTCTTCATTCATCCTAAGGAAGGTATAAGAATCATTAGAGCTCATTTGGGGTGATTAGAGAACACCACAAGTGAGTCTTTCATCTTTACATTCCATTATTACATCATATTATTGCACATTAGAATAGGATTGTATCATGTTTCAAATTTCCTAGCCTTAGACACACTTAAGGCTAGGATTTCCATGCAAATTTTCTATCAAGTTTTAATTACCAAACTAGGGGTTTGACCAAGGAAAACCCCCCATTAGCAAATCAAGTTGAATTATGTTTTTGTAGGTGTTTTTCACAGATTTAGATCTAGAAATCAAGTTGGAAGGAAAGGGTAGGTGTTCAAGTGCAAATCAAAGCTGTCAATTTTTGAAAAAGAGAAACAAGACCAATTCACAAAGAGTGGTAAATGGGTCCCACTTTATCTATTTTCCATATCTTTTTGCAGATTTTGATACCCTTTTTCCTGAAACAGACTCTCGTGTAGAAACTCAAATCTAGGATTGATTCACCTAGGTTGGCAAATCAATCCTAGTTGGTCAAAAAGTCAAAATTTCCAAAGTTTCAGAGCTATTTCAAGTCACTTCAAGGTTTCTAGGTGCACATCACTTTTTTCTTTTTTGTTCTATTTTACTTGCATTTCTAAGGAATTTTCTAAGTGATTTCATTAAACTAGGGTTTTGTCTTACAATTTGATCACATTGTCTTTTTCAAGTCTAAACTTTGTGGTGAACCCCTCATTAGATTTCATTTAGCCTTTAGGACAACCCTCTTGCAAGATCTATTTCTCTCTTGAGATCTCAAGGGTTTTTTCTTGAGTGAATGTGTGAATACTTCCTCTCTCCGTTTAGGTCCAAAACCCTAAAGGTGAAAGAGAGACCACAACTTTTATTATTTCAATTTGATTAGTATTTCCTTCAAAATTCTTTCCTGCAACAATTAATGTTCTAGATCCTTTCTGAAATTTCACATGTCTCATCCTTAAACATAAGATCACATCCATTACTACACATCTATCCAACACTCAAAATATTATGCCTTAAACCCTTAACATAGTAGGCATCATCAATATTATGCTGGCCATCAATACTTACTAAACTTGTCCCATAAATTTTGGCACTAGTATCATCTCCAAACATAACCAAGCCTCCATCATATTTTTTAAGTTTAAGAAACTTATTTTTATCACTATTCATGTGATATGAACAACCACTATCAACAACCCAATAGTTTTTTTCTTGTTTAGCATGTAGGGTAGAGATAATAGTACCTTCATTTTTCTCCCTCTCCAGAAGGCTTTCCTTCACTTGTTTTTCAGAATTAGTAGAAGTAGGTTCATCCTTTATATCCAAGAACAACCATTCATTTTCATTAGGATCTTCATAATAAAAATTTTCATCACATATACTAGCATTCACATTCACATAATATGCTTTGTTGATCTTCTTCCATTTCTTTTCTTTCACATATCTTTCTTTATTCCTCTTAGCTTTATCTGGATGCTTTGTAACATAATGACCTATTTATCCACAACTAAAGAATTTAAGGGGTAGCTTACCTTCATACTTACCAAAGAATTTCCTCATCCTTCTCACAAAGTTACCTTCTATTTCATCAAAATTTTCTTCATTTGGATCTATAGCCATTTTAGCCTTAAAAGCAATCTTTGATTTGTATCCATTCATCATATTCAACTTCCTCATCTCATAAGATGTCAAAAATACCATAAACAAATCTTTAGTGCAGGTATTATAATCTATACTCTATTTAATAGCACACACCTTCTCACTATAAGCATTAGGAGGAGTTCTAAGAATCTTCTTTACAATCCTAGTTTCATCTCTAGTAGCACCAAGTCCTCACATTCTGGCCACTGTCTCATCCAATCTCTATACATAAGCTCTAAAATTTTCATCTTCAAACATGTGTAGAAGCTCAAACTGTGTCTCCAAATTCTCCAATTTTTCCTCTTTGACTCTTTCATCACGTTCATGTGCACTTTCCAAAGCATCCCAAAATTCCTTAGTAGCCTTAGATTCCGAACCTTAATCAACTTGGAATGTATCAGACTATTCTTCAAAATATACTTCGCCTTGTTGTTCACTTCATGTGCTTTGATCTCATCAGCTGTACTTAGACCATTAGCAAGAGGAGTATAACTATTCTTGTAAGCCTTCTCCACATCATATCCATTATACTCAAAATATTCTTCCATCAATAATTTCTAGATACCATAATTAGTTCCATTGAACCTCAGATAATCATAATTCATTTTTCCAACCAACCTAGACCTTCCTCAAGCAGTTAAGCTCTTCACCAAGGAACCAAGCTCTAATACCAATTGTTGAAAAAGGCAATTGAGAGGGGGGTGAATCAATTTTCACATATTTAAACCTTAATTCATCCACCATAACCAATCCTTAATATTTCTTAAATGATTAAACATTAAATACTAGTGCAAAAATTGAAAACCATCAAATAAACACAATAACACCATATTTACGTGGAAAACCCAATACGTGAAAAAACATGGTGAGGATTAAATCACACTATAAAGAATATCAAAAATGATTACAAGAGGGTCACTACCTGAGAAACAAGGCTCACTACCAAAACAAGGAATCATTTTCCAAAAAGGCTAACAACCTGGAGGGCTCACTACCATAGAGACACAGAGAACACAGAAGAGATACATTACAAAGAGAAGACAATCTCAATGCAATGAAGAAATCCACCACAATTTTCTTAACCACTTGTAGACATGCATGAATGATATATTACACCTTCTGCTCACTACATTTGGAAACTTAGCATTTAGGCTTCACAATGATCTTCCACACTCACTAGTTCATGAAAAACTATCATTAGGTCCTATTGCTTTAATTGAAAATGCATCAATAATATCAAATGGGTACTGTTTGAAGGTTGTATGCAATAGGGGACATCTTGGCCAACTATTAGATTTTTTGAATTCTTGAAACAATTGTAAACAAAATAAATTAAACTAGAAAGCATAAGTTTTTGTAGGCTAGAAAGCATGAAATTGTTAAGCTAGAAAGCATAAGTTGATTAAAATAGAAATCATATAAAATATAAACTAGAAAATATATAAACTACCTCAAAGGAATACTTGCAGTAAAATGGTAAAGTTTAAATGAAAACAAATAATTGACTAATATCTAATTGTTAACAAAAATTAAAATTAACAGCCTATAACTAGCAACTAGAGTGGGAGCTCCAAAATTTTAGATAAACATAACTAAAATATTGCAAACTTAAACTACGACTTGTAGGAATAATTGTCAGAGCTTGACACATACAAATAACATTCATTCATATTTATCACATATAGAATAAAACTAATAGAATTGAAAATGAAAATACTTATCTATATATTCTATGTGATTCCCTCAAGTGGCCATCTCTTAGGTGTTTTAATGCTTAACTCATATTACATGAACTTTTGTATCTTCAAAATGAGTTCATCCATAACAATTCCATTGTACATAACTAGTGACTTAGAATAAGACTGGAAAAGCTTATTTTATTCATATCAGAGTGTAACACAAAGACATAGTTCAAAGCATATTATAATAGCATAACGGTATCACCATTTCATTGCTTTTGGTGGTTACATATATATACTAAACTACTAACAAAATCCTAGATTTTAGATGGTGGAAGATCACCATTGAAAAAGTCTTCTAACATAATTTTAACTAACCAATGAACTGAGGTCTATAACATAAAATATATTAAAGGCTCAAAGAGGATCCATAAAGTTTTTAAACATAAATAAAACAAAAATCATTTAAAGACTTGTTCCACTATGCACTCTAGAATTTTCAGCGCCTAGACATCTGACAATTTATCTTCAACTGGTTGGAGTCCACTCTAAAGTCCACCCAGCTATGCACAATGACCTATACAATGACTGAAAGCTACACCATTACATCAATGTTAGTCAACTAATTTTAATTAATTTAGGAAATAAATATTATACATGTTTTTAAAAAAAGTAAGCAACTAATAATCCTAAAAATAAACAATTGGAAGGGTACAAGTGATTGGGAGAAATAAGGAAGGGTATTTGTCTTATTATATTCACGAGGTTATTTAAACCTCATTACTCTCCCCCTCCTAGGCTTGAGCAGGTCCTCCTACTCTCTTCTATTCTCTTTTCTTTTCCATTTCCCTGTTCCTATTTAACTCTTTGTATTTGGCACTGGGGTCATATGAATAGATCTTCTACTTCTGTATCCTAATCATCAAGACTTCTAAGGAAACCCTCATTGAATTTAATCCTTCTTTCGATGAATTTAAACTCTCAAGGTTTTTTTTTATAGTGACATGTACTAGAGGAGGTGGCTAAAGAAGTAGTGGAGGTCTATACCTCATTCCTATCCATTGGTTTTTAAGCTGCTGCATAATATATGTCAATGCCTCAACTCTCTTGTAGGACTAATCAATATTTGTAGGTGAAATCAGGTCCCTCTTTTTATGGTACATAGGTAGAGGAGTATACCTCTCCTCATAGGAATTCCATGCTTTTCCCTATTAATTCTAGCTCCTGGGTTGTGAAATTCTCAAAACAAATTCAAAGATTATCATTATACCTACTTCTACAACTTCACGAATCCTAGTGCTTTGGAATTTAGCTTTAAAATAAAAGGGTTTTATATTAGGATACCTCATCTATAGTCCCACAACCTTTTCTGCTTGTAAATTCTCTTTAGCCCTTTCTTTCCATTGAATCTAATTTTTCATGGTGGACATGAATTCTCTCAACTAAACTTCATTGAAAAAGAGATTAACAAAGAAATCAATGTCTTTCCAAAAACAAATTGTGTACAAAGAATTCACATAATAAATTCTATTGAGAAGGTGTTGATTCTTTAAATTCCTTTAAAAATTCCTTATCATCTGGATCATGTGGTAGATTGCAGGAAATTCTTAATAATTTCTACCTTAATTAATTGCTCATTCAAAAACATAGAATATAATCTGGATGGTCTCCTACAGACTAATAATAATTCCCCAATTTGGCATGCATTTGTCTTAGCTTGATAAAGCTTGTCATATGATTATTTTAATAAATATATTTCCTTTTTTAGTCCAACATTCTCTATCCCTGCATGTCTTAGAAAACAACACCTTTCCATCCATGTAACCAACAATGGAGGTATATGAACCTAAAATCACTCCATTCTGGTTGGTTCAATATGTAATTCTTTTGACTCCATTGTTGGTTTAACATTAATTTCCTACAAATATTGCTCCAACTCAACAATTTTTCTTAGGGATGAATTGAGCTCAAATTTCTATTTTTCTTGCCCCTTTACAAAAACTGTGAGTGAGTGCAACAAATTATCAGTCAAAATTTTAATTTGTTTGTCTTTTTCAAAAAAAATTATCAAATACCGTTTACCTTCCTCATTCCATTGTTGCACCTGAAATTGTAAATTTTCAATAATTTTATTTTTTGTTCTATTTGAATCTTAAAGTTTTCAATTTCTTGATCTCCTTTCTTCAAAATAGTGGTGTGTAAATCTATTTCCTCTTGTTGTTGATTGATTTGGTCTTCATTTTTTTGCAACTTACATTTTTACTGAAGGATTTATGCTTTTAACTCCTCTAACTTTGTTTCTTTCTGATCAAAATTTTTAGCCTCTATATTGATAGAAAAAGGAAAACTAAAAATTTGTACATCATTATTGGTCATATTTTCTTCATTATGTGCCTCAAATGAACCTAGGTCAGAAACATTAGTAACCAGGGGAGATAGTTGTGCTACAGATTCATCTTCAATACCCAAACAGTGTGGTGATTGTTCCCCTATTTCTTCTTGTCCTGACTGGAGTGACAAATTCTTCCTCTCAACCTCATGGGATTTACTAGTTTTCTTTTCACTTTATTTTACTACTTCTTTACAAGGTTGAACCTTAATTTCCAATGATTTGGTTTCAATATTTTGTGGTTGTTGATCATGCCATTTATTTTTAGGGGCATTCAATTGTTCACAAGCTAATGCACCACTAATTTCAGTAGATACTCACTTACTTCTTCTTAAAGGAGGAGGTGTTTGCAATTTTGTTTTAGACCTCTTTTTCCTCTTAAGAGGAGTAGTATCCCCATCTCCCCTGAGTTTATTATTTCTACATTTTATTAATGGCCAAGGGTTTTTGAAATGTTAGGTGATTTTTTTTATTCTTCGTCATTAAGAGCTAGTTTGGAATGCTAGGGTTCAGAAGCATCTAGAGGCTTAGGGGAAGGCTCTTCCACATTTGGAGTGATTGGCCTAGATGATTCACCTTCTTCAAAGTGTTCTATGGGATATGGGTTAAATTTTTGAAGGAATTTTTTCCACTTTCTTTCTGTTTTCTTGTGAAACTAATGCTTATAGATTAAGTGGATAAGGCCATGATGTTTTAATGGACTTGAACTAATTTTGAATTTTTCTATCATGTTAATAATAGAAGCATAAAGAAATGCAAGCAGATTAACCCTAAGTGCAGGGTTTCAAGTGCCATGGAACAAATGGGTAAGTAGGTGAAAAGGTGGACCTACAATTACTACACATTGTCTCTCATAGGTAAAATATTTGATAATCCAAGCCACTGTTGTTCTCCATGGATTTTGGAATTAACATTCTTTGGAAGCCTTTTGTTTTACCCTTAGGCATTTATAGTTAATAAAGGTTGGGATTCCCCTTCCCTACTAAAAAGCTCTACCATTTTTTGATAGGAAATATTGGTAGTTTCTGATAAATTAATACCCTCATTTTGAATACCAGATAAATGGGAAATGACTTGAGAGCCTACCTTGAATTTCCTTCCCCATACGATTGACTGACCATTTGAAAAATTATCTACAAATTCTTTCACCAATTGCTCATTGTGTCCTTCAATTTTCTACATGAATTCTAGCCACCCAACCCTCTGAAACAATTTTGAAATATTACTTAGAACCAATAACTTGTCTATGCAAGTTGCATTATATTTATATTTAGCTCCTCGCATACCATATCTTTCTTGTGACTCTGCTTAGTTTTTATTGAAATATCATAGCATTCAAAAACTGTGAATTGTCATGGCACTCAAAAACTATTTTAAACAAAAATAAGTTGTAGAGTAAAGAAAATGTAACTTTTCAAGCACTCGTACAACCGATATGACATGAATTGATAGTTCTATTTGAGCTTCACTGTATTTTCATCATTATCTTTCATGGGAAAAAGAGCAAAAACTACAACACCTCAAGTACAATTTACTAAGTTTGGAAATGGGTGGTTGTACGTGCCAATTTATTTATTTTTATTCAAAATAATTACCTACTTAATGTAAAAACTATATGTATATTACGTCCTGTCATCAATTTGAAAATCACTTACCTTTGCTGACGTAACACTGTAATTAGATGGGATGGTGGGGGTGGTAATGAATTTATTATGAATGAGGATGGGATAGCTAATTAATGTTGGAATTATTATGAAAAAAATGGCCATAATACTTTTGATTTATTATGATAGGGGATGGTAATGTAGGTCATGGATTTTGAGGGTAATGGAAAAAATTAATAATGGGCATGTGTATGATATTAGAAATATCAAAGCATTTGGAAAGGAAAAAAAATTACAAAAATCTAGAGCATCGTTTGAAGATGTGGATGGGGTGAAGAACAAAAAGTTTTGGAGCATGCTGAGAGATGCACTTAGAATGAAAAAGTGAAGTGGAAAAAATTTGGAGCATCACTGAAAGATTCAGCCAGAGTGAAAAAGAAATTTCTAGAGCATTGCTAAAAGATGCCACTAGAATGCAACAACAAAATTTTTGGAGCATCACTGAAAGATGTAGTTGAAGTAGCAACAAAATTTTTGGAGCATTGTCAAAAGATGCAGTTAGAAGCAACAACAAATTTTTTGGAGCATTACCAAAAGATGCAGCTACAAGCAACAACAAAATTTTTGGAGCATTGCCGAAAGATGCCTCCAGAAGGAAAAAGTGAAATTTTTTGGAGCATCACAAAAAGATGCCATTGGAAGGAAGACAACAATGAAATTTTTAAGCATTGCTAAAACTTTTTGTTGGAAGGAAGGAGATAGTAAAATTTTGTAGCATCACTAAAAAGATCCAACCAAAATGCAACAAGAAATTTTTTGGAGCATCACTGAAAGATGCCACTAGAAGAAGAAAGAACAATGAAGGACTTTGGACTTAGACTTTTTGGAGCATCATTGAAAGATGTGCTATACTCTAGGAACAAAATAGGGAATGCCACCAGTCAGGCATGCATGTTTCAGAGCACTGTGGCAACCAAGCCAATAAGTTTTGGAGCATCAAAGTAAGATACACTAGAATTTGTATTTGATTAATCATGATGTCCTGCAAAATAGAAATGAATTTAGCCAAGTCCAAAGGATGAAAAATTCAAAAGAAATGCCCTGAAGTAATTACAAACTCATACACATGTAATTTTTTTAATTTTTTCTTTATATTTTTTAAAGTTTTTAAACTAGGTGACTATTAATCCAAATACTCCATTAGCTCTGTCATAGTAGAGTCAATGCATTGTAATTATCCTTGCATTTCTACCATCCTTGTAAATTCCTCCATGTTAACTAGTTTATGGTAGATGTGTAATCGATGTCCATTGACTAATAGAGTTTGAATTTCACCATCAATGGGCTTGAGATGCATTGCTCCATTTGAAAAATATCTAAAAAAATTCATATGGACCTAGCCAATGATTCCTAAGTTTCCCCTAATTATCTTGATATCGAGAATTGAATAACAATGCCTAATCCCCATCATGGAACTCTCTTTCCTTTATATGTTTATCATTCCAAGCCTTTTATTGGTGTTGAACTAGTTTAGTTTGGTGGAAAACATCTAAACGAAGTTCATCTAACTCACTAAGATGTAGGACTCTTCCAACTTGGGCTCGTTTGAGATCTAAGCCTAATTCCATTGTTGTTTGTAGGATTTGAAGTTCAAATGCAATGGGTAGAAGTGGTTTCTTCACAAAAACTAACTCATATGGACTAAAATTGGTGGTTGATTTCCACGCTATGTTATAAGCCCAAACAACTTTAGGTAGTTTTCTAGCCCAGCCTTTTCTCTCTGATGAAAATATTTTTTGTTAGAATATTTTCAAGCTCCCTATTAGTGAATTCTACTTGACCATTTTCTTGAGAGTGATAGGGTAATGAATTCTTATAGCTTACCTATAAATGATTAGTGAAGGCTAACAAAACTTTGGACATAAATTGGTGTCATTGATTTGTGACAATTATTCTAAGGGCTCCAAATCTAAGAAAAATCTTGTTATAAAGGAAGTCAGCTACTTGTTCTTCCCGAGAAACTCATAGAGCTTGAAATTTTTCCCGCTTGGTCAGATAGTTAGTACAAACCAAAATATACTCTTTTCCTTGTGAAGGGGGGTCTATAGCCTGACCAATAAAATCCAATCCCCATTTTTCAAATGGTTCAAGGACTACCTAGGGTTGTAGAGGCATTCCATCAAATACAATGGGTCTCCCTACTCTTTGGAATTCATCATAGTGGAAAACATATTTCTTTACATCTTTATGCATAGAGGGCCAATAATATCCAAAACCCAAAATCTTATGGGACATTCTCTTGGAAAAGTAATGGCCTCTAGAGGGGTCATCATGGAAATCTCTAAGGATGCTATATGTTTCATCTACCTTGACACAACATCTTAAAACCATATTAGGACCACATTAAAATAATATTCCATTAATCCATTTGAATGGAGCCCTTTCTTGAATGAGGCATTTTCTCTATTTTGATATTAAATTTGGTGGAAACTTTGAAGTGGCCAAGTAGTTGGCAATGTAAACAAACCAAAGGGTTTTAATGGAGATGGAAAATATATTTTCATCTAGGAATTCATCCTGCACAGGAGCACTTTCTTCATTATTTTGTTTGATATGGGATAAGAAATCTACAACTACATTGAATTTTCAAGGTTTGTCAATAATGGTCACCTTGAACTCTTATAGAAGCAATAACCATCTGATTATCCTTTCATTTACTATGGGTTTGTTCATTAGGTACTTGATGGTTGAATGGTCTGCAAAACACAGTTACATTGTACCCTATAATGCAATGCTAAAATTTCTTGATTGCATGTACTACAACTAAAAATTATTTCTCTGTGGTGGTGTAATTTCATTCAGTGGGAGTCAAATTCTTACTAATGAAATAGATATAATAATTTCCATCATTCTCATCTTCTTGACCTAAGACTGCTCCAATAGCACGATCAGAAGCATCTACATAAATATGGAATGGAAGGTTCCAATTAGGTCCATATAGGATAGGAGCAGAAATGAGTTTCTCCTTAATGATCTCAAATGATGATTGACAATATGTTTTCCAAACAAACTCTACATTATTTTGGAGGGAAAACATAGGGGTTGCAATCTTGCTAAAATTTTCTATGAATCTCCTGTAGCATCTAGCATGTCCTAAGAAACTTCTAACTTCATTTTGGTTTTTCAGAGTCTTAAGTTGTTGTATTACCTCAATTTTCTTAGGATCTACTTTTATCCCTTCAGCTGAAATGTGGTGTTCCAACACTATCCCTAGTTTCTCCATTATTAAGCATTTTTCATGACTTACGGATAGCCAATGGTGCTCACATCGCTTCAATACTTTATCTATATTTTGAAGTCCTTCGTCAAAATTTGACCCATATACAATGAAGTTGTCCATGTAAGCCTCCACATAGTCATTTACTAACTCAACAAATATTGCCAAGATAGTTCGCTAAAATGTCATAGGAGTATTGCATAGCCCAAATGGAAGAACTCGATATGTGAATGTTCCCCAAGGGAAAATAAAACTTATCTTGTCCTAGTCTTCTATTGCTACTTGTATATGGTTATATCCGTTGAATCCATCTAGGAATGAGAAATACTTCCTTCTAGCCAAATTATCAAAAAATTGATCTACAAATGGTAGAGGGAAGTAATCTCTATGGGTAGCTTTGTTAAGTTCCTTATAGTCAACACACACTCTCCACTTCCCATTTTTCTTTGGGACCACAACTAGAGGAAAAACCCATTTGCTATAAAAAAATGGGATAAATGAATCCTACTTGCAAGGGTTTCTCAATTTCTATTTTAAGAATTTCTTTCAAGGAAAGATTGAGCCTTTGTTGTGGTTGACGAATAGCTATAACCTCCTTAGTATAGATGTGATGGGTACAAAACTTGGGTGTATTCCTCTCATGTTTGTATAATCCCAAGAAAAATCTTTAGATCTATTTACCAAAACATCAAACAATTTCTGCTCTTTCAGCTTTGTCAACCAAATATTGATATTTAAAGTTTTTCTTGATAATAACATGATGGTTTTGAATCTTGGATGGTTGGAGGTGACAGTATAAACTTCTCTAGTCAAAGTTTTGAGAGGAAAACTATGTGGTATGGTTCTATGAAGTCTAGAAATATCTTCAAAGAAGTGATCCATTTTTGGAATGATATTAGCAAAGGGACAAGGTAATCCCCTGAAGTTGGTGTAATCAAGTTCATTGTGATCAACATTCATTGGCTGCCCTAGAATCTCTTCTACGTCTACCATTTCCTCATCACTTAAGTCTATGGTAATATTTTCCATTATTTTTTTCTATTTCATCTTCCATCTCTTCACCATGTTTTTTTGATAACTACAATAACAAGTGAGGCTACATTCTCTTGTTCGTTAGGACCATCTAGTTCGTCAACCCAAAACTTGTTACGTTCAACAAGTTTAGTGGGAGGATACAAACATAAATGTTTACTATTGGGACCATGTGAAATGGTCATTCCTTCCCCCTTCAGTCAATCTTGGCAACAACTATAGCTAGCCATGGTTTGCCTAGGATTATCGGATAACTATCCTTTGGTGTGAGAGATTGGATTATTTGGAAGTATATAAAAAATTCCCAACCATCAACCTTAACAAGAGAATTTTCTATAACACCTTTGGGAATAGATATGGATTGATTTTCTATCTATAACACTATAGTTGTGGGACGTAAATATGTGAGTCCCAAATTTTCCATAACATCAACCATCATTACATTAATGGCCACACCTAGATCCAAAAGTGCATTAGGTATTGCTACCTTGTTGATTGTCACTATTATGAGTGGGCTACCTGGGTCATCATATTTTGGAGCTATGGTTTTTCTAGCCAAAAATTCAGCTAGATACCTAATTATGTGAATAGTATTAATCTATTTTGGTTTCCTTCTTGGTCTTTTGATACATAGTTGTTTAATGAGTTGGTTTAGTTCAGGAATCTCTTTAATTGCTTGTAACAAAGGAACCTTGATTTGAAGCTATTTAATCTCTTGTATCAGTGTAATGTTGGTGGATAATGTCATTTTCAGAGGGGTTTTCATGGTGGCAGGTTTAAGATGCTCCAAAAAAGGTGTTTGTATTTTCTCTTTTAAAGTGGAGTCCTTGTTTAAAGGATCAGTTGGACACTAACCACCCTCATCTTGAGGTAACTCAGAAGCTCCATATGAGGATTGTGGAAGGGTGTTGTCTTGATCACTCACTTGATTTTTCTCTAAAGTTGTGGAAGATGTTTTAGTTATTTTAGAAGATTGTTTAATCAGCTCGTCTAGGATCTCAACTATAGTAGGTTGCTGGAGTGTTTTTCCTAACCTTAACTATAGGTTTCCACAATGGATAACATTAAGTCCAATCACATTTTCCTGTTTTGTAAAATACACTAGGGTATTTGATTATTATTCTCTGGATTAGAGACAAGTTGTGTTGGAAGTTATGGCTGGTTGACCTGCTCATTTTTTTGAAGGTTTTGGGGAGCTGGTAAAAGGTTTTGATGCAGATTAGGCATCCTCCTTAGTCTAGTGTAAAAATAATTTTGAGGTTGATTCCACTGAGGAGCAAGATTTAGAGGATACCATTGTTGTTGAGTTTGGTTTGGACATTGGGGGTTTCCCAAAGATTTATTTTCCCATTTAGGTGGTCCCCAAGGGTAAGCTCCCCAGTTAGGTGGTGCTTGAGGCCAAGGTGCCACCCATTGATTATTAATCCAATTGTTTGGGGCTCACTAGGTGGGATTTGAGTTCTAGCTGTATGAGAAATTCCCACCAGGTTTTTCATTTACAAGATTGATCTCCTCTTCAACCTAATTTTTCCTCTTCTTGGAATTTTTTCATTGCAGTTAAGATCTCACATTGATCAGTAGCATGACTCTTATCACAAACTTGGAAAACATCAACTTTATCGAAGGGACATTCTCTTAATAGATGTTTGTTTTGACACCTTGGACAATATATGGATAAGGTCTCAAGGTTACGTTTTTTGGGGTGTATTCCATTACTACAACAAAATAAGTAATTATCACCTAAAATAGCACCAAATTTTAGTGCATTTTGAGTCCATGAATTGGGAACTTCTGCTATCACAAAACTCAGTGCCAAACTAGATTTCACTATGGCACGAGATTTAGCATCAACTTTAGTGCCAGATTTAGCAACGACTTTTGAAGCTTCAAATTTCGCTTCCGATTTTTCTTCTGGTTTTGCTTCTTGTGTTGCTTCTTGTGTTGCTTCCAGTGTTGCTTCTATGTTTGCTTCCAGGTTTTCTTTCAATTTTCCTTCCAATTTTGCTTCTAATTTTGTTTCTAGTTTTGTTTCTTGTGTTGCTTCTAGGTTTTCTTCTAGTTTTTCTTCTTGTGTTTCTTCCAAGTTTGCTTCCAATTTTTCTTCTAGTGTTGCTTCCAAGTTTTCTTCTAGTGTTGCTTCTAGGTTTTCTTCTAGTTTTTCTTCTAATTTTTCTTCTAGGTTTGCTTCCATTTTTACTTCCAATTTTGCTTCTAGGTTTGCTTGTAGTTTTGCTTCCAATTTTTCTTTCGATATAATTTCGCTTGTTGCATCTAGCTTTGCTTCCATTTTTGCATCTTTTGTTGCTTCTAATATGGCTTCTATTATTGCATCTTTTGTTGCTTCTAAAATTGCTTCCATTATTACTTCTTTGTTTTCTACCTAAATTGCTTCTATTTTAGCTTCCTAGATAATACCAAGTTTTTCTTCCAAGATTGCTTTTGGTTTGCTTCTAGTTTGGCTTCCATTGTTGCTTCCTTTTTTTCTTCTAATTTAATGCTTCTTGTTTTTCTTCCATTTATTAATTTAATATGTTTTATTTCAATTTAATTAGTTAAATATATCATGCCTCTTAAATAACTCATATGATTATAGAGTAAGTAATTTAATTAACTCCTATGATTAAATAACAATATAATTATTATAACATGATCATCATCTATAATTAAAACAAGTGAGTCAAATATCTATAATTTAATTGAATTTGACAACATCCATCTTCAACAATAAATTAAAATAATCATACATAATAAATATCCATAAAAAAATCATCGACCACTTTCAATATATATAAATTGATAAGTCAACTGATAAGATCATCATCATATATAACTAAAACAAGTGAAAGTCAAATATGCCAATAGATCAATAACATGCCAAAATGATACATGTCCAACAATCGACATAAGTCAAAATGATACATGTACAAATGTTATAAGTCCAAATGATAAATTATGTAACTCAAAATGATACAAGTCAAGATGATACATGCCCAAATGATATAATTCCAAATGATACAACTCAATAATATGGTGGGTATGTGCAAGATCATCATGGAAAAAATAGGCCCTTAAGTGGCAAAAAATTCAGAAAGATTAGAGTTAGGCAACTTGATGTAAAAATTTGATTAAGTTATCTATATTATTTCAAAAATATGTAAGAAAATAATATGTAGAAAATTGAATTTAGTTTCTAAACTACTAGTTTTTTTTTTTTTAAATCTATTTGATGAAAATTTGAAATTTCAATGCAATAGTACTTAAATTTCAGGGAAAAAATAAGTAGGTGTCTGTCTGACCACCCTAACCACAATAAAATGATAATATATTTTTATAATATTCTATATATAAGTAGAGGACTCACGTCCTGATGTGATGCATATTTTTTTGTAATTTTTTCCAAGTAAATAATTAACTATGATTTTTATTACAACTTTTAAAAAATATAAAAAATCATATGTCTAACCACCTTAACTTGTTCAAAACTTCATGAAAATCATTTTTTAGTCCTATAATATGCGAAGCATAGAATGTGACACATGTTTCAGATTCAAAAAATTTGACACCATTTGAAAGCTATAGATGTTTCTCAATCAGCCTATCAATTAGGACTTTAGTTGTAATTCAAATAGAAAATGAATAATAATAATTTATTAAATTAAAATTAAAGCATGTAATTTATATTGGTGGAAAGATGAGAATCTCCTTTAAAAACCATTTTTGTTTCATCAATTTTGGGTTAAAAAAAAGTCTTCAGCCACATACCCATCATATCACCACTTTTTGGCCCATCATGATCCTGCACATACCCTAGTACTGCAAGCCATGAAAATGATACATATGATAGTAACCATGAAAAGAGGCATCATAATGATATATCAACAATGATCCATGATGTAGTCTATATGATCATGAATATCACTAGATACTACTAGCAACTATCTCATCATCATCATCACCATCATCACCATCATCATCATCATCATCATCATTGTCGTCATTGTCATCTTCGTCATCGTCATTGTCGTCACCATCGTCGTCATTGTCGTCGTTGTCGTTGTCATCTTCGTCATTTTCATCATCATCATTGGCCTTAGTGTCTTTTGTATCTATGTCATCATCATCCTCTACCATGTGATCTCTACTAGAACCAACATATTTTGGATCTATATCATGCAGATCATCTTGATCTTCTAGAAGATCTATGTTTTGCAAAAAAAACATTTAAAATGAAAATTTATTATTTGTTTCATGCAATAATCATATTAAATCATATCAAAGTGCAATACCATAATAAAATTTCAGAAAAGTTACATCTAATATGTCATTCCAATGATGTAAAACATGCATCAATTCTAATAAACATTAGTAAAATATGCCAACATTTGGTAGAAGAGGAAGAAATATGACTGGAACTCTGGAGGCCCACCATAATATATTTCGGTATTCAACCATGAGAGAAAAAGAGAGAGCTAATATCATGTATCAAAACATTACGCATGAAATGTAAAAAATAAAATAAAGATTTTAACTAATGAATTGTAAAAAATAGATTTTTGTAGTTTATATTCATATCACGGATTACATTACAATGCACATCTTTCAAACTCAAAACATTACTTCACATTGAATAACTAATAACTAGATGTTTATAGATGACGAAATTTCAATTACAATATAGTTTTTACAAAGTCAACCTAAGCAATTATGCAATTACTTCACATTGCATAACTAATAACTAGGAGCAGCTACCAATTGCATTTTCTTGTCATGGAATTCTATGAGACCACATTTCTTTGAGGAATTTTTTCAAAGAGTTCACTGCCTTGTCTATGCTACCCCATTTTTCATACATTTCTACCAAATCATTTTATCAAACTGTTCACTAACTTGTTGTTATGGCTAAAAGCCTAAAACAAGTGCTTTCAAACAACCTATGGATGCTTGGAAAAAATCTATCAAAGCATAATAGTAAGAAATAGCATAGACAAGGTAGTGAACTATTTGAAAAATGTGTCAACTAAATGTGGTGATGGAATGCCATGACATGCCATAGACAAGGTAGTGAACTATTTGAAAAATGCCTCAAAGAAACGTGATCTCATGGTGATGGAATTCCATGACAATCAAATTGGTTTTTATTGTCATGGCATTCCATCACCATGAGACCTCATTTCTTTGAGGAATTTTTTCAAAGAATTCACTACCTTGTCTATGCTACCACAATTTTCACACATTTCTATCAAATAATTTTATCAAACATTTCATTTCCTTGCTGCTATCTCTAAAAGCATAAAATAGGTGCTTTTGAACATGTTATGGATGCTTGGAAAAAATATATCAAAGCATAATAGTAAGCAATAGCATAGACAAGGCAATGGACTATTTGAAAACAAATGGCTCAAACAAATATGGTCTCATGGTGATGGAATGACATAACAAGAAAATTGTTATGGATTGTCATGGCATTCCATCACCATGATAACACATTTCTTGGAGGAATTTTTCCAAACAGTTCACTGCCTTGTCTATGCTAACACATTTTTCATACACGTCTACCAAATAATTTTATCAAACAATTCATTGCCTTGTTGCTATGGCTAAAATCCTAAAACAAGTGCTTTCAAACAAGCTATGGATGCTTGGAAAAAATATATCAAAGCATAATAATAATCAATAACATAGATAAGGCAGTGAACTATTCGAAAAAATGCCTCAAAGAAATGTGGTCTCAATGTGCTTGTCATGGCATTCCATCACCATGATACCACATTTCTTTGAGGCATTTTTTCAAACAGTTCGCTACCTTGTCTTTTCTACCAAATTTTTCATACATGTCTACTAAAGAATTCTATCAAACAATTTACTACCTTGCTTCTATGGCTAAAATTCTAAAACAAGTGCTCTCAAAAAAGCTATGGATGCTTGGAAATAATCTATCAAAGTGTAATAGTAAGAAATAACATAGAAAAGGCAATGAACTGCTAGAAAAAATGCCTCAAATAAATGTGGTCTCATGGTGATGGAATTCCATGACAAGAAAATTCCCTGGATTGTCATGGAATTCCATCACCATGAGACCACATTTCTTTGGGGCATTTTTTCTAACAGTTTACTACCTTGTCTATGCTACCAAATTTTTCATACATGTCTACCAAAGCATTTTATCAAACAATTCACTGTCTTGCTTCTATGGATAAGAGCCTAAAAAAAGTGCTTTTGAACAAGGTATGGATGCTTGGAAAAAATCTATCAAAGAATAATAGTAAGCAATAGCATAGATAGGAAGTGAACTAGTTGAAAAATTGCCTCAAAGAAATGTGGTCTCATAGTGATGGAATGCCATGAAAATCCAAGGAATTTTCTTGTCATGGCATTCCATCACCATGAGACCACATTTCTTTGAGGTTTTTTTCTAACAATTCATTGCCTTGTCTATACTATTTCTTACTATTACACTTTGATAGATTTTTTCCAAGCATCCATAGCTTGTTTGAGAGCACCTGTTTTAGACTTTTAGCCATAGAAGCAAGGTAGTGAATTGTTTGATAAAATGCTTTGGTAGACATGTATGAAAAGTGGGGTAGCATGGACTTGGCAGTGAATTGTTTGAAAAAATTCCTCAAAGAAATGTGGTCTCTTGGTGATGAAATGCCATGACTTGAGCACATTGAGACCACATTTCTTTGAGGTATTTTTTTGAACAATTAATTTCCTTGTCTATGCTATTGCTTATTATTATGCTTTGGTAGATTTTTCATTTCCATAGTGTGCTATCCCATCAATGTTGAAGTTTAAAAATTAAGGTTACAGTACGTGATTTTTGGTCAAATCATAATCTTTAAAATATGAAGGTTAGAAAATATAGCTTAATCGTGTGATTTTACATGGTTTCACAACTCACAATCCAAAAGTTTGAGGCTGTGAATTTTCACAGCCCAAAATGTTTGAGTTATGAATAATTTCTAAAACACACAAAAAAAAAAATTGTGAAATCTTCCTCCACAAAAAGAGACATTTATTATAAATACTTTCTTGGAGAAGACAACCATTATAGGTCTTATTTTTTTTTTTTTTTTTTAAATCTTTGAAATTGGGTTGTGAAAATGCCTTACACTCACATGAAGGACATACCAAGAAAATACCACATAGAATCTTTCTACAATGATGTGGTAACAATGGGGTGAGTAAATATAAAAACATACCAAATTCATGTAACTCAAAAGATGGATCTGAGAAGAAATGTAAGAAGAATATTAAAAGTTGTACCAAAAGTCAATTGGAAACATTGCAAGATTTCAAAATTGAAATGCTAAATGTGATGGAGGAATTTCAGGGTTAAAAAACTCAAAGCGTGTTTATTGACTCATGCTTTATTAATTTTCAATATAAGATGCAAAAAACATGGTTTTCATGAGATTCTCCAAGAATACATAACAAGACTAATGCAAAAGCTCTACAGAGATTAATTTTAGTTATTTTTGTTCTATTCAGCATGCATGCAAATGTAGGAGTGGATTGAAGACGTGGAATTTTTGACATGATTTCTCTATAGAGATGTCATCTCATGAAATGCAATAATTGCAGGATAAACATGGAATGGATTTGTTGTGAAGGCCATAGAAATATGTAATTTAATTAGTAGGCATAAAGCCAAATTCCATATCTTTTATCAACATCCTCCCTACCATTGAAAAAATGGGATCTTTGAAACTATGTATAGAAATCTATCATAGCAACAATAGAGAAGGAAGGTGCAAAAATGGGATCTTTGAAACTATGTATACTAAAAGTTCACTACAAACCAGAGTGTGATTCATCTCATAATCAAGTTTTGAACAATAGATAGAGAAGGTGCACACATCAATTAGCACACTAAAAATATATACATAGGAACCCTAATAGGATCATTATCTAATCAATATCATGGAAATTGAAATGGGAGATTGAAGAGAAATTTGACACCTATCAAGAAATAAATCAGAGAGGTTGGAGAAATTTAATTCAATTTGCTATTTGGAAAAATCCTCATAGCTCTGAAATGCATTTATGTTGGTCTTACATTTCTTGTAGATGAGAGAAACCTCTACCTCCAATTTCTCGCTAGCCACAAACTTAGAATCCTTCCTCACATTGGAAACCCTCTTTTTTGGTTTTTCATTGCTCCTCCCTTGTCCATTTACTTGGAGTCTCCCATTTGCTTCAAGTTCTTCTACTCATCCAATTGTGACTTTGCTTGTTTAGCCACACTCTCTTGCTTAGCTACTCCTGCTCACTTTTTCCATTTAATAACTAATATATTAACACTCATTCACTTTCCAACACTCTTTCATTTGAGTGTTTAAATTTTATTCATCCCAAGATACACAAGCATGCACTATCAAACACAATTTTTGTAGATCCTATTGAGATAAAATGAGAACAAAACAAGATAGATTCATAATGTTTAGTAATGGAGGATTCAATGTAATAGTGTGCATCAAGGAGACTCTTCTCTATAGTGCATATCTAGGGACATAACACTAAGGACCATTTTTCAACATTACAGATTATTCTTTAGTCAACTTTGCCATTTTTTTTAGTGACAAAAGCTCCACTTTCTTCAATAGTTTCTTCAGTTGGTGTAAGAAGCTTCCCCTTCCTTTATTTTTCTTTTCAGGAGATGTATTGCTTTGTTTTCATAACTTAAGAGTGTATGAGGGTATGCGCAAGATCATGATGGGCCAAAAAGTGGCGATATGATGAGTATGTGTAGGGTATGTTGATGACTTTTGTTTACCCAAATTGATGAAATGAAAAGGGTTTTTAAAGGAGATTCTTAGCTTTCCACCAATATAAATTATGCTTTACTTTGAATTTAATAAATAATTATTATTCATTTTCTATTTGAATTACTACTAAAGTCTCTGATTGATAGGTTGATTGAAAAACATCTATAGCTTTCAAACGGTATCATAGTTTTGAATTTGAAACATGCATCACATTCTATGCTTTGCATACTATAGGATTAAAAAAAAATTTCATGAATTTTTTACCAAGTTAAGGTGGTCGACATACAAGTTTTTATATTTTTTAAAAAGTTGTACTAAAAATTCATAATTAATTATTTACTTGGAAAAAAATTACAAAAATGCATCACATTGGGACATGAGTCCTCTACTTATATCTAAAATATTATAAAAAAATATTATCATTTTATTGTGGTTAGGGTGGTCAAACAAACACCTACTTATTTTTTCCCTAAAATTTATATACTACTACATTGAAATTTCAAATTTTCACCAAATATATTAAAAAAAAAACCTAGTAGTTTAGAAACTAAATTCAATTTTCTACAAATTCTATTCTTACATATTTTTGAAATAATATAGATAACTTATTCAAATTTGTATGTCAAGTTGCCTAACTTTGACTTTTTTGAATTTTTCGCCACTTAAGGGCCTATTTTTTCCATGATGATCCTGCACATACCCATGATCTTGTTCTACATGATAGTTACTAGTTGTACTTCTCCAAGAATTTCTGCTAGACACTAAACTTTTTTTTGGGGGGGGAATGGAGCTTCTAATACATTGCTTTCCTCTTGTCAAATATATCAATTCTTCTTCTAGAGAAATTTTTGTCTTAGTCAACATCTTAGCCTTAAGAAAAAAATTAATTGGGGTATCAAATGTATGATTTTGTATTTTGATCAATGTAAACATTACATTTCCATACCTGGGGGTTGTACTTTATAGCAAGATCACTTTGTTATCTTCATCTCTCACCTTGGTTTTGCTTTTTATAACTAATAGTAGTCTCATAATAGGCTTAAAAGTGTTACGTACTTAGTCACACTTTGCCTTCCTATTTCAAGGAAAAAATGTTACCACTTCGAGCTCATTTTTACATTTGATTTATTTGATATGTACAAGGTCTCTACCTATTTCCATATTTCTTGAGAATTTTGTTGTTAGATGTATCTTATGGAAGCCAATGCTATTTAATCCTAGTTTAATTAACACAATTTCCTTCAAATGTTTGACAACGATATTTTGTTGTAACATCTCAATCTAACAACTTTGTATATATAATTCATAATTAGCATAAATATTCTATAGCTAACCCATAAACATGAATCTTAACTTATATGCATTTGCATATTGAAGTGTACTTGTTGTCCTCTAAATACTTTGATCAAGAAAGTAGTATTTTTTCTTATAAATGTAATGCTTAAGTTCTGAAATTTTTGTCCTAGTTGCATAACATGAATAGAAAGCAAGTAAAGAACTAAAACGTGCAAAATAAAAAACTAACACGAGAGATTACCATGGTGAAAACAATGTGTAAAAACTCCAGAAGAGAGGTTGTGGTTTTTCATGCTTCCATCTCTATGTAAGATGTATAAGCCAATTTTATTTTATGAGGCCTCTAAGAACATTGTGAGACTTGACAACACTTCTACAATGCTCTTTTATCTACATCTGACTCTACTATACTACTAGTTACTCTACTCAGCTACAAAAGAATGCTTTAACTCCAAAACTCTAAACTAAGATGATCTATATGAACCATGTACATATTGATTAGCTAAGTCAACAAACAAAGCATGGCTCATAGAAAGACAAAAATCTTGGAATCTCATGTCCACAATGTCATATTGAGCACCTACATCTCCATATGAGTCAAGCAATCAAATTAATTTAAGAAACCAATAAATTTTGTTTACTTTTTCTAAAAGATAATAAGGATGATAGATTGGGAATTTCTAACATCACTAACTTGAAATTGAAAGTCTAATATGAGGTTTTGTCATCTTATCAAAAAGTATTCTATGAGCCAAACAAATTTCCACCAAGAAGAGAGGTGGAGAAACGCCTACCTAAATCTCTTTTACCAAACATTAGATTGTATTAGTAATCTCTTTTATAAAGCAATGGGATCAAGAAAAAACTTTAGGATATGCTTGAAAAAGGGGTTATATACCCTAGTACTCCACCTTGCAGTTCATCTATTGTGATGATAGAAAGGAAAGATGGTTCTTGGAGGCTTTGTATTGACTACAAAGAACTAAAATCACCATTAAAAATAGATTTCCTCTTCCAAGGATAGACTAATTGTTATACCAACTCTAACGTACAAAATATTCTACTAAGTTGGATCTTAAATTAAGTTATCATTAGGTGCACATGAAAAAGAAGATACATGGAAGACTACATTTAAAACTAAGCAAGGAATTTATGAATTATCAGTTCTTCCTTCTGATTTGTGTAATGCACCAACTCCTTTTATGAGACTTATGAATGTTTTTCTAAGGGATATCATAGATAGTTGTGTGATTGTATGTCTAGATGACATCCTAATTTCCAATGCTATATGGGAAGATGAAACAAGGGTCATGAAACACTATGATGTTGTACATGACAAAATGAAAACAACAAAAACAAATCTATGTGTTTTTCAAGACGATTACTAGGTCCAAGATGAAAAGTTAACTCTAGACATTGCAAGTGAAATTATTAATCAAAGGAGTATATCAAGAGCTTAAAAAATTGGGATGTATGTTTCCTATTATGGTTATTGGCTTGCAAAAAGTTATATATTTCAACATCTAGTAGAACATGAGTGCAATTAGAAGCCTACTATCTCTAGTTAAAAGTGTTGACACCATTGGCCAAGGTTGAAAATAAAATATATGTTGTGTTCATTTCATCACATGGTTTAAGAAACTTG
This sequence comes from Sequoia sempervirens, assembly GCA_007258455.2. Classification (NCBI taxonomy): domain Eukaryota; kingdom Viridiplantae; phylum Streptophyta; class Pinopsida; order Cupressales; family Cupressaceae; genus Sequoia; species Sequoia sempervirens. Next base: position 140,222,405 of record VDFB02168118.1, on the reverse strand, counting down.
GATGAGTTCCAAGTGATAAAATAGAATAAAAACAAAATAGACATTGGAAGAAGAACAATTGAAAAATAAATCACCGCAATATAATGTAAAGAGAAAACTATTCATACGGTATGTGCAGGATCAGATCATGGAAAAAATAGGCCCTTAAGTGGCAAAAAATTCAGAAAAATCAGAGTTAGGCAACTTGACTTAAAAATTTGAATTATCTATATTATTTCAAAAATATGTAAGAATAGAATTTGTAGCAAATTGAATGTAGTTTCTAAACTACTAGGTTTTTTTAAAAAAATAAAAATTATTTGGTGAAAATTTGAAATTTCAATGCAGTAGTACTTAAATTTTAGGGAAAAATAAGTAGTTATGTGTGACCACCCTAACCACAATAAAATGATAATATTTTCTTATAATATTTTAGATATAAGTAGAGGACTCATCCTGATGTGATGCATATGTTTTTGTAATTTTTTTCCAAGTAAATAATTAATTATGAATTTTTTATTACAACTTTTAAAAAATATAAAAAATCATTTGTCTAACCACCTTAATCAAAACTTCATGAAATTCATTTTTTTAATCCTATAGTATGCAAATCATAGAATGTGACACATGTTTTGGATTCAAAAAATGTGATACCATTAGAAATCTACAGATGTTTGTCAAGCATCCTATGAATCAAGATTTTAGTCATAATTCAAATAGAAAAATAATAATTATTTATTAAATTCAAAGTAAAGCATAATTTATATTGGTGGAAAGCTAAGAATCTCCTTTACAAACCTTTTTCGTCTCATCAATTTTGGGTAAACAAAGTTCGTTAGCCACACACCCTACACATACCCATCATATTGCCACTTTTTGACCCATCATGATCCTACACATACCCCATAACACCATTGCAAAAGGAGAAAACAAGGGAAAATCCACAAAAATCACCTCTAAAGCCTATCATCCAAGCATTACTATAAATGTGTGCAAGTAGAAGGAAAAATTCGACCCATCACAATGAAAAGACAAAAAAAGAACAAAGATAATGCCCATTAGTGGAATTATTTGAGGAAGAGAAGAAAGAAGAAGAAGAGCAAGCATCAACCAAGCTTACTAAGAAAAGGAAATTAGATAGACTGCAAAGGTCCACAAAGAGTCAACTAGGTAAGGAGAAGATAGAAGAAATGAACTCACATATCATTTCTAGAACACTCTTTATTCTAGGAAAACCCATGGAAATAGTGCAAATATATTTAACATCTAAGGCCAATAGAAAAGAAAATTTTCAAGCAATATTGAACTATATTTTCACAAGTCCATACTCAATAATAAAATTAACCAATAATTTCCCACAAACATGGAAAACAAAATTAGGAAGAAAGAGAGGAAGCATTTTAGATTGATGTCATGCTTACACAATAATGCTCTAGAAATAATAAAGTTTTACCAATTTTGTGCATTTTTCCAGTGTTTTTCTCTGTTTTCAGACTTTGTACGGGTTCATATTGTACCTTCATGCTGCGAGTTTGATTTTTTGTGATGAAAAATTGAGTTAGCTTCCAAATGTAATTGGTTTGAGGAGAATTCATCAAGTTTGAAGCATTTTAGAGAAATTTGTTTACAAACAACCTGAAACCCTAAGCCAAGGTATTGAATCTAATAAAAATGTTGTAAAATCCATTCCACCTAGTAGAATATTCTCTAACATGGTGGAATGGTAGATTTAGATTTAGTTTTTGATCTCATGAAGTTGTAGGAGTAGGGGATAAAATTTTGAGCAAGTTGAGTGATGCCTTAGGTTGGAAACTTAGGTTTGTTGTGTAAATGAGGAGCATAGGGGCCAAGGTTTGATTAAGAATTATTAGAAAGGTGTGGGAATCAATTTCATGAGGTTAGGAAGACCCTATAAGGTGTGTTTTGAGTGTTAGTGTAAAGGATTGAGGCCTGGAGCATATAGAATCAATAAACTGCTATGTGAGCAAGCCTAATTAGGCCTTTGGAGGCAATGTAGCAACAAGATTTTGAACCTCATGTTCCAAAGAAACCTCATCTTCTTTTGAGATATGTTATTCAATAGGATAAAGGGTACTCAAAATGGTCTTTAGTTTTTGGGTTTAAGGTCTTTACTGAGAATTACGTCAAAAAAACCTCTTTTGCTACCCTATTAGGCATAGTGGATAATTGTGAAGAAGTTTTTTTTGCTTGATGTGTTAAGGTTTTCAAAGTGGTAAAGTTTGTTGAGTTGAGATTTTTTTGACACCTTCTACGCTTCTCAATTCAAATGATTTGTAATTTTACTTCATTTAGATAGACAAACAATTGACTATCTTGGCAATACCCCTTGATTGAATTTTTTGTTCAGAAATGTAAGATTAGATAGCATTATGGGAGCATGCAACATCTTATGAAAATAATGTTTCCCTTATTTTTCATTTAACCAAGAACTACAAGAAGGATTTTTTCTCAGTTTCAATGCTATTGTATACCATTAGAACCCCAAATGTGATTCCTATCTACCTAGGTTGTTTTTTTAGTGGATGTCCATTTTTGCCATATGATTTTTCAAGTTATTATTTATTTGATCATTATATCAAACAATTACATGTTTACCAAAGAATTTTATCAAACAATTCATTGCCTTGCTGTTAAGGCTAAAAGCCTAAAACAAGTGCTTCCAAACAAGCTATGGATGCTTGGAAAAATTCTATCAATGCATAATAATAAGCAATAGTATAGACAAGATAGTGAACTATTTGAAAAAAAATGCCTCAAAGAAATGTGGTCTCAATGTGCTTGTCATGACATTCCATCACCATGAGACCCCATTTCTTTGAGGCATTTTTTCAAATAGTTCACTGCCTTGTCTATGCTACCACATTTTTCATACATGTCTACCAAAGCATTTTATCAAAAAATTCACTACCTAATCCATGAATTTGGGATCGAGATTATCACCTAATCCAACTATTGTTAATGTCTTGCGTTGTTCTCCAACTATTTCCAACTTTCTCACCCCACTTGGTAGGATGGTCTACTCCCCTGCAAAAACATCATGCTAAGTATCAACATGCCATTAACAAGAAGATTTATATTGATAACCAAGGGTAATTATATAATGCAAATAGTTAAAAGCATTACCATTCACATATAGAGTAAAATATCAAACACCCTATTTTGAGAAGTGCATCTCTCATTACCGGGTATTTGTAATTTGATGCAAAAAAATAAGTATACTTAGTTAATTGGTCCACAAGAATGATTGGTAAACAATGTATTCTTATCCTAGACATCCTATACTTAGCTAATTGGTCCACATGAAAGATTGAAGAACAATTTATTCTAATCTTAAACACTCATCACTAAACGCAGTCCATAACTATAACATTGTCGCTACTTTGAGCACACTCCTTTGGATGACCCAATTAGATCTTCAAGGATAACAAAGACAGACATACCAAATCAATGCAAAGGCAATCCACATGCAAACCCTATTATGTAAGGAATCCACACTATAGGTATGAAACAATGACACAAATTCCTCTTTATATTTTTATTTTCATTCACTAGTAGTTCGACATTTTTCTCCTATCATGAGAAGTTTTTATTTTTATTTTTTTGATTTATTAGTCGGCACTATAGTTGATGTTGTTTGTGTCGACTTTAGTGTTGACTTATACCCCTAAATGTAATCTTTTTGGGCATAAAACGTGACACAAAGTGCACCTAATTTAGCACCTAGCAATGTAATATTCACCTATTCGATTAATAAAATTATATTTTTTCTTCGATTAGTTTCATTGTAAAATATTTTTTTATCAAGGTTTTGTCATCTCAATTTATATCAAGAAAAATAGAATAATTATATATATGTTATATATATGTATATGTTTTTTCTCAATTTTATATATACATTATATATATATATATGTTATATATATATATAGAATAATTATAAGTAGAAAATGATAAGCTAAATGAAAATTTAGAGATTGTTTAGTTCTTGATGATAATGATAGTGGATATAATAAAGTGAAATAGTATATGTATTCTCAAATGTTCTTAATTCTTTGCACCATACATTGTAATTGAACACGATTACTTTTGTGATCTTGTCTATCTCTTTCATTATTGAGTCTTATTGGAAATCACCTTATTTATATCAAACGTCGGTTCTTAAGTATTTTGACTTTGATGTGACTATTGAATTGTGCCGAAAAAAATATTGAAAAACACCTTTGCAAGCTTTCTTTATCTTGGGCATGTTATATTATTTATTCATTTTGATTTAATTAATTTACTTGGGATATTTACGTGAAGCATGTTATTCTTCCTTACATAAATTCATGGACCAAACATTCTTAAACACACTTAGGTTTCATCCTTAGAGTTTATCTTTCTACACTAAGGTTATAAATCTCACATTTTTAAGTAGATATGATTCATTTTATACTTTATTAGGGCTTGGATGCACCCTTTATCTATGTTTCATTTTTATTACCTTGATTAAGGTTTGGTATTTTTTTGTGTAATCTCTTTGATCCCACTAACCCACCCTTATTTAATGTATTATTGATAGATCATTCATCATGTATTATCATATATATTTGTTTATTGCCTTTATCCATGCATATATTACATATTTTTACATGTTTTTACACTTTGTTAGATCTCATCATTCCATCCTAAAGTAGGCTTTAATCAAGAATAAGGAATCCAATCTCTAGTTTTCAAAGAGAAAATATCTACAGTTTTAATGAATTTGTGGAAGAAGTTTAAGGTAGAGAACCAACTAAAATTATTAGTAATTTAGGTTTTCTTTCATCTAGGATAACAAGGGACCATGGAGGGGATGTTCAAATAAAATTATTAGTAATAGATTTTATTTGTAGTCAACTTGTAAATAAATGTAATTTTTATGTGAATTTGTAGTCATCTTGTAATTATAAGATTTGAGCTCTAGTTGTCAAGATTTGGTGTGTAAAATTTTTGTGAAGAGAAAAATGTTGCAATGTCCTATTTTGTTGATCATAGTGTGTCTTCATTAAAAGCGATCATATTAACAAGATAATTTCAATAATATTCTCCTAGTACACAACTATTATGTGACTATTGTCATTGTTGTGTATTATAGAAGATCAGGCCATGGAGAGAGGACGTGGATGGTGTAAAACTACTAAATCACAGAGAAGAAAGTGGGTGGAAATAGGTATGACAATAGAATCTGTAGATACAATAGATGTAAGAATAGAAAGAAACTTAAACCAAAGGAGGAAGGTGTTTATGAATTCACAAATGCTACAACATAGAGGAGATAAAGTCATTTTTTTGTCAATGAAGCCTTTGAGGTCAAACTTATTGGTTGAAAATGCACAAGAATGGTGATTAAATTTGATTCCATGATCAAGGGAAAAGTTTGAAAATTAGGATGGGCAAAACATGATATCAATATGTCAAATATATGACTAAAGTGAGGTTTTATGTTGGATAACATATTCATTGAAATAATATAATTGGTGTACTAAACATTATTTACTATGTTGTGTATTATAGGGGTGAGACAAGGCCATGGCAATAGATTGTGTCATATAAAATGAGGACACAATGAATGAAGTGGGACATTAGCTACTCAAATTTTGAATTAACTTAGGGAAAAATGATATCTTGGAATTTTTTGATATGCCCATCTTTTTTCATAGTATTATTGAAATTTATAATGTATTATCCAATCATAACATAAATTAATGCATGTTGTTGATTATTTTAGATTGAGATTGGAGCAAATGTAGAGCCTAAGTGTTCAACTAGAAAAAGAACAAGATATGTATGTGGAAGTGGACCTAAAACTATTAAATCATGTAGAGGAAAGTGGGTGGAAGAGGATATGACAATGGATCCTATAGACACAACAAATGATTGCATTGAATAAGAGGTTAGTCAGGACTATAATACATGGGATGAATACTTTGAGAAAATTGTTGTTTGTGGATGTTTTGTATGTCATGGAAAGAAACAATTCAAACGAGTGATTGTACAAAGACATTACATATATGATGAGCTTCTAGTCAATAGTATGCCAGGTCCTACAATTGATTCAAATCCAATAGGATTTGTGGTAAGGAATTTTCCAATTTGATATAAAGAGCATGTATACTTTGTTTAAACATTTTTTTTATATTATTTAAATAGCTAATTTTTTTCTTAATGGATACTTGCAGGATAAATTTCTTGATTTAAAGTTTCTTGGATCACCAACTTCCAACCTAGAGGCCAATGATCATTTATCAAATGATACATCTAATAAAAATATGTGCCAATATACTAGCTCAGAAGATGAGGAATTGATGAAAAAAAGTAACAGAACAAGAACTGGTTTAAAGATACATAATTTGCTTAAAGAAAATGGGAAGTTGGAATACATACCTTATGAGAATGAATGTGATGGAGATGATGACTTTCCCCTAAGTTTGAGATCAATTTACAAAGAGACATTTGATCATCAACTACATTGTGCTTGGCCTAGTGATCAAGAACTACCTACAGTGTATGAGGTGTTTCAATTTTAGGGATACAACTACATGATATGACCCTCCAATATTCATGGAGCCAATCTAGGCCTCTTTAATGTCCAAAATGTACATGTGGGATCTAAACATATAAATAATTTAGAACAAACCACAAGGAGATTAATGCCATATTGTGGTCCATCATATTACTGAACCATAGATTTTTGGCTCTTAGGACATCTCTTGCTCTTCTAGGGTTTTCCACCTAAAAGGAGAGAAATAGGACCAAAAATGCTAAGGGTTCATTCAAATTATGTTATGTATGATGTTGTCTAAGTTAAATGAAGTAAACTAAATGAAATTAAATGATTTAAATGATTTAAATGAATGAATATGAATGCAAAAAGTAAGATTTAAACTATGTTTGAAAACATGTTGTGATTTGCAAACAATGAACTAAAAGATGAAATAATGTAGAATAGAAAGAAATAGGATGAAAAAAAGTGCACTTGGGAAAGATTTGATGAATATGGAATGTTGTGAATGTTAACTGAAATTACTAAAATTTGACAGTGGGACTCATTCGCCCAGGGTGGCGAATTAGTCCTCCTACTAGTGAAAAAGTGTTAGAATTGGTTTATGATTATTGGGATCTAGAATCTGACAAAATTTAGATTTTCAGTACTAAGGTGGGACTCATTTGCCACTGGTGGAAAATCAATCCTCTCCCAAAATTCTAAAAAATCAGGAGACAACTCTGCAACACCAGATCTGGAAATCTTTGATTGTTGGGTTGTCGAAGTCAATTCTATAGGAAATAGATAGAAAGCCTTCTCCAAGCTTGAAATAGACTTGATTTAATTTGAATCACCTAGTTGAATTCTTGACCAATCTTCAACACCAAAAATTTTGTTAAATCTACACACAAAATTCTACAAACACTCATGCAATAGGGGAAAAATGGTTGAGGGTTAGAAAATAGGGGTTTGCCTTGGTCAAAACCCTCTTTTGGTAATAAAACCCTTAATGAAACAATGAAATGAAAGAGGATGATAAACTAATAACATGCAATAGCTATCAACTTTCCAAACCCTTGATGATGCAAATATGAAGTAATGTCAATGGATGCTCCAAAGTGCTTGAGTAATGCTTGAATTGATGTTGTAGGATGCTTGAATGCTTGAATGAATGAGGAGATTGTAGGAGATGTAAAATGAGGTGAAAATTACATATTTATACAATCTTGTGCCTTAGTAACCCATTCATACCTCATCACAGGTCGACATCAAGTGATTTTGAATAAAAACCAGAAAGGAAATTTAAAAAAAAATGAATTTGGAGCCAAGGGGGACTCATTCACCACCCATGGCCAATGGGTCCTACCTAGGACTTGAAAATGGGTGTCAAGAATTATCTTGTATTTAATGTTTTTTGTCAGGTTAACATTAAAAAATACACTTAATTAAAGAAAATGAGGGCATCAAGCAGCCAAATAAAACATAAGAAAGGGATAAATAGTGAAGTTATGCCTAGAAAAGTGTGATATCTTGTTACAAGACTTTACAACACTTAAAAATAGGACTTGATTAGTGATGAAAAGGTGATTTTTAAGTGAATTGTAATGAATAGAGTCTAGAAAAGTGTAGAAATGTCTTACAACACTTCACAAAACCTTCACAAGACGTTATTATTTGAATTTTAGTACCTAAATATGCATTTCCAAGCCATGTTACAACATAATATCAGAGCAAAATAGATCAAACACCATGAAACAAAACCTAAAATGCCATGAAAATGATAAGGGGGCATTTTCTATGACACAATTACAATGGTGAATGGAGAAGGCTAGCAGAATATAAGCCTAGCATGTCAACATATGGTGCAAATTAGAATATGTATACACATCATCTCTAATTGGAAAGTGGAAAATAAATTAATAGAGGGCATCTTATGTTTATAGATGGACATGCATACACACAAAAATATTGCAAGATTTATAAATAGTAGTAGGGGAAGGGACCCTACTGTAAGATCAAATTGTCAATTTGTTGGGGTTATAAATGATAAAGATGAAGATATGGAAAGAGAGGTTGATAGATTGATAATGGTTGAGGCTAATATGATCCTTACCATTGGGGATGAGTTATTGATTGATTACCCCTTCTTAAAATGAACTCTTGTGAGAAAGAAGAGGGAAGAACAAGGTCTCCCTAAGGATGTTCTTAAGGGAAAAAAACCAAAGAATAATAAATGAGTGTGGACTAATGTTTTATAAACTATGTTGTCAAAATTGTGTTTTATTTAAATTATTGTAGAAAAAGGGTAGTCTATAAAATAATGTTCCATTATTCAATTGATGTATATATGTTCATACAATTAATATTTTTAATTTTTAAGGCATATTTGATTATATTTCTTTATCAAAATTGATACATTTATGATTTATCCTATTGTTTCCAAATATTAAATAATGCTTTCATTTGTTGATAGGTAGAAGATGTTGATGAAATACATAGTAATACCAAAGATCAAACTGGGTTGTTAATATTTGGATGGGATGATCCAAACCATTCTTTAAACAATACCAAGGTGAAAAGAGAAAGATTGAAGAGAATGGTACCAGCTGAGAAATTCAAAGAGCTGATGAGATCTGCATATACTAATGGCATGACACCTACCCTTAATGATGATGATCATTATACTAAAAATTCAATGCATGAAGAAGGATTAAATGAAATGCTTACAAGTTTCTTTAGGGATGGAAACAATGATGAAAATAATGATCATATGGTTGAAAGTAATGATGATAGCAGGGGTAGTTACCTCCAATGAAATTTTGATGATAACAACCTAAAAGACTCCATCAAGCAAGCAACGAAGACACCCATGTTAAAATCGGGTGCAAGTAGAACCTCAAAACTAGCATGCACATTAATATTATTAGAAATCAAGTCACTATTTGATTGGTCAAATAAAGGATTCACTACCCTACTGAAGTGAGTTGAAATCTATTTCTTACTTTGCATAATCAATTTTTGTACATAATTCATAAACATTCATCAACTTTGTTTATATTTCTTTAAGGGGATTTTAAAACCATATATTATATATAAATAGTCCTAGTATAGATTGACATTTCAAACATGTTTATTAAGTCAAAAATTCAATTGATTTAATCTCTAGCAATCTTACAGTGAACTAAAAACTAAAATATTCCCTGAAGATAATGTGTTGCCATCAACTTGCAGAGAGGCACATCTGTTGTTGCTTCAGTTGGGGATTGAATATAAGAAAATTTATTCATGTAAAAATGATTGCATTTTATATAGAGATGAATATCAAAACAAGGTAGAATGCCTTGTATGCAAAGAGAAGAGATATTGTATAGATGTATAAGGTCCTACACTTCTAAAGAAGGTTTTATGTCACATGCCAATTATACCTAGACTTCAACGAATGTTTCATTGCAAGTCACTTGCACAATTGATGGACTGGTATGCAAAGAATAGGAGTAAATATGGATTCATGCAAATTCAGGTCAACTCCAAAGTAATGGAACACATAGAGGAGGCCAAGAAAATTTAAAGATAAACCTTGTAGTATCAGGTTTGGTCTTCCAATTGATGGAGTGTGCCCATTCTCTTTCCTAAGCTCAAATTATAGCGTTTTTCCAATCAGATTGATAGTATACAATACTTCCCCATGGATGAGTGCTTGAAAGGAGCACCTTATGCTGACTCTCATCATTCCAGGTAAACATCAAGTTAAAAACATGGATATTTATGTTGCACATTTTATTGATGAGATGCAACTACTATGGAAATGCATAAGAATGTATGACATATCATGTCCTCCATCAAATAGGTCCTTCATGTTGTATGGTGTGCTATGTTGGACTATTCATGATTTCCTAGGACTTGGCATTTGTTAAGATAAAATATTTACGTATTTACACTCATAATTTATTTTCATCCCAAATTTCATACTTAGTTTTATACTATATTTTGGATATTATTAAAATTACTTATTTAATTGTAGGGCTTCAAACAATGAGGATATGCTCATTTCCAACATGTGTAGAACAATTGCAAGTGTGGTATTCTAAAGATCTACATAAATTTATTTATGCAAACAACATGGTTTTTCTACCACTAGATCATAAGTTTAGAAATCGCTTGAAGAATCAATTTGATGGAAGAGTTGAAAATAGAGGCCCTCCCATGATTATGGGTCTAGGTGATTGGCTTAAGAAGTATGAAGATGTTGAATTGAAATATTGGGAGGATTTTGTTGATCGATGTGATTCAATTGAAGAACTAGAACAAGTTGTAGTTAATATGCCATAAGGAATGAAAAGGAAATCCATATTTTATGAGCTCCCTTACTTGAAGGATCGATTAATATCTCACCTATTAGATCCTATGCACATCTTCAAAAATGTCCCATATTCTATATTTTGACATATATCAAGCAAAGGGAAGGACACCTTGTCTTTGAGGAGAGATATTTCTCTTTCGCATACCAAAATTGATAGAAAACATTTGTGGCCAAATAGGGAAAATTAAACATATGCAAAAGCATGGATTTTGAAAAAAGAGAGCTAGACCAACTAAAAAATGTTATCCATTCAATAAGGACACCTACTGGCTATGGGTCATCATTGGCTAAAGCTTTTATAGTTGATGGAAATATCACAAGATTTAAAACACACGATTTTCATAATTTTATGAAGGTATTATATATCATCATTTAACATTTACTGGTAGCATTGATTAAGTAGTAAATATATTTTGATATTTCATTGTGTGAGAAAAAAATACTAATGACCTCTTCATAAATGTGTTTGATAGCATATCATACCATTGACAATTAGGGGGGATTCCTACCTTACAGTTGAATTAAGGAATGCCATAAGCTGATTGTTAGCATTTATAAGGTATGTGGTTATATGAAATGTTCATGTGTGTGAGACATAGAGATATCATATTGCATTTTAATTTTTGACTAAAGGTTGATACTAATTTACTATTCTTATATTAGGTGGGTGACCTCCAAGGAGATCCACGAATGTGAAGTGCCAAAATGGAAGAAGGAAATTGTAGAAATTGTATGTGTATTTGAGAAGGAGATCCCTACAAGTCCATTTACTTATAAACCTAGTCGATGAAATTGAATTGGTGGGTGTTGTATAACCGAGGTGGATGTTTTTCTTTGACAGATATATAAAAACTCTAAAATGATATGTCTGAGAAAAGGCACATCGAGAGGGTTGCATGGCTGAAGGATATGTATTGAATGAAGAATTTTTCTTCTTGTGTGAATTCCTTGGTAAGGATTTTGAAGATGGGCCATGCTTCTGGGATGAAGAACAAGCATTAGATATTATTGATGGAGATAAAACACAATATAATGGTGTTCAAGTAGAAATTAGTAAGTAAATTCATGATCAGTGTGGTTGTTTTTCTTGCAATCATTAATTTACTCTATAATTTATTTGTCAAATTAATAGCATAGCATTTGGAGTTTGAAATAAACATGTTGACATGTAATAGGTGTAGAAAAAATTTATGTAGTTGACAAGTTCATTCTATACCACATGGAATTTATAAACAAATGGATTGATCTGTAAGATAAAAAGAGAGAAGTGTTAGAAGCAAGGAGATAGTTTAAGAGATTGAACCCAAGGAATACTCCACTTCCAACTAATTTGCTTGGGGATTGGGGAAAATATTGAACACTAGAATGGGTTACTAAAAAAATTCAAAATCAAATAGAAGATGCAAGTATAGACTCAAACATAACAAAAGATTACACACTAGAATGGGTTACTAAACAAATTCAAAATAAAATACAAGACGCAAGTATAGATTCAAACATAACAAAGCATGTGAAAGAAAGGTACAGTTGGAATTTTACAAAATGTTGTTTCCTTATAGTTTTGATGCTATTAACTATTTTAATATTTGTTATTATATTTATTGTGACTGAAATAAATGGTCTTTCATAGGCGAGGAAATATCCAACAATGTGGGCATATGGTCGACATTATCATGTAGAAAGTATAGATGTAAAGAGATGATCCTTCGATTGTGGCATTGTGGTTGAATTCAAGCAATCCAGTTGATCAAGCTCAAAAGATAAGAATATAATTGAAGAGAATCTACAATATGTTGGGAAAATACAAGAAATTATTGAGTTGGATTACCACTCTTTTAAATGTTGTATTTTTAAGTGTAGATGGTATGACGCATTTGAGAAGACATGAAGACATGATACCCATCGTGGATTATTTTCTATGGATTCCTCACGCTTCCTACCAGAGGATAAGGAGCCTTATGTTCTCCAATTCATTGTGAGCAGGTATTTCTTTAACTCAAACAAGTGGTAGTGATCATTAATCTATTAATTCATAGTTTATTATGAATATATACATGTGTATATTAATCAATAATTTTTTTATAACATACATCTAATATATGTATGTCATTCATGTGCAGGTATTTTTCTATGAAGATATTTTGGACCCGAAATGGATATTTGTTATACATTATGATCCAAGATTAAGGAATGTATTTGTTGATGCATTATTGGATACTGAGCAAAACAATGATAGCCAACAAAATGACAGAGAGGGATTAGAGAACATCAAAGAAATTGGCATCCATGACGATGTTGAAGATGGTTATGTTTAGGCATAAGAAGATAACAATCCAAAGTTAGATGAAATTATGGAAGACAACAATATGGATGGTATATAAAATGATGATCCAAATACATCTGGTAACAATATAGATGGTCTATAGTCAAATTTCCATGATGTTGAAGATGATGCAAGTCAAGATGAGGATGATGATAATATTAAATACTTGAAAGAAAATATGAACATTGACAATGATACATTGGATTACATTGTAGTAGACAATAATGTTAATGACCATGACTTCTAAATTTGTAGAAATTTTTGCAATGCATGTTTAAAAAAGGATGATTCTTATGGCCTCAACTTTGAAATTCTTTAGTAATATTAATTCAAGTGTTAAACTATAGAAACACCACTCTCCATTTTGAAGGTATATAACTTGTTTATTAGAAATATTTTATTAACTATGGATTTAGCTTGATATGTATCTCCCAATTTCTTTAAAATAAGTGCTATAATGGTCTCTTCATGTACATTCAACAATATTGAATTAGCCAAATAGAGTCTAATAAGACTTATCCTTTTTTCCATTTTTTTTCCTTATTATGACAGTCCAATAGGTTTTTATCTAGCTACTATAACCCATATGTCTCTATCCACAATAATATACTACATCTTAAGCTTCTAAAACAATCTTCATAATTTAAGTTGATAAGAATATTACCAAATGAAAGAAAGTAGGGTACAAAAAAAATCTTCATAAACTAATCTTAGTATAGATTATTGTGAAAATTTTAATATATTTACATTTACAAAAAGGAGAAATACATATAAACCATAAACAAAAACATAACACAACACAAGTGTACATGGTAAAAACCCTTTTAGGAGAAAAAAACAGACTCAAAAGAGCCCAATTTTCTATTTAATAATCTAAACATATTTATAATAAACTTGAAGGCAATTTTTTTTATAGGAGTATCACCAACCAAAGATTTAGAGTGATTCTAGTAACATATTGTTACCTAGAAACTGATTAATTTAAAATTAAATCTCAAGCATCATATAAATGTAAGTAGTGATTACAAAACCATGATGTAAAACCACCAAAAAAAGTGGCACCCAAAAACATAGTTAGAAAATAAACACCCAAATCCTAAGATGAGCTCATTGGATAAAAAATGGAATATTAATTCCACATGTCATAATTTCATCATAAAATAGTAATCAAATTAGGAATTCCATTATGGATTCATGACACATTCACCATTCTTGATGGTCTATATGTGATAGTGGGTCTAATAATTTTATGATGAAGTATGTAGAAAAAAATATACATGGTCATAAAATATGTACATATGCTGAACAAGATGCACCATAGTCTAAGGATTATTCCATACAATGTGGGGTGCATGATTCTTATATATTGGATAGTATGGTCTTGACAAATGAGTTACTAGATGCAAATTTTCATATTAAAAAATAGGTAATTTTCAATAAGTTTATGCAATTTAGTATATTTCCTATTGAAATTTATAATTAACTATATTAATCAATTATAAACAAAAATAATATAAAAAATTATATGTATTATAAAATTATAAGGTCAAAGTATGCATCTTACATATGCCAAAAAGGAGAAATACATATAAACAATAAACAAAAACATAACACAACACAAGTGTACATGGTAAAAACCCTTTTAGGAGAAAAAATAGACTCAAAAGAGCCCAATTTACTATTCAATAGTCTAAACAAATTTATAATAAACTTGAAGGGAATTTTTTTTATAAGAGTATCACCAACCAAGGATTTAGAGTGTTTCTAAGAGCATATCATTACCTAGAAACTGATTTATTTAAAATTAAATCTCAAGCATCATATGAATATAAGTAGTGATTACAAAAGCATGATCTAAAACCAACAAAAAAAGTGGCACCCAAAAACCTAGTTAGAAAATAAACACCCAAATCCCAAGACGAGCTCATTGGATAAAAATGGCATATTAATTCCACATGTCATAATTTCATCATAAAATAATCATCAAATTAGGAATTCCATTATGGATTCATGACACATTCACCATTCTTGTGGGTCTATATGTGATAATGGGTCTAATAATTTTATGATGAAGTATGTAGAAAAAAATATACATGGTCATAAAATATGTACATATGTTGAAGAAGATGCACCATAGTCTAAGGATTATGCCATACAATGTGGAGTGCATCATTATTATATATTGGATAGTACAATCTTGACAAATGAGTTATTGGATGCAAATTTTAGTATTAAAAAATAGGTAATTTTCAATAATTTTATGCAATTTAGTATATTTCCTATTGAAGTTTATAATTAAATATATTAATCAATTATAAACAAAAATAATATAAAAAATTATGTATTATAAAATTACAATGTCAAAGTATGTATCCTACATATGCTAACTCTTCATCATATGCTTATCTAGGAATGTCAAGTCAAGATGTATGAAATTTGTAATAAAATGGAAAAATTACTATATGTAAATTTGTATCATTTATCAATCTTAATATTAAAATGATAATTTGATGAAGAAGTGGATGTTGGACCTTTAATATATGAAACATCAGTGGTACTTACTTAGTTATCAAATTGAACATTAAAGGATAAGTTTAATTACTTTTAATCATTATGTATGTAAATAATGTTATGAATATTTTGTTCAAATAATGTTTTTGAAAGAGGAAAAAATGGGTTTTATAGAGACCCAAAACCATAAAGTTTACAATTAAAAGAGATAAATCATCAAAAAACCTAGAAACAAAGAGGTTGTAGAGAGGAAATTATAATAACAAAGCAACAACCACCAAAAAAAGGCCAGTAAGGGCCACAAAAAAGACCCCAAAAAGACCAAAAAAAACACCAATAGCAACTAAGCTTGGGACTTTAAAATTTTTGCTATCTCAGCTTCCATGTCGTTCATCTCCTGAACCCCCTCTTTAAGATTTGGACCATGTAGGAAGTAGGAGGCACTTTCCTCTTAAGGTTGGCATGGGTCCTCTTCGATATTCCTTGGTCCTCATTCTTTCTTTTATCCTTATCCTCGTCCAGGTCAACAACCAACGAGTCCTGTTGTGACTTTTCCAACTTTTCAAACATTGCATTAATGATAATGGCATTGTGCCTAGCCATTCTATGGTTTTGTTCCACAACAATTTTCATATTATTTTTTATTATCACAATTTTAACTTCCAAAGTCTTATACTCGTCCTCAAAGTCATCATCTCCCATCCCTGTATTGTTCTTTTTCCATTTTCCTTCTTCATTGTTTAGAGCTAACAACTTCAATTCCAATTCCTCCAACTTTCTATTTAGAACCCTATTTCTGAGATTAAGATCATTGATTTCTTGATAGGTCCATTTCATAACCTTGAAAATATCACCAACACCACTTCTAGCAGAGGAAAGGATATCTCTAGATTGATACTGATCTAAAATGAGGTTGAAATCATCTGGGTTAGGGGATCTAGGAAATTTGGTTCCAACATCTCTGAAAGATGTAGGAAGGGTAGAAACAAAATCTCTACTAGCTTTAGGGTTCTCAGTTTTTTCCTCCAGAGAGTCCGTAGAGTAGGAAACCAACTTATTGGAAGGGGAACCCTTGAGAGCGGGTTTCTTTAAAGGGGTTGAGTAGCTAGGGTAATTCTCAGGGTTAACTTTCATGCACTGGGGTTTACAAAGCTAGGTTTTCTTGCTAGAAAGGACAGGAGATAGATGGGCTTCAAAAATTCTCTTTAGGTTAGGCTTAGAATGATTCTCTGAGCCACCACTATCCATATCATAGTCCTCATATGCCGTGGAGGTAACCGGTTTGGATAAAGCCGATAGGGTTTGAAAATGTTTATAGATCAACCTAATAAGCCCCAGATGAAGAATAGGGTATCTCCTAGGATATTTCTTGTGGTCCTCAAGGCTATTGCTCAACAAGTAGAACAAGTAATGAGGAAAATAATTCCATACCTTATGGTGGAAGTGGTTAAGGAGAGCAATATGATAACCATAAACTCTAGTGAATCTCCCATCCAAGGTAATATACTCCATAATGACATCGATCACCTTTCTCCAAAGTGCCTTGATGGAGTTGATTTTGAAATAGCTGTTGGAATCTTTGACCAGTTTCAGTTTCTCATTTTCTTTCTTTGCGAAATTGATTACTACCTTGTCTAAATACGTTTTGTCATGATAAAATTTCATTCCCTCAGTGGACATTCCAGTCACCTCTCCTATGATTTACTCATCTAGTTTCACCTTTCTCCCAAAGAGGATAATTTCTCCATTATTCTAGTTCTTTTCAAAGTAGTCAGTGGCCTTAGGATCAGGCCCATGAAGTTTTTCTAGGAATGGAACCAAACCACCTCGCTCAACCTGTTTCCAGACCTTAGCATTCCTCGTGTGCATTTCATAGCTATTTGGATTGATTCTTTTCCTAACCCCCCCATACTCGCATGCACCTCACTACAATCTCTACTAGTGTTGAAAGCCTATTGCAAATTTATGCAGCCATTCCAATGAACCCACAAAGCATGTCACTTTTTCTTACTAGCTAATTTATTTGACACGACCCCATCAAATCTCTTGATTTTGATGTACTTAGCCCTTTTCCCTATCATCATTAAAGATATTTTATTCTTTTCCATGCATAACATGTTGATTTTGATTTTGTTTCATTAAAGGATAAGTTTCATTACTGTTAATGATTATGTATGTAAATAATGTTATGAATATTTTGGTCAAATAATGTTGTTCGTATTTTTAGTTAATGACATCAACACATAATTTTCTAGGATATGGAAAATGCTATGGAAATTTAATCTCCTAATTCTCTCACATAGATATGAGCTTGTAATGTAAATAATATTATGCATTTTTTATTTAATCTAACACCACTTAGTGTAAATAAATGATATTTATATTTAGTTTGATTTTGTCTCTTCATTCTTTCCATAAGAGGAGGAAACTCCACTTTGTGAACCTAGCCCATCTAGGTAAATGAAGAGAAGTAGAGGATAATTAATCTATGGCAAGTGATTATTTACTTATTTAATTTTATTCAAGATTTCTATACTATTGTATATATGGTTTAATTCCATTAATAGGTGAAGTTAAAATTTTTATTGAGCCTAGGAAGTCTAATTGGAAAAGGATAGTTACCGATTATGATATTGTTTCTCCATATTCTTAAAAAATAATGAGTCATTGATCATTCAATGACACTCCATAATTACATATATTTTCACATTTATTGTATGCCTTCATGAAATGTAGATGTAGATTTTTATGAACTAATGTATATCATTATATATACCTATATGGATTTATATGCATGTATTTATATTTTACCAATGTGTAAAATTGTATTCCTAGATGAATTTATTTAGACATTCATCAAATGTATATATGACATTGTAGACCTTATAACACTGTATGACATTTTCAAAACATTATGTATACCTTCATGGACTTATTGCTCAGTCTATATATATATATTGCATGTATTCAAGGCCTAAATGGTTTAAATTATTTGAGTGGTTTGAATAATAAGGATTAATATTACTTGTTAGGAGTGACAATAAATTTTTAAAATGGATGTGGTTCTAGAGTATACAAAGGAATCCTTTCCTCTACAATGGTTTGCTCAAATGGTTGATGTTTTGGGGTATACTGGGAGGTCTCAACTTGATCCCACTCAATCAATTCTTCAATAAGTTCTTTAGCTGAGACTTCTTCCTCCCTACTTGTGGTTGGAATGTCTTTTGGGGGGATTTCTAGTATGAATCTTCCATGTGGTCCTTGTTTCTTGACAATGCAAAAAAAATCCTGGCAACTATTTTTTTCCCTAAAAGAGGTGTTCAAGCAATCTCCTATTAACACTAGAAAAGGAAGGTCCCTAGTAACGATGCCAAAAAGTGATAGACTAGAGTTAGGTCATATCACTTTAGTTGAAAATGCATCAATAATATCAATCGGGTAGTGTTCGAATGTTGTATGCAATAGGGGACATCTTAGCTAACTCTCTTAGATTGGTTGAATTCTTGAAACAGTTGTAACCAAAAGCAATTAAACTAGAAAGAATAAAAAATTTTAAGCTAGAAAGCATGAAACGGTTAAGCTAGAAATCATAAGTTGAATAAACTAGAAAACATATAAACTCTAAACTAGAAAGCATATACATTACCTCAAAGGAATACTTGCAGTAAAATTGTAAAGTTTAAATGAAAACAAATAATTTACTAACATCTAACTATTAAAAGAAAGTAAACATAAAAACCTATAATTGACAACCAGAGTGGGAGCTCTAGAATTTTAGATAAATAGAACTAAAAGATGGCAAACTTAAACTATGACTTGTAGGAATAATTGATAGAGCTCGACACATACAAATAACATTCATTCACATTTATCAAGTATAGAATAAAAGTAACAAAATTGAAAATGAAAATACTTATCTATCTATTCTACGTGATTCCCTTGAGTGGCCAGCTCTTAGGTGTTTTAATGCTTAACTCAGATCACATGAACCTTTTGTACCTTCCAAATGAGTTCATCCATAACAATTCCATTGCATAGAACTAGTAACTCAGAATAAGACTAGAAAGATTATTTTATTCATATTAGAAAAAGTGTAACACAGAGACATTGTTTAAAGAATATTATAACAAAATAATGGTATCATTATTTCATTTCTTCTGGTGGTTACATATATATACTAAACTGCTAACAAAATCCTAGATTTCAGATGGTGGAAGATCACCATTGAAAAAGTCTTCTAACAAAATTTTAACTAACCAACGAAATAAGGTCTATAACATAAAACATTTTAAATGCTCAGAGAGGAGAAATAAAGTTTTTAAATAGAAATAAAATAGACAGCATTAAAATATTTTTTCCACTATGCACTCCATAATTTCCGATGCCTAGACTCCTGACGCTTTATCTTCAACTGGTTGAAGTCCACTTTAAAGTCCACTCAGCTGTGCATAATGACCTATACAATGACTAAATGCTACACCATTACATCAATGTTAGTCATCCAATTTTAATTGATTTAGGAAATAAAAATTATACATTTTTTTATAAAAGGTATGCCAATAATATTAATCCTAAAAATAAACAATTCGTAGGGTACAAGTGATTGGGAGAAATAAGAAAGGGTAGCTCACTTATTATATTCATGAGGTTATTTATACCTCATAAATTTGTATCAATCTCACATCTATCTACTCTATTTCTTTGTACTTACCTCTTGTCTCATCTTTCACCATTAACTCATCTTGTATTTATACCATCTTCAACTTTAAAACATATCCAAGGTCAAGCATCCAGATTCAAATCCAAATTAGGTCATCACCAAACATTGTATAGTGGAATTAGAATGAGGGAAACCCAAAAACAAACTTCATAAGGACTCAAATAGATACAACACGCTTCATCAACTCTAAAGATATTCTTTAATACAATGTCGACCAAACTAGTGTAAAACACATACAAGAATTAAGCACAAACCTTCTAGATACCAAAATTATCTTTAATACAATCAAAACAACTCAACTCTAGAACTGTAAGTCATAAGACTTTAACAAAGAGAAATCTGGACCAACAACATTTCTCTTGGACCTCAAACAAAAAAAAAAAAAACCATAGTTCACAACTAGTGAATATAACTTGCACTGTACAAAGAATCAATAGCCAAAAATATGGATATAGCAGCTTCTAGAAAACATGACTAATATATTTGAACCACAAAAATATAGGAGCTAATCCCAGAACAAACCCTGGGGCAACCACTAAGGTCCTACAATCTTTTTTCATTATAATTTTCTTAATATCCCCAACATATAAAACCAATAACCTATATCCATGACACTAATGACAAAAAAAATTAGTTGATAAAAAATTAAACTATTGACATGAATGAGAACACCTTCATTCTTTCCATTCTTGCTGAACCATAGATTTTTGGGTTTCTATAAAATTCTCTAGCTCTTCTAGGGTTTTCCACCTAAAAGTAGAGAGATAGGGCCCAAAAATGCTAAGGGTTTATTCAAATAATGTTATGTGAGATGTTTTCTGAGTTAAATGAGATGAACTAAATGCAAGTGAGTGACTTATATGACTGAATATGTATGCAAAACTAAGATCTATGTTATGTTTGAAAACATGATGTGATATGCAAAGAAGGAACTAAATGATGAAATAATCTAGAATAGAAAGAAATAGGATGAAACAAAGTGCACCTGGGCAAGATTTGATGAATCTAGAATGTTGTAAATGTTGTCTAGAATTACTTAAATTTCACAATGGGACTCATTCACCCAGGGTGGCGAATTAGTCCTGCTACTAGTGAAAAAGTGTCAGAAATAGGTTTCTGATTGTCGAGATCCAAAATTTGACAAAATTTAGATTTTTAGTCTTAAGGTGGGACTCATTCACCACTGGTGGTGAATTAGTTCTCTCCCAAAATTTTGAGAAATCAAGAGATAACTCTGCAACACTAGATTTGTAAATGTCTACTTATCGGGTTGTCGAAGTCAATTCTATGAGAAATAGACATAAAACCTTATCCAAGCTTGAAAAAGATTTGATTTGATTTGAATCACCTAGTTGAATTTTTGACCAATCTTCAACACCAAAAATCTTGTTAAATTTGCACACAAAATTCTGCAAACTCACATGCAATAGGGGGAAAATGGTTGAGTGTTAGCAAATAGGGGTTTTCCTTGGTCAAACCCCACTTTGGTAATCAAACCCTTAAATGATGAAATGAAAGAGAATGATAAACTAATAACTTGCAATTGCTATCAACTTACCAAACCCTTGATGATGCAAATCTGAAGTAATGTCAATGGATGCTCCAAAGTGCTTGAATATTGCTTGATAAGATGTTGTAAGATGCTTGAATACTTGAGATGATGTGTGAATGAATGCTTGAATGAATGAGATTGTAGGATATGTAAAATGAGGTGGAAATCACTTATTTATACAATCTTGTGCCTTAGTTACCCATTCATACCTCATCACAGGCTGACATCAAGTGTTTTTGAATAAAAACTTAGAAGGAAATTTAAAATATTTTGAATTTGGAGCCAAGGGGGGCTCATTCACTACCCATCGTGAATGGGTCCCACATAGGACCTAAAAATGGGTGTCAGGAATTATTTTGTATTTAATGTTGTTTGTTAGGCTTACATTTAAAAATACACTTAATTAAAGCATATGAGGGCATAAAGGGACCAAATAAAGAATAATAAAGGGATAAATAGTGAAGTTGTGGCTAGAAAAGCATGAAATCTTGTTACAATACTTTACAACACTTTTGAATAGGACTTGTTTAGTGATGAAAAGGTGATTTTTAGGTGAATTGTAATGAATAGAGTCTAGAAGAGTGTAGAAATGTTTTATAATAGTTCACAACACCTTGACAAGATGCCATTATTTGAATTTTAGTACCTAAATATGCATGTTCAATCCATGTTACAACATAAAATCAGAGAAAAATAGATCAAACACCATGAAACAAGACCTAAAAGGCCATGGAAATGACAAGGGGCCATCTTTCTATGGCACATTTAGCCCCCACTTTAGTGAAAGGATGAACTTGATTCAAACTCAAACTAAAGTAGCCATGAACATCGAGAGGATGGTTCAAATGCACTTACATTAGTAGGATGGAATAACAACAATCAAGAGGGATGATCAAGCCCCCATGATGAAGATCCCATGGAAAACTAAACATAAGAACAAAGGAACACACAAGTGAAAGAGAAAGAATTGGATGAAGCTTTGATTGTCTATCCAACTAGTTGTGGATTAGATCTAGGCTAAAAGAGAATGTATACTCACTTTGGGGCAGAAAAACACAGGGTGGTCCACTGGGTGAAAAGGCCCAAATGTACTGAATCTTGGGCCATGGAACTTCTGGTTGTCCACAGGGTGAGAAAATGCAAAAGGTAAGATACATACGTTAGTTGGTATGCACTCACAAACACAAAGGTGGCTATGGGAAAAAGTCATGCCACTAGGTAGGCTTCCCACTCAACCATATTAAAGTTATACCTTATGATAACTTTAACAAGGTGCCACAAGGAAAAATGAAATGAAATGTCGGGTCATGCTCCATGAGACAAGAAAAGCTCTATATGCTTAGAACTCATGAACAAAAAGCAAGTTACCATAGTCATGCAAGTTGCATTATGCAAGGTGGAAAAAATGTAAAATGTAAAAGATGTTCAAAGGATTCTTGTTAAGTTCATGCAAGTTCAGTCACTTAGGGAACATTATGTCTAATGTGTCTAAGAGAGGACCAATCAAAGTATAGTATATTCACAACTTAGGGGGGTATGTGTAGGATCATGATGGGCCAAAAAGTGGCGATATGTAAGTGATATGATGGCCCATGTGGCTGACAACTTTTTTTTACCCAAAATTGATCAAACAAAAAGGATTTTTAAATGAGATTCTCAGCTTTCCACCAAAATAAATTATATTTTACTTTGAATTTAATAAATAATTATTATTCATTTTCTATTTGAATTACGAATAAAGTCCTAATTAATAGGTTGATTGAAAAACATCTATAGCTTTCAAACGGTATCACATTTTTTGAATCTGAAAGATGTGTCACATTCTATGCTTTACATACTATAGGATTAAAAAAAAGAAAATTGAATTTCATAGTTTTGACCAAGTTAAGATGGTCAGACATACAAGTTTTTATATTTCTAAAAAGTTGTAATAAAAAATTCATAATTAATTATTTACTTGGAATTTTTTTTTAAAAAATATGCATCACATTGATACATGAGTCCTCTACTTATATCTAAAATCTTATCAAAAAATATTATAATTTTATTGTGGTTAGGGTGGTCAGACATACACCTACTTCTTATTTTTTCCCTGAAATTTAAGTACTACTGCATTGAAATTTTATATTTTCAACAAATAGATTTTTGTTTTCTTAAATAAACCCGGTAGTTTAGAAACTACATTCAATTTTCTATAGATTCTATTCTTACATATTTTTGAAATAATATAGATAACTTGTTCAAATTTTTACGTCAAGTTGCCTAACTTTGATTTTTCTAAATTTTTTGCCACTTAAGGGCCTATTTTTTCCATGATGATCATGTACATACCCATGAGATGTAGTGTGTCACATCAAGCCATCAAGAGGAATACAATATGCTAAGATAGATCACACTTATGAAGGACATCACACGTAATGTCATCCACAAAGTGACAAATGCATTATATGAATGACAAGGCTACATTAGGAACCAAGAATGCAAATGAATTATGTTAATGTATTCCCCCAACTTTAAAGGAATTATGGAACATCATTCTGTGAGCAATTACTTTAAAGTAGTGAAGGAAAGAAAATGAAAAAGGAAAACAAGACATGAGAGGGAACTTGGAAAGCCCTATTGCAAGCCATATGTTTTGAAGTTAGGCTGTGTAATATCAAGGAAAATGAAAGCAAAATAAAAGGGAGTTGCCCCCTAGAAAGGAAAGCACACCAAACACATTAGGGATCTATGGATTTGGGGTCATTATGTTCGTTGCTGCAATATTTTTATGAAAGAGCTCAAAACTGTCATCATTCCCCAAAGCACATAGAACTGGAAGAATGACACAAAGAGAGTGATAAAAAAGGAAAGGGAAAGTCTGTTTTGGGTCAAAATGGAAGAGTCATTACGGTCTCAACACCTTGTGTCATCCAAAAAAGGAAAACACAAGTGACAAGAAAGAAACTAAAAAGGTGAAAGAAAAGTGAAAAAGATTTTGTGTTAACATGAAGGAGACATTGTGGTCTCAATGCCTTGCATCATCCCCAAAAGGAGAACACAAAAAAAAAAGCGAAGAAGACAAGGACCTTTTGGGTCAACATGGAAGAGACATAGGGCATCTCTATGCTTTGCATCATCCCAAAAAGGAGAACAAAAACCAAAAGCGAAAAAGATAATGCACAACAAATAGAAGAAGAGAGGGACAAATAGAAGAAGTGTACGAAGAGAAGTAAACATAAAACACACGCTATGGGGGAACACGAGACACACATGAAAGAAAAATGAAAAAGAACAAGGCAAATGTAAGTCAACCATTAACTAAGTTATTGGTTTCAAAATCTTAAATGGTTAAGTAGAAAAGGAATAACATAGTTAAGAGACAAAGGAAAATGCATTACAAGGACAAGGCTAACAACATCTTTCCCCCAACAAAGTGTAAAGGAAAGAATGAGCCGAGGTGGGTGATGGGAAAAGATCATGCGATAGTGAAAATAAAGAATTCTAGAACTATGGCATGATGAATGGTTTTTGATTGCTTTAAGGTATGACAGGGAAGCAATTGGTATTAGTGAAGTGATACTTATCCAGTATGTCCTTCAATGTTTGAAATTCTTTTGTTCAATGACCAAGGATGCGATGATATTTGAAAAATGGTATGTTAGAATCTTTAGGGTGAATAACCAACCTGTTCATAGGTGGTAAAAGTATAATACCTTTGTTTAAAAGTAGTTGAAGTCTCCTTTCACATTCAGGTGGAGGATGTGTAGGAAACTTGAGATTCTTTAATTTGTAAGGTCATTTTCATTTTCTATATTCTCTTTGTTCATTAATAGGAGGAGGAAAAGGACCCATAGGATCCTAACATCCTTTTCAAGAGAAGGGGATGATGGTTGCTCATGTGGAAGGAAAATTTTTAGGTCAGGAGGAGCATCCAAGATCACTGTGCCAACATCCCAAAGTCTCCTGGGTTGAAAAGGATGTCTATCAGGATGAGAAGGATCTTGGTATCCTAGTCTTGTTGTGTGTGCATCGGTTGACTATTGTTCAAGAATTTGATGAATGTCATGTTCATGTTTTATGTGACAACCTTGTTTACTTTAAATAGTAAAGCCTTTACCATATGTTTCTTCAAGGTTTATAGGAGTTTTTGTGACTCGATTATTGTAAAAGGGTTGTGAGTGTAGTTGGTTAAAGGAACTAGGTCCACTTGAGGGGGGAACCTTAGGTCCTACATTGATTTCAAGATGTAAATATGCAAAGTGATCAGGAGGTCCAATAGTAGGAAGATCTTGTAACTTCATGGAGGGATAAAAGGCTGCATTGGCTTTGAGGTTATCAAGGCAGTCATTGTATAACTTGTTCATGCTATCATCATCTTCTCCAATGATGTCACACGAGGAGGACAATCATGAGAAGTTGAAGGAGCATGAGGTTGTTCAAGGTCATTAGGGTCAACCAAAGACATAATTGGACATGTCTAGCAATGATTTTAATGAATTCCAAAACTTATTAAAATAAAATGCCATGATGCAAGTAAACTAAGATGCAATAAATGAAAACATAATGCAAGAACATGAAATTGTAGTGTAGGAAAATGCCAAAAATGTTGTTCAAAAAGTGTAGAGGGACTAATTTTCCCAAGGTGGCGAATGAGTCCCAGTATGATATATTTTTATATTTTCAAAAATTTGAATCTGATTTTAATGCTCTAAAGAATGCAATTAAGGATGCAGAATGCAAATTTTTAGCTTTTTCAATGAGATGCAATGCAAAAATAAAATATAAACGAAGTTTTCATAAATGCAATATGAAAAGTCCTAAAATGCAAAAAAAATAAAAATCCTAATTGAATGTTGACGCAAATGTAATCTAGGATGCAATATGCAATTGATTTCAGAAATGTAAAGTGTTCAAAATGGAGGTTCACCAAAATGAACCATAAATTTTTGGGTTCCTATGGACTTCTCTAGCTTTTCGAGGGTATTTCACCTAAAAGGAGAGAGACAGGGCCCAAAAATGCTAAGGGTTCATTTAAATAATGTTATGTGTGATATTTTCTAAGTTAAATGAGATGAACTAAATGCAAGTGAGTGACTTATATGATTGAATATGTATGCAAAACTAACATGTATGTTATGTTTGAAAACACGCTGTGATATGAAAAGAAGGAACTAAATGATGAAATAATGTAGAACAAAAGGAAATAGGATGAAACATAGTGCACCTGGGAAAGATTTGATGAATCTAGAATGTTGTGAATTTTTTTTGGATTTACTAAAATTTCACAGTGGGACTCATCACCTAGGTTGGTGAATTAGTCTTGCTACTAGTGAAAAAGTGTTAGAAATAGGTTTTTGACTGTCAGGATCCAAAATCTAACGAAATTCAGATTTTCAATCTTAAGGTGGGACTCATTTTTCACTGGTGGCAAATAATTCCTCTCCCAAAATTTTGAGAAATCAAGAGACAACTCTATAATGCCATATTTGGAAATATTTGCTTGTCAGGTTGTCGAAGTGAATTTTGTGGGAAATGGACAAAAAACCTTCTCCAAGGTTGAAATAGAGTTGATTTGACTTGATGCACCTAGGTGACTTGTTTACCAATCTTCAACACCAAAAATCTTGTTAAATCTACACACAAAAGTCTCCAAACACACATACAATAGGGGAAAAATGGTTGAGGGTTAGAAAATAGGGGTTTGCCTTGGTCAAACCCCACTTTGGTAATCAAACCCTTAATGAAATGATGAAATTAAAGAGAATGATAAACTAATAACATGCAATTGCTATCAACTTACCAAACCCTTGATGATGCAAATCTAAAGTAATGTCAATGGATGCTCCAAAGTGCTTGAATATTGTTTGATAAGATGTTGTAAGATGCTTGGATACTTGAGATGATGTGTGAATGAATTCTTGAATGAATGAGATTATAGGAAATGTAAAATGAGGTGAAAATG
Organism: Sequoia sempervirens; assembly: GCA_007258455.2. NCBI lineage: Eukaryota > Viridiplantae > Streptophyta > Pinopsida > Cupressales > Cupressaceae > Sequoia > Sequoia sempervirens. The sequence goes on along the minus strand of VDFB02168118.1, from coordinate 140,194,490 downwards.
ACTTATTTCTAAAATCTTGTGCCTTAGTTACCCATTCACACCTCATCACAGGCCGACATCAAGTGTTTTTGAATAAAAAACCAAAAGGAAATTTAAAATATTTTGAATTTGGAGCCAAGGGGGACTCATTCACCACCCATGGAGAATGTGTCCCACCTAGGACCTAAAAATGGGTGTCAGGAATTATCTTGTATTTAATGTTGTTTGTTAGGCTTACATTAAAAATACACTTAATTAAAGCATATGAGGGCATAAAGGGACCAAATAAAGCATAAGAAAGGGATAAATAATGAAGTTGTGCTTAGAAAAGCATGAAATCTTGCTACAATACTTTACAACACTTCAAAATAGGACTTGTTTAGTGATGAAAAGGTGATTTTTAGGTAAATTGTAATGAATAAAGTCTAGAAGAGTGTAGAAATGTCTTACAACACTTCGTAACACCTTCACAAGATGTCATTATTTAAATTTTAGTACCTAAATATGCATGTTCAAGCCATGTTACTTTATAAAATTAGAGTAAAATAGATAAAAAACCATGAAACAAGACCTAAAAGGCCATGAAAATGACAAGGAGGCATTTTTCTATGGCACACTTGCAATATTTTGGATATCATTATTGAGTCTTGTTGAGAAACTACATTTGTGAAGCATGGCATGGGATGTGTGGATTCATGCTTGGACACATGAGAGTTCATTGGAGGACTTGATGCTTTAGAATTGTTCATTGTAACTCTTGTATTTTCCTTATTGTCGATTAATATGATTGACTATGGATGCTTTTGGGGGTTGGGATTTTCCCTCTTGAGGGGTTTCCCAAGGTATATCTTGTGTCATATTGGATGGGTATGTTGTATATTCTCTTGCATGTGAATTATGAGCTCTTATTTGTATTGTTATCTCTTTTGGGTTATGTGGAAATTGTCATTAAATGGCTGCAAGTGTTGAATGGTATTTTGATATAGTATTACATATTCTACATTAGAATTTTGGGGATGTATCCATGGTCATTTTGGGATGATCAACTCTATAATTTTAAAGATATAAAATTTTAGGCTTGTCAAGTCCATTCTACAAAAAAAGGGATTTTAATGTTTCCACTACTATCATGGTAGAATAATCAACTCTAAAATTCTAAATATTGGGAAAACACCCCAAAAATCTAAGGGAAAACCAAGAAATAAGACAAAAGAAAAAGAGACCAAAATAAAAGAAAAATAAGAAAAGTAAAAGAAATGAAGAAAAGGAGGGTCCCCATTTTGTTGAAGCAAGATAAGGCATGGTATAAGACACAATAGTAATCTTTCTATGGATCCAAATATTTTGACATCTTTTGAGTGTGATGGTGAGGACATTTTGTTTCAAAATTACCCTAGATAACTATTACCTCTAAAAAATTTATTATTTTTGTAAAACCCTATAGTAATTAATTTTATTAGTTAACTATATGATGTCCTTTTTGGAAAAAAATATAGTCAATCCCATATCATTTGATCATTTTAAACACAACCAAATATTTTTTTTACTTCTTGAAATGCCTCCTACAATAAGTGAATATGGATCACAAAAATTGTCAAAAATATAAATTTAGAGAAAAAAAAAATCATTTTCCTAAATATAAAAAATAATTTACTACCATGACTACCTTGATCTAATACCATTTTTTATTTAATAATCAAGAATAATTAATAAAATTAAAACTCCTTAAAATCAAACTATTATTATGACAACATAAATTCAATAACATTTAAAAGAAAAAATGATATAATTGTAATATATGTATTTCTAATGATAAAATGAAATAATGGCTACATATCTAGGCTTCATGGTCCATGAGTTAAGATAAAATTATCTCCAAAATCCTTTGTAATTTGGAGGATCAACTCTACATGTAGGAGTTGTGAGGTCAAGAAGACTCAACATGATGAGAGAGAGATGGTACCTACCTACCATCAGTCAAGAAGTTCAATGAGGCAAAGGTGGCATGCGTTCCCATTAATGAAGGAGAGATGACACATGTTCTCAACTATTTCCTAGTTTACATAAGTAAATAAGTATTAATTACTAAAAGAAACTTAACATAAGGTGTAATAAATAAATAGTTGCATCAATAGGAATCTTGGTCCCTAATAGTTGATAATGTTTTTGATAAGAAGAGAAATAGGTTTTGAATGGACCCAAAACCATATACAACAGGTTTTGAAGGGACCCGAAACCCAAACAAGGGTGGAAAAGCTACCTAAAGAGAATACAATAAAGCTTGACAACAAAACAAAGAAAAACTAGGTCAAAATCAGCTATCCAACACAAAACCAAGATACTACATGGATCTTGAACCTATTGGTTTTGATGGGACCAACAACCCAATACAACTAGGTTCTGGCAGGGACCTTGAACCCAAGAGAAAAGCCTACAACAACTAGGCGATAGCATACCAGTCACTTAGGAACATTATTCTCTCCATACCACTAGCAGAAACAACAACGTTATAGGTCTACAGAAGTAGAGCCCCAAAAGTAGATAAAATATTTCCTAGCGACATCCCCTCTCCACCTGTATAGGAGAGATCATCACAAGAGCTCAAGGCTCTAAGAATGTTCCATAAAAACCAATTTCTCACTCCACCTCTATAGGAGACAAGACCAAGCTCATCCAAACCACCACATCCATAGCACCCCAACACACCAACATTCCACCTCAATAGAAATGGGATCCCCCTCAATGGGAAAAGCTGGAAGAGACCTTCATCCACAAAATACACCTCAACCCAAGAGGGAGAGGACTCCACCTCCAAAGGAGAGGCCTTCACCTAAAAAAAAGACCTATTATTTAGAGAGAAGGAAGAAGCTACAGTGAGAAGGAGGACCTTAGCAAGAAATAATTGCAAGAACATCTGGGCCTTCAAAATTATCTCTACTCTCAACAAGAAAAACCCTTGATAACACTAGTACAGGCCCACACCAAACCCAACAGAGAACAGGGATGAGAACAACCTCATTTGAGTAGCATAACTACTCCATCTTATGGGCCAACCACCCAAAATAGGCTCCAAACCAAGATAATAGGCATTAAAGTCCATCTGCCATTTGGAAACCATAACCATGCTGATAAAACCTCCAAAAGATATCCCCCAAATAAAGAGCACATAGACACATCAAACAACCTAGAGGAAATGAGGAAGAAAAGGCCAACAAATAAAGCCCCCAAGCCATCCTACTACATCAAGAAAAACCAGAAATAAGCCTCTTCCTCAACCCAGAAACCCCAAGGACACCAAAGAAATTGCACACTCCCTGCAGGGAACAACAAAGCAGAAGGGGAAAAAACAATGCACCAAAAAACACAAAAGACCACAGTCTTTCTGTGCCAACAAAACCACCAAAAGATAGCCCCCAAATAGAGAACACACAGCCGCAATGAACAACGCAAAGGAAGTGAGAAGAAGAAAGGCCAACAAATAAAGCCCCCAAGCCATCCTACTACACTGAGCAGAACTAGAAATAAGCCTCTTCTTCAACCCAGAATTCCCAAGGACACCCGAGCAACCGCACACTCCCTGCAGGGAACAAAAAAGCAGAAGGGGCAAACACACCACACCAGAAAACACAAAGGGCCACATACTAGCCCTCTAACACTCAACATTAACCACTGCAACATCAAAAGCAGTAATGCCAAGGGAGAAGCCAAAACTCAGCATAGGGCAACCAAAGACCCCACCAACCACTGCATCTCCTGCCTCAGAGAAATCCCCAACCTCTTCCAAGGCCCTCTCAACACTAAACCCACTAGATTCACTACTTTCTCTTCTTGGCTCCAAAAGAAATGACCCCTACACAACAATCCAAAGGAGCACAAACCTTTGCATAGGCCTTCCACCACAGCTGATGGTCCCAAACAGTCACTTTCGCCCGCCATCATCATCCTCTGATTCAGATTCCTCCTCTCCCACCTCTGCAAATTTAAAACTACCTCTGCTACTCCTACTCCCGCCCTTTCTTAAAAGTAGAATAATATTAATAAAGGTGTCTCAAAATTATGTATCCTAATATTGAAATATAAATTTAAAGGTAGATATTGTTTCTAGCATAAAATTTATCAAAATGAGCTATAACCAACTAAAGTGGGCTATGATGATGTATATCTCTATAAGTTCATCAATTATAAATAATAATATCAACAAAGTTCCAAGATTAGAATTTATGGCCTTGAAAATTTATGCCTCCCACATCAAGAATCTAAGAGTATCTAAGACACATTAGAAGATTGATAAGAGGGAGTTATTTTGACTGAATAAACTTTTTAATAACTCTATCATGAATAATATAATCAACCAAGATAATCAATTAACATTAGAATGAATGAGTTGGGACTAAATTTATAATGGTGAACTAAATATTTAAATTAAAATTAAATGATATGTATCTCTCAAGTTGATATTTATAATTCTAAATATAAATGTTGTCAATTGATTCCAAAATTTATCATATCTATAGATAATTATCAAATGAATACCTCTATATGAATATTGTTTTCTAGTTTGGTCCAATTTATACCTATTGAACTAATTATCATAGCCATAGATTTGAACACTACACACTTATATTAACTATATGCATGAATATAAAAATTACTAATTTGATGTTTTGAATCACTTAACCTTGATTTTTAAGAGTTGTGTTCAAAATAGAGGCATTAATAGATACAATTTATAAGCTTGATAGGTTAGGATTTCTATACTTTGGTTAGAAACTTAATACCATTTTAATGATTTGATGAAATAGTTTTCCTACCACAACCAAACATAAAATGATTCTTGGGATTCCATGATAATATGATGATGTAAATTGGATAAGATCTATTAAATAAATGTTGAAATAAATATTTATAGATATACAATGAATTAAATTTTGTCCTTTGATATAACACCTTAACAAATAAATTAACAACTTTCATGCTCATGTCATCTCATGACACTATTTAGAGGGAGTCAACATCAAACTAGATTTATATTTTATTTTTTACATTTCGTGCTCATTTCTACCTTATATATCTAACCTGACTAGATTGTACTTAAACATATTGAAAGAGATTAAGGTAAATAGAGATATGTCATATTCATGATTCAGATCACATTAGACAAAGTGAAAGATAAAAAATATAACTAAAAAAAAATAGAGAATACTGATCATACTTTTGTCCTAAAAGATAAAAGATAAAGATGTTAAATGTTGTTGGAAATGATAGGTTGCTATTCTGCTAAATGTATTTCTAGTGATAAATTTCTAATATATTTTATATTTTTCAACAAGTAGAAGAATATTAAGAAAGGTGTTAAAAATTACATCCTAATATTCAATTTTTAAAAATGATCTCAACAAAATTTCCTTGATTAGAAGTTATGTCCTTCAAAGTTATGTCGCCCATATCATAAATGTAAAAGCATCTATGACGGATAAGAAGATTGATAAGAGGGAGATACACATGTTGACTAAATAATTTTTTTAACAATGTTATGATAATTATATACTCAACCAAGACAATCAATTATCTTTAGAATTAATAAGTTGGGACTAAATACATAATAGAGAAATAAATCTTTAAATACAAATTAATTAGACAATGATGCTTAGCTACTTGAAAATTATAACACCAATGATAAATGTTTCCAATTAACTCACCAATTTATTATAGTTCTAGATAATTGTTATATGAATTCTTCTATATGAATAAATTATTCATTTTCTAATTTGGTAAAATTTACACCTATCAAACTAATTATAAAAATTATTGATTTGAACCTTCCACACTCATATGAACTCTACACATGGATCTAAACTTTACTAATTTTAATGTTGATAATAACTTAACCTTGATGTTTAAGATCTATTCTTGAAATGGAGGCACTGATAGACACAATTTATAAGCTTGATAGGCTAGGATTGCTCTACTTTGATTATAACCTTAATACCATTTTAATGATCCAACAAAACAAACTACATATAACAACCAAACATGCACTGATTACTAGGATGTTAGATGATGTAAAGCATATAACATCTCTTAAATGTATGCTTAAATGAATACTCACTAATATACATTAAATTATAGCTTTTCCTCTAATACAATAACTTAACACACAAGTTAACAATTTTCATGTTCATGTCAGCTCATAAAAACTACTTAGAGGGAGTTGACAATGAACCAAATTTAACTCTACTTTTTTATTTTAGTAGTCATTTTTATCTAATAGATCTAATGCTAGTCAGTCCTACAATCATATATTTGATTATTAACATCCATTATTTATAAGAAATGAAGGTTATTAGCACCAAAATAAGGAAGTCCTAAAACCGTGAATCTAAGAAGAAAATAATGATTAACTCTAGCAGGGTTGGACTTTGAAACAACTCCTAATATGGTAGCTAAATAAGGAGATCATAAAAGGCTAACTCTAAAAAAAATTAATTTAATTCTAAGTATCATAATCAATTAGAGCTCTTGGGAATGATGTTAGCATGATATCAACAACAAAAAACCATGTGGAGTCCTAAGAGATAGATGATGTAAGCATGACACTCATGGGAAAGAACTTCAAAAAAGGAAGCATATAACATGGAATTGGCATTGAAGTTTTTGGGAAGTCATCTCAATCCTTCCAACAAGACCAACTATATAAAGGATTAACATTAGCATGATGCTAGAATGATCAACTATGAAATTTTAAAAAAAAGGGGCAAAATACCCAAAAAAAAGAAAGAAAGGAAAAAGTAAGAAATAAGACAAAATAAAAAGAGATCAAAAGACAAAAATCAAACAATGAAAAAGAAACAAAGAAAAGGAGGTTCCTCGTTTTGTCGAAGAAAAATAGGGTATGCATGTATAGGACATAATACTAAGTTTTATATGGCTCCAAGTGTTTAGATATCTTTTGAGTGTGATCAATATAAAGCTTACTGCTGTTTCTTATACATACATGTCTTATTTTGTTTCAACAAAATAGATAATTTAAAGATCAAAATCAATTAAGAAAATAACGAATATTTACAAATGAAATGAAATCAAACATAATTTAATTTCTTTATTAACTTATATACAATAATAAATCACTTATACATTAATCATTACACCCAAAAATAACTATCTATAAATTAAAAAATAAATAAATAATTGAAAGATATGTAATTTTGACCATTATAAATATAAACAAAAAGATATATAATATTATCCATAATGAAGTCGTGTAGCTGGCCCCTACTTGAACATATTGAAAGAGATGAAGGTAAAAAGATACGGCATCTTCAGTGAGAACATATTAGACGAAGTGAAAAGAACAGTTATTATTGTCGCGCCCTAAAAGATGAAGATAAGAGATGTTAAATGGTGTTGAAGACGAAAAGATAAAGATGAGAGATGTTAAATAAAGTTGAAAATGATAGATCCTTACGTAAAGGTATACGTCAGCATAATCAATAAATATATACAAGAAAATGACATATATTTATATGCCATTCGTTCTCTCAATAACATCTGGCCATAACTATCAACTTATCTGAGCAATATTCACCAATACCTGACGTCCGTGTCGACAAAATGTGGGCCATAGCTATCAACATAGCTATAATGATAACTACAATGTATATAATTCAAATAGAATAACAAGGTTGAAAGCTGATTAACAGTAACCCGTGTTTGTTTCATACCCTAAAAATTATCAAGGTTGGAAGCTGTCAACAGTCAAATCATATAGTTCAAATAGATTAACAAGGTTAGAAGCTGTAAAATATAATTGAACTGGTATACCTTCGGCCAAAAAGATAATAAAAATGTTCGATCTGAATTGCTGGTCAACGCACCCAAACGTTATTAGCACGAAATCAATTTTGGTCTGAATAGGCTTATGATGAAATTCAATAGATTTTCTTTATAAATACATATAGCAGTTCTCCAACACACAGCTGGCGCCATTATTGGAAGCGTTCAAGGAAATGGAGAAGATGCAGGAGTGCCCTTTCCAACAAGGGAAGGCTACCCACCAGAAAGTTATGGATGAAAATGGCCTCCTCTTTCCGATGGTTCTTCTCCCACAAGATAACAGCGACGAATATAACACCTTACAATCATTTCTTCACACCATTGAAAGCAACAGAGAGTGGATCAATGATCAGCTGAAGAAGGTGGGAGCATTGCTTTTCAGAAGATTTCCTCTTAAAACTCCATCAGATTTCAATATGGTTATGGATGCTTTTGGTTGGGAAGAAAAGTCTTATGTGGGCGCAGCTTCAAGAACAAGGATTGAGGGAAGAGTTCACAGTGCTAATGAAGGTCCTCTCCATCAACCCATTAAATTCCACCACGAGATGTCTCTGGTAAGTTTCTACCACAAATATAAATACCTCTCAATATTTCCTATGTATTTGGTGTTTCTGCAATATCATCATTAAAGATCTGTTTATTGAGTCGGGTGATTGTTTTAAAGCTTCAGATCATGAGATATTCAGATTGGCTATTAATATATTGTTGTTTCCTTTTGTTGAGGAAGTTTGAGGGTTTTCCAAGCAAAATAGCCTTTTTCTGCGAGATCCCTCCTCCAGATGGAGGGCAGACCGCCATTTTATTGAGCCATAAAATTACGAAAAGAATGGAAGAGAAATATCCAGAATTAGTAAGCAAGATCGAGAAAGAAGGGGTGATTGATCAATTCGTTTTTCCCGCAGAGGACAATCCTGATCATTACCTAACAGGCTGGCAAACAATGTACAAAACCAAGGATAAAGAAGAAGCAGAAAGGAGGTAAGAATATTGAATTTTGGTAAAATTCTCAATTTTTTAAAGAATTGATTTTTTATGAAAAGTAAAGTGACATATGCTGTGAATTTGTTTCCAGGGCTGCAAATTCTGGGCTAAAATTATCTAATGTGAGTTGGGATGGGGAAAATATGATCCTTCAGATAGGACCTACAGTTTCTATCAGAAAAGTAGATGGTAACAAGAAAACTTGGTTCAATTTGTTAGCATTTAGAGATGCAAAAGAGCCCCGTACACTAGGAGATGGATTTGTGGTTCCCAGAGAGGCTATTGATTCATGCCTTCAAATTGCCGAAGAAGAAGCTATTGATCTGAAATGGGAAGTTGGAGATGTGATTGTGTTAGACAACAGATTTGTAATGCATGCAAGAAGGCCTTCTAAACCGCCCAGAAGAATACTTGCTGCCTTTTGTCAGTAATAATGCTCATGCTTACTTTAACTACATTATATTTGTGGTACATATGGTACTGTAGAGGGAAAATTTTCATTCGTTTTCTTCTTTCCTTTTTAGCAATAAATTATAAAAACTTTGGAACCTATATTTTCAGGAGTATAAAAGATTTTGATGTGTTAAAATAATATCAGTTTTAGTGGAAATGGTTTTGATATATTTTTAAGTTTTTGAATTACACTTCATTAAATTTTTGAGTAATCCTATTTATCTAATGAGAGACCTTAGATTTTCGTGTGGCTTCGCATAGCAATTTTATTCACCTTGAATTTAAATAGTGAAAGTTTTAAGAAACACTTTGGATTAGCTACATTTTCTTAAAATAGTTTCTTTACATTATCTCATGTTTTCTTATATGCTTTTTATAGATATACATGATGTAATTCAAAATTAGAAAGAGAAAGACTAGTAATAGCATTAGATGTATCATCTCTACTTTCCAATGCAATTAGTTTCTTATTCCCATTTATTATTCCCCACAAGTTCTTGATCATTAATTGTATCTATATTTTTAATTTCCAACTATTTAATTTGAGGCTAAGATTTTTGTCTCATGGTAGAGATTAGTAGTGGCCAATTATCATTAATGGGTGATTCCTTGAGACAATAGCTAATAGTATATATATAAATTTCAAAGACTTTTAACTTTTCTAGTAGTTCAGTGTTCACTCATGCATGCATTAATTAGATTCAAAATTTGAAGAGATATTTTCTTATTTATCTACAATGTTTAACTTGTTATCTAATTTTATCCTCATCGACAAGTTTAATTAACTTGTTATTTTTACATACATTTATTGTATTCTTGATGAATCTATCAATGAATTCTTTATAAAAAAATGGCTATCTCACTAATAATTGAAGTAGAATAGGTCATGCATGAAATATTGTGTGTTTTGGTTCAACAAAAAATGTAGCCCATGGTGCTTAGCAACTTAATATGTCATTTTTAGTATTTTGTTTATTTCTTTCAAACAACCTATGTCTACTCAAGCATGTATGTGATCATATAAATATTATGGCATTATGTTGATAAAACATTAGAAGAATATATTATGGTTATTTCAGTAATTTGTTTCTTAAAAAATAGACTATTATTTAGTTTTTAAAAGATGGTTTAAAAGTGAGGTGTTATTCTGGTAGGCTATTGGCTTGGTTGAAAGGAATATCTTTTAATATATTGACTGTTATTATTATTTTTTAACAAATAAATTTCTACTATTATATTTTTTGTTGGCTCTTGGGATTGTTATCAAAATTATTTACTATTGTTTGTTATTATAATGTAAGTGGATGTTAAGACTATTTTCATATTTATCCATTATTGTTGATTGTTATAATGTTGGAGGCTCTTAAGAACGTTATTTTAGTTAACCATTATTTGTTGGTTCTTATAATAGAATTCACTCAAGAATTTTTTCATAGTTGGCCATTATTCTTCTCATTATAATATTGTCTCTTAACATTTTTTTTTTGTTTTTTAAGAGAAAAATATATTGATTTTCCAAAATATTTTACATGCGTCTGCATAGCAGGAATTTTACTATCATTGAAATTTGGTCTGTCAACACCAAAACTAACAAAAACTACCGACCAATATTTTAGCCCATCCTAGGCTAGCTAGGCCTAAACCTTGACACACCCCATCACATCCCCATGATCAACACCACAATAGAAAAAACCACCCCTACACATAATGCAATAACAAAACAAGCATTCTACCATGTCAAACCCACCATTCAGACTTAGGAGATGACAAAATAAACTGGACTATACTAAAAATTGACAAAACCCAAGTGAAATAAGATACCACCATGCACTTATAGGAAACCATTAGCCTTGGCGAAGGCATCAAATTCTAGAACCCATTCAAAATCACTCATGGCCTCCATCAGTATCACCTTCTTTATGGAATTTACTCACATTGTCGCAATCAACATGTGCCTAAATAAGGCCATGCCCTTCAAATCAAGTAGCAAAGGATAGTACTTGATGACTTCACTTGAGATTTTCAATAGTAGCAAGTCACATGGATGCAGTGCACCAGAACTAGGTAATGTTGCATAAAGGACCTTGTCTAGACCACCTAGAAGTTCCTTTTTAAATAATTTTCATACCAAGATCTTTGCCTCCACCTCTAGCATGCAAATGTTCAACACTAACACCAGGAATCTTGAAGAAATTAGTGAATTCACCCTAAATGTTTCATGGAAGGCTAAATACCCCTTACCTAGCACCATTTTCATTGCCACCATGGTCAATGGATCAATGTTGAGCAATATTTGTTGGAGGCATTGATCCATTACTTTGTGGAAGGCATTCTGCCTAATCTTGCAGTCTAGGTAGATAGGAGTATCCACTGACATATGGACCACAAACATTGACCACTCCTCCATTTGCCACCACCAAAAACCTGCAACCAAAAATGAAGTAGAGAGAGAAATGCAAAAAAAATTAGCTTGAACACCTTCACAAAGAAGTGCTAAATGACCATAACCCACCTTTGATTTATTACACTATACAAAGCCAATATGCCTCTCAAAAAAATGCTTCAAAACTAATTTTTCCCTCATTCAAGTAAATGAGTACGTGTATATGTGAGGTGAGCCATCATGTCAAATCATTTTGAATCCCAAATTGAGCCTCCATAGGTATGGGCCATTAAAACTCATAATAACTCCCAACTCCTGACCATATTGATAGAGAGAAGGCCACACAATGTTGATCATTACAAAAACCCCTACCTAGAAGGAAACCAAATCACCCATAGCCACTACCACTCAAAATGGACTTTCCACAATCTATGTGGCAAGTCACTCAGCCATCTACCCTCATTTCTTGAGTATACCACTACTAAGATATATGATGCAACTCTCTAAGGTTGATATCGTGTGCTCCCTAGTTTAAGAGAAAATTTTCCTCCTTATTTCCTTCCCTTAAGGTATGATTGATGATCACCAATTCAAATCCTTCCAATAGTTCCAATGCTAATTCTAAATTGGCATTCAATTTTCAGTGAGACATGTAATTTTTTCTTAGTTCGTTGATGAAAAGGGTTGTATCTCCCTCAATTACCAAATTATTCACCTTCAACTCTCAGTAAAGGTGCAAACCCAAGATCAAAGCCTACATTTCTACAACATTATTAATATTGATCGAGAGGGGTGCAACCAACCTTCCTACACGTCTAGATTACCAATCTTTGACAATGCACCCAGCCCCTAAAACTCTTGGATTGCCACAAGAGGCCCCATCAAAATTCAACTTTAGCCAACCAACCTCTAGGGGATGCCAAACTAAATTATTTTACCCCCTATTGTACCCTAAGGTGGAACATAGAGACCATGCTAGTTTTTCTACATCAAGGCATCCCATATGGTGAAATCTATTTTACCACCTTGATGCTCTACTACCCACACATTAACTATTTCCACTATACTTGCTTCTATTTTATTTAAAAGAGATTCTCTAGACATCACATTCTCTTGAAAGATATGCCTATTCTACTCCTTTCATAGTTCCCAAATTACTAGTGATGGACATGTGGTCCATAAGCCACCAAAATTTGCATTTTTGTGAAGCTTCAACCACCCCAGTAGTAAACCCAAAAGGTTGTTTAGCAATTGATGTCATTTTCCATTAGAGATTTGCACACAACCAGGTCTAGCAATGTTGTGCAAAGGGGTAATTTATGAAAAAATGATCATTCGTTTCTTTCAGCTATTTACATGAGATGCATCTTGATGGGCCTAAATAACCTATATGAGCAAACCTTTCTATCATTAACACTCTTCCTTGTGTAGCAACCCAATTGAAAAGTCTTGATTTTGTTAGGAAATTTTTGCTCCAACACCAATTGATGGGGAGTCAGGGATCATACACATTTGACCTAGCCAAAACCTTGTATCAATCCTTAGCATTATAGATCCCATTCAGGGATGTATTCCACCTTAATATATCTTTTCCTTGTCTTGGACACACAACCCATTTAGCCATTTTTGCATCAAAGATTGCAACTAACATGGGATCCTAACCCAAGTCACTTGGAATTTTCCAACTATAACTAGGGCAACCATCAGCCCAGGAGATCATCAAATAGTCATCCACCTTGCTTCCCCATTCACACTTTTTCATTGCCCTGACTTGTGCTAAGTCAGTGTTATCTTCCAATTTGTAATGCCCTTCCCAAGAGTCCTCACAAGAGAGAGCATCACATACCTCCTTTATCTCCCACCTCAGATGGTCCAAAATTGAGTGCCTACAATTACTTAAGAAGTTCTAAATTCACAATCCTTTCAGGAGTGTTCTTGTAGTGAAAATGTTATGATATTCTTCATCGAGATATTTTTCTTTCATTATCTTAACCCACTTTAGCTCTAGTTTGGTGTGGATTGTCCATAATAACTTTTCCCCTAAGGATTGATTCTACATTAACATATTCTTCAAACCTACCTCATCTACCTCCTTTTTCTTGCATACCTTTTTCCACTTAATCAATAGGAACTTGTGTTGGTCAGAATTTCCTTTCCAAAAAAAAAACATCATCTTCTGGTTGATGTCTTTGTTTCCCCCACTTGACAAAGGTAAACACAAAAGTATGTAAATGGGAATAGTAGCAATCACTCATTTTAACATTGTTGAACGACCCATGTAGGACAACCACTTTTTCTTCCATGATGCAAGTTTAGATTTGACCTTTTCAATCACCGGGTCCTAGAGCTTTCCTGGTTGAAAACCTTTTTCTAGTGGAAGGACCAAATATTTACATGGGAGCTTTCCTTTATGATAACCCAAAATACGTAGGATTTGAGTTTCCCTACCAATGCCAGTGTTGAAGAAAAATATTTTGGATTTGGCCTAACTTACCTCCTAACCAAATGCCTGAGTGTGTTGTTCTAGAATTTGTTTGAGTCCTTTAGCCTCCTTTACTGTATGGAGATTCCAAACAACATGGTATCATTAGAAAGTTGTTGGTGAGTAATTTTAAGAACTCTGTGGTTAATTTGAACCCCCTCCAAGAGGCCCTCCAGCCTTTCCTTCATGAAAGCCCATCTAAGAGCATCTACCATAGTAATGAAGAGGAAAGGACAGAGGGGATCCCCCTACCTAAGACTTCTTGAAACATTGAAGAAACCTTTCGAGGAACCATTGAGGAGGATCATAGAGAATCTCAGATAGAATATCCACTCAAAAATCCAATTCAACCACTACTTGTCAAACCCAAAAGCTTCCATGACATTGAAGAGAAAGTGCCAATTCAATTTTTCATAGGCATTTTTGATGTCCAACTTGACCAACATTTCTTGTCTTTTCATTGTTTGAATTAAATTTATCGCTTCTTGAGAAATAATGACGCCATCAAAATTTGATCTACCTAGCACAAAACCAATTTGTTCTTGTGAGATAATATGTGGCATGATGCTTTTACCCAATTAGCTATATCTTTGGAAAGGACTTTGTATATACTATATTGCATAGGGAGATAGGCCATAAATCATCAAGTGAATTTGGTTTTTCTTTTTTCAAAATTAGTGCTATGAAGGTGTTGTTAATCTCCTTGAGAACTTTCCCTAAACACCTAAAATTTTCAATGAATTCAACCAAATTAGTGTCGAGGATGTCCCAACACTTTTGGAAAAAACCAACAGGAAATGTGTCAGGGATTGGGGCCTTCTCCAAATGCAATTGAAAGAGGGCCTCCTTAATCTCTTTTAAACCTATTCTACAACATTGCATTTTTTTCTTTGGTTATGAGGTGTAGAATCCCACTTGTGAGAGCTCACTGATCCTACAACTATGATCCCTCTAGCTCATTGAGAAGGGGCCAAAAGAAATCCACTATGGCCACCTTAATGTCTTCAAATTTATCGAACATTTTTCCATCATTACCTTTGATGCAAGTAATCTTGTTTACTTCCCTCTCAGTCTTTGTGGAGTTGTGAAATAATTTATTGTTCTTGTCACCTTCTCGAAGCCACAATTCCCTCAATTTTTGATGCTAAAAATGTTCTTAGCCAGTAAATACTTTGATTTATTCAACAACTCTTTTTCTTGATGGTACCTATCTATCTCATCCCATAACTTATGACTTCTTGATTCAAAGATTGCATAACCTCTTAGGTTGTCTTCTTTTCCTTGAAGATGTTTTTGAAACATTGCTTATTCCAAAGTTTGAGGTGTTGTTTAATGGATTTTAGTTTTGCCACAATATTGTACATCTTCAGACCACTGGGTTGTAGCTTGACCACCATTGTTGAATTAGATTGAAGAAGTGAGGATCAATAGATACAGTTTATAAGCTTAATAGGTTAGGACTACTCTACTTTGGTTAGAAACTTAATGCCATTCTAATGATATGATGAAATAGTTGTCATACGACAACCAAACATATAATGATTCCTATGATGCCATGATAATATGATGATGTAAATTGGATAATATCTATTAAATAGATGTTTAAACAAATATTCACCTATATACAATGAATTAAATTTTTTCTTTTCATACAACACCTTAACACATAAATTAGCAACTTACATGCTCATGTCATCTCATGACAACTGTTTCAAGGGATTCAACAACAAACTAGATTTATATTTTATTTTTTAAGTTTCATCCTAATTTCTACCTTATATATAGTGATAACTTTAAGAAAACTTCCTCAAAAAAGATATAAATCCTAGCAAATCTATAATTTTTTTAGGAAAAAATATTAAATTCTATTGGAAAATTCTTCTTTTTGTTCAAAAAAAGTATTAATTTTATTAGCATTTTTTGACATCACTAAAAATTTGTAATAAAATTTGGTGAATCTTGAAAAATAATAGGAAATAAATTAATTATTATGGCGAACCCATCCAATATAAAAATAATTCTCATGGAAAAGTTGGGGCCGAGCCTGAGAGTGGAAATAATAGGAAATAAATTAATTATTGATGGGTTTAAGGGGTAGACTATATAATATTTACTTACCATCATTGTTTTAAAATATAATATAATGGTCCTCATTGTATTCTACAAGGTAAAATTTATCGATGATCTATAATACTCATGAGGCTCAAAATTTCTTTTAGATCATTGATCTAATGACCCTCATACTTTGTGAGGTAAAATGTACGCATAATCTATAATGCTCATGAGACTTGAAATGATGGGCCCCATGAGCATTATAGATTGTGGGTACATTTTACCTTGTAGAATAGAACACGGGCCATTAGATTATATTATAAATCAATGGTTGAAACTAAAGATTAGAAATATGGTTTTAAAACAGTTAATAATTATGATATACTATTGGTGAATTAATATAGATTTCTACTATAATTTGTAAAATTTAGGTGAATCAAATATAATCATGTATCGAATATTGGTGCAAATTTTTGAGTTAATTTTTTTAATAAAATAAATTATTTGGCAATTTAAATAAGACTATAATAAAATTTTGTAAAATATGGCAATTCAAGTCACATTAAATAACTCAAACTATTAGCCAATTTTGGATTCCCAAATTTCAACTATTAGCCAATTGAGCTATGCCCACCACCCCTATATTCATAGATTCAATTGTGAATAAAAGAAAGATAATTTAAAGATAAAAAACCAATCAATAAGAGTGTGTCTGTGTCTATATATATATATATATATATAATTTAATTTAATTACTAATAACTTAGCACTTATACACTAAACAATACACCAAAAATAACAATGTTAAAGTAAAACATGACTAGATTCTACTTAAACATATTGAAATAAATTAAGGTAAATAGAGATATGTCATATTCATGAAGATCACATTAGACAAGTGAAAAGACAAAAAATATAACTTAAAGCGAAATAGAGAATAGTGATCATACTTGTGTCCTAAAAGATAAAAGATAGATATGTTAAACATTGTTGGAAATGATAGGTTGTTATATTGATAAATGTATTTCTAGTGATAAATTTCTAATATATTGTATATTTATCAATAAGTAGAAGAATATTAAGAAAGGTGTTAAAAATTACATCTTAATATTCAATTTTTAAAAATGATCTCAACAAAAGTTCCTAGATTAGAAGTTATGTCCTTCAAAAGTTATTCTGCCCATGTCATAAATGTAAGAGAATCTATGATAGATAAGAAAATTGATAAGAGGGATATACACATGTTGACTACATAATTTTTTTAACAATGCTATGATAATTATATACTCAACCAAGACAATCAATTATCTTTAGAATTAATAAGTTGGTACTAAATACATAACAAAGAAATAAAACTTTAAATACAAATTAATTAGATAATGATGCTTAGCTACTTGAAAATTATAATCCCAATGATAAATGTTTCCAATTTATTCACCAATTTGTCATAGTTGTAGATAATTATTATATGAATTCTTCTATATGAATAAATAATTTATTTTCTAATTTTGTACAATTTACACCTATCAAACTAATTATCAAAACTATTGATTTGAACCTTCCACACTCATATGAACTCTACACATGGATCTAAACTTTACTAATTTTAATGTTGATAATAACTTAACCTTGATGTTTAAGATCTATGCTTGAAATGGAGGCACTGATAGACACAATTTATAAGCTTGATAGGCTAGGATTTTTCTACTTTGATTATAACCTTAATACCATTTTAATGATCTAATGAAACAAATTGCATATAACAACCAAACATGCAATGACTCCTAGGATGCTAGATGATGCAAAGTATATAAGATCTCCTAAATGTATGTTTAAATGAATACTCACTAATATACACTGAATTAAAGTTTTTCCTCTAATACAACACCTTGACACATAAGTTAACAATTTCCATGTTCATGTTAGCTCATAAAAACTATTTAGAGGGAGTTGACAATGAACCAAATACAATTCCATTTTTTTTAATTTTAGTAGTCATTTCTATCTAATTGATCTAACACTATTCAGTTCTAAAATCATATATTTGATTATTAACAACCATTATTTATAAGAAATGAAGGTTATTAACACCAAAATAAGGAGGTCCTAAAACCATGAATCCAAGAAGAAAATAATGATTAACTCTAGTAGGGTTGGACTTTGAAACAACTCCTATTAGGGTACCTAAATAAGGAGATCATAAAAGGCTAACTCTAAAGAAATTGAATTTTATTCTAAGTATAATAATCAGTTAGAGCTCTTGGGAATGGTGTTAGCATGATATCAACAACAAAAAACCATGTCCAATCCTAATAGGTGGATGATGTAAGCATGATACTTAGGGCAAGGAGCTTCAAAAAAGGAAGCATATAACATGGAATTGGAATTGAAGTTTTTGGGAAGTCATCTCAATCACACCAACAAGACCAACTATATAAAGGATTAACATTAGCATGATGCTAGAATGATCCCGAGACACAGAAAATAACCTAAAAACAAGAGAATAATTTTATTATTCAGAAAATGGAACTTCTTACATGTAGAGGATCTCAAATCCCCAAGTTTTATAACACATGCAAGTTACAGAAAGCTACAGAATCACCCTTTTGCAATATGCAAGTTTATCCCCAAAAAGTTGCCCAAAAATACTAGAAACCCGCCCATAAATAGAGCTCATCTTTTGTTTGGAGCCAAAACAACATTAACATTTGAGTTTAGGCGGTTTGGCACCAAAAATTACAACTTGAAGTTCAAATTTCAAAAGAACATTTGCAATTGCATCTTCTAGAAAGTGTGCCAACTTCCCGGGGCCATAACTTTTGATCCGGGGCTCCGATTCGTGAACCGTTTGAACCGTTGGAAAGGTCTCGAAGCCAAGAATGCACTTGAAATTAGCTATGCCAATTTTGGAAAGTTTTGGGGCCATTTTGGAAGCTCTAAGTGCCTCAAATCCAACTTAGAACATTTTTAGATGCAAATCTGGGAAACTAAAACTGCAATATCTTTCAACCCAGGAATAGAAAATAAAAACCGTAAATTAGAAATTTCATTATGACAAAAAGGGTATCCAAAAATGTAAAAACATTTAAAAAATGATAAACTTGAAATTTAACTATTTTTGGGTGATGCAAGATTGCCCTTACACCACTAGATGCTCCTGCATCAGACACCCAGGGTAATTTGAGAAGTGACCCCATCACGTCTCAGATGGTTGAGGAAAACCCAACCGGTCAACCGCTGCCTTAGATAGCCAAGATGAATCTTCCATAGGCCTTCCTCTCCATTTCACCAGATATTCTTCATACTGCTTATTTTTGGTACTCCTTCCCACACGACTATCCAAGATTTCCTCAATCTTATTCTTTTCTGAAGTAGATGCTGGAATCCCACACTATTCCATCGTTGGTACTTCCTCTATGCCACCTTCATGATACTCTGTCAAATCTGAAATGTTGAACACAGGGGAAATGTTGAATCCATTCGACAACTCTACCTCATATGCATTCTCTGAATCATGCTTCTTTAAAATTTTACAGGGACCAAAATTCTTCATCTTCAATTTGTTATATGTTCCCACTAGAAACCTTTCTTTCCTCAAGTGGACCATCACTTCATCACCAATCTGAAACTCCTTATACCTCCTCTTCTGATCTGCCTTAGCCTTATACTGCATATTCATCTTGTTAATATGTTCTCTTACCTTTTCATGTATATCCTTGATGTGTTCTGCAAAATCTTCGGCTTCAGCACTTATTTTCTTCTCTTGGTCCATCTTCCTCAATTATAGAGCTGTTCTGGGGCTACCTCCATACACAATCTAGAATGGTGATCTACCGGTCTTCTAGTAATGAGGGTATTGTAGAAATTATACAGGGTAAGATCAAGTCCATCCTTGGGTTTATCTCCCTACTAAACATCTGATGGGTTACGGACTCTGTTAACAACCTCCTATACGCCCATCGTTTTGTGAATGGTGTGGCTGAACTTCAGCTCTGTCTTCAACTTCTTCCACAAGGTCCTCCAAAAGTAACCCACAAATTTGGTGTCACGATCTGAAACAATACGCTTTGGTAGACCATGTAGCCTCACCACCTCTTTGAAGAATAAGTCAGCAATGTGGACTGCATCATGGGTCTTCTGACATGGAATGAAATGTACCATCTTCGAAAACCTATCAACCACCACAAAGACTGAATCATTCCCTCGTTGTGTCTTTGGCAAACCAAGAACAAAGTCCATACTTATATCCTCCGTGGCCTCTTTTGGTACATGTGGGGCTGATATAAACACAATCAGCAGCCATCGACATACCACATTTGTACAAACTTCTTCACATCTTGTGACAAGCAGGGCCAATAATAATGCTCAGCGATAATGGCAATGGTCTTATCCTGACCAAAATGTCCTGCCATTCCTCCACTATGCTTCTCCTTTATCAGGTTTTCCCTCATGGAACTCCTCGGGATACACAATTGACTTCCCTTAAATAACATGCCATCCTCGATTATGAAATCTAGCCACCTTGTCCTGTCCATTGTAACAGGTTCCTTGCAAGCTTTCCAAGTCTCTGCAAAATCAAGATCTTCTACATACAATGTCTTGAGTTCATTGAACCCAGCCACTTCAATCTGCATCTTTCTCATCAATGTATGCCTCCTACTTAAGGCATCTGCAACCCTAATTGACTTCGCACTCCTATGTTTCAAAACAAAGGTATAACTACGCAAAAAACTCTACCCATTTCATATGCCTCGATTTAATTTTTCCTATTAATATTTAGGTCTTGCCAAGGCGATGGTCGATTATATAGAACAAATTCCTTCCGGTAACAAATAATGTCTCGAATTTCTTTAATTCTTGAACTATTGCATAAATTTTTTTATCATATACATAATACTTTCTCTTGGCATCATTTAATTTTTCACTGAAATAGGCAATGGGCTTACCTTCTTGGCTCAACACTGCTCCAATGGACAACCACTGGCATCACAATCCACCTAAAACACCTTGTTGAAATCTGGGATGGCTAGAATAGGTTGCTCTATCACCTTCTGCTTCAATAGTTCAAAAAAATTTGCCACTCTAGTGCACCACTTGAATTCTTTTCTATCCCCTCTCATTGTTTCAGTCAGGGTTCCACAAATACTACTGAAGTTTTCAATGAACTTTCTATAAAAACTAGCCAAACCATGGAAATATCTCACCTCAATAGCAGTTCTTGGGGTAGGCCATTCCAGAATAGCCTTCACCTTCTCTGGGTCCATCTTGAGACCTTCTGCTGAGACAACAAACCCCAAGTACACTAACTCCCTCTTCACAAAACTTCATTAGATTAATCAATAGTTTCTCTTCTCTTAACTTCTCAAAGGCTCTTCGAATATGCATCAGATGCTCATCCAATGTCTTACTAAAAATCAAAATATCATCTAAATACATAATAACAAAACTTCCCAGAAATTCTTTTAGTACCTCGTTCATGAGCCGCATGAATGTGCTCGGTGCATTGGTTAACCCAAAAGGCATGACTAACCACTCGTACAGGCCCTCTTTGATCTTGAAGGCAATCTTCCATTCATCTCCCTCTCGAATCCGAATTTGGTGATATCCACTCTTCAGATCAATCTTTGTGTAGTACTGAGCTCCACTCAAACAGTCCATCAGGTCATCCATCCTTGGCAGGGGAAATCTGTACTTAATTGTTATCTTGTTTATGGCTCAGGAATCTGTACACATCCTCCATTCCCTATCCTTCTTTGGTGCTAGTACTGTAGGTACTACACATGGACTCAAACTCTCTCGTATCAAACCCTTTCTCAATAACTCTTAAACTTGTATGTTCAACTCCTCATTTTCTACTAGAGTCATTCTATGAGTTGCCTTATTTGGCAAACTGGCTCCAGGAATCAAGTCAATCTGATGACTTATCTTCCTTATTAGCGGTAAACCCTCGGGTACATTATCAAAAACAATATCCTGAAACTCATCTAACATCACAGAAACTTCTTCTGGAACCTTCTCACTATCCTCATTACTCACTCTAGGAATCAATGCATAACACACGCTCATGCTTCATACCTTCTAAAAATTTTCTTCTATCTACATAATAAATTCTAACACTACTGCATACCTTTTCTTCGGTCTCCTTCAGGGGTTTCAACTTGTGATGAACCCCATCCTTTGTCAAAGAATAAGTGTTTATATGGCCATCATGTATAGCTTTCCTATCGAACTGCCACGACCTCCCCAACATGTGACATGCATCCATGGGGATGATATCACAAAGTACCTCATCATGGTAGCTCCCAATCTTGATCTTTACTAGGCACTGCTCATTGACCAAAACTTTGTGGTCCTTCTGCAACCAGGCAATCTGATATGGATGTGGGTGCCTTTCCCTCTTCAGCTTCAACTTTGTAACCATCTCCTCTGACACTAGATTATCGGTGCTCCCACTGTCAATAATGATATCACAACATTTTCTTTCACACTTGCACCTTGTGTGAAACAGATTCTTCCTCTGTTTTGGTTCCTTTTCCTCAGTCACTAGGGCCTCTCCCCTTTCAGCATCATCTGAATATTCAGATTGGGCCTCCTCATCTACATGCACAACCCTTCCATGACCTTCTAGCCTTTTATCTACCCTTCCTTGGTGTTGTGGACATTCATAGGCTCGATGCCCTTCTTCACCACACTAGAAACACGTTCCTTTGAAACCACTTCTTCCAAATCCTTGTCCATATCTCCCTCGTTCTCTACCTCTTTGATCACCACTGTTTTGATCACGAGGGTGGTAGAAGTTGTCATTCCTTTGGCTTCGGCTAGTACCCACATCTTCACTTTTCTTTTCATCATCATTTCAGCTTCCTGAAGGTCTTCCATTGCCGCTTCGACTTTGACCTCCTCGTCCTTTTTGCTTTCCATCAAATCTTTTTTTCAGCTTCTTTTCCACCTTCAGAGCAAACTGATACACCTCCTCAATGGTGGTCATTCTAACTAGGCTTAACTCCTCCTGAATGCTCGGTCGTAACCCATTAAGATATCAGGCTACTTTCTCCTTATTGGCCTCTGTGTGGCCCGTTCTGATGATTATCTTGTGAAATTCTTCAGTATATTCTTTCACAGATCTACTTCCTTGCTTCAACCCTTACAATTTCTTCAACAGATCTAACTCGTAATCCACTGGTATGAACTGCTTCTTTAGTTTCTCTACCATGCGATCCCATCTGGTGATATTTCATTTTTCTCTTCGATTTCTTTCCAACTGGACCTCTTTCCACCAAATATTGGCATGGCCATTCAGCTTCATTTTCGCAAACTTAACCCGATCTGGGTCCTCTATTTCCTCATACTCAAAATATTCTTCTAGCTCATTGATCCATTCAATCAACTCTTTTATATTCAGACTTCCAGAATAACTGGGAACTTCTACTCTGGGTCTTTTCCCAATCTTTGAAATGGCCCTTATTAGCCACATCTGGTCTTGATCAATTACTTCTTCTTCCTCTTCTGCATTTGAACCGTCTTCCTCTCCTTCATCCTCACTTTCCTCCATTAGGTTTAACCCTCTTCTCAACTGCTCTTGCAACGCATCAATCTGTCTTTGGAGGGCTGCCAGTGCATCTCTTCCACCAGTATTTCTGCCACCTCGACCACCTCCGGCACTACCACGCCTACCAGGCATCACTCTTGGAGACATCTTTCTTGACCTCGACCCACAACCACAGTCCTGGTGTGAACTACCTCACGATCAGCGATATTTCCACACACTCAAGAAAACCTCGCTCTGATACCACTTGATGAGGGCACAACCTGAGACAGAAAATAACCCACAAATAAGAGAATAATTTTATTATTCAGAAAATGAAACTTCTTACATGCAGAGAATTTCAAATTCCCAAGTTTTACAACACATACAAGTTACAAAAAGCTACAGAATCACCCTTTCGCAATATGCGAGCTTGTCCCCAAAAAGTTGCCCAAAAATACTAGAAATCCACCCATAAATAGAGCTCCTATTTTGTTTTGAGCCAAAACAACATTAACATTTGAGTTTAGGTGGTTTGGCGCCGAAAATTACACCTTGAAGTTCAAATTTCAAAAGAACATTTGCAATTGCATCTTCTAGAAAGTGCGCCAACTTCCTGGGGCCATAACTTTTGATTCGGGGCTCCGATTCGCGAACCATTTGAACTGTTGGAAAGGTCTCGAAGTCAAGAACGCGCTCAAAATTTTTTACGCTGATTTCGGCAAGTTTCATGGCCATTCTGGAAGCTCTAAATGCCTCAAATCTAACTCAGAAGATTTTCAGATGCAAATCTGGGAAACTAAAACTGCAATATCTTTCAACCCAAGAATAGAAAATAAAAACCATAAATTGAGAATTTCATTATGACGAAAAGGGTATCCAAAAATGTAAAAACATCTAAAAAATGATAAACTTGAAATTTAACTATTTTTGGGTGATGTAAGATTGCCCTTACACCACTGGATGCTCCTGCATCACAAAAGAAAAGAAAAAAGTAAGAAATAAGACAAAATAAAAAGAGACAGAATAAAAAAAAACAATCAAAGAAAAGGAGGGTCCCCATTTTGTTGAAGCTAAATAGGACATGTATGTATAGGACATAATACTAACTTTATATGGATCAAAGTGTTTTGACATCTTTTGAGTGTGATTAATATAAAGCTTACTATTGTGTCTTATAGATACATGTCCTATTTTACTTCAACAAAATAGATAATTTAAAAATCAAAATTAGTCAATAAGAATAGAAATATTTACAAATGAAATCAAACAAAATTTAATTTCTTTACCAACTTATATACAATAATAAATCACATTACACCCAAAAATAACCATCTATAAATAAACCAAAAACAAATAATTAAAAGATGTAATTTTGACCATTACAAATATAAACAAAAAGATACATAATATTGTCCATAATGAAGTCGTGTGACTGCCCCTTACTTAAACATATTGAAAGAGATGAAGGTAAACTGATATGGCATCTTCAGTGAGCACATTAGACGAAGTGAAAAGCCAGAAATAACTCAAAACAAAATAGAGAACAGTGATCATTGTTGTGCCCCAAAAGATAAAGATCAGAGATGTTAAATGGCGTTGAAAATGGGAGATCGTTACGTAAAGGTGTACGTCAGCATAATCAATAAATATATACAAGAAAATGACATATATTTATATGGCATTGGTGATCTCAATAACGTTTGGCCTTCACTATGAACTTATCTGAGTGATATTCACCAATATTCGACGTCTTCTGTCGACAAAATGTTGGCCATAGCTATGATGATAACTACAACATATATAATTCAAATAGATTAACAAGGTCGAAAGCTGTTAACAGTAACCCGTGTTTGTTTTTTAATCTTAAAATTATCAAGGTTGGAAGTTTGGAAGTTGTCAACAGTCAATCGTATAATTCAAATAGGTTAACAAGGTTGGAAGCTGTCAAATATAATTCAACTGGTATACCATCGGCCAAATGGATAAAAATGTTCGATCTGAATAGCTGGTCAACGCATCCATTCTTTATAGGAAGCGAATGTTATTAGCACGAAATCAATTTTGGTTTGAATTGGCTTATGATGAAATCCCATAGATTTTCTTCATAAATACATATATACTCAGTTCTCCAACACACAGCTGCCGCCATTATTGGAAGCGTTCAAGGAAATGGAGATCAAGATGCAGGAGTGCCCTTTCCAACAAGGGAAGAGTACCCACCAGAAAGTTATAGATGAAAATGGCCTTCTCTTTCCGATGGTTCTCCTCCCCCAAGATAACAGCGAGGAAATTAATACCTTACAATCATTTCTTCACACCATTGAAAGTAACAGAAAGTGGATCAATGATCAGCTGAAGAAGGTGGGAGCGTTGCTTTTCAGAGGATTTCCCCTTAAAACTGCATCAGATTTCAATATGGCTATGGAGGCATTTGGTTGGGAAGAAAAGTCTTATGTGGGCCCAGCTTCAAGAACAAGGATTGAAGGAAGAGTTCACAGTACCAGTGAAGCTCCTCTCCATCTATCCATTAAATTCCACCATGAGATGTCTCTTGTAAGTTTCTACCGCAAATAGAAATACCTCTCAATCTTTTCAATGTATTTGGTGTTTTTGCAGTATCATCATTAAAGATCTCTTTATTGAGGCAGGTGATTGTTATAAAGCTTAAGATCATGAGATATTCATATTGGTTTTTAATGTATTGTTGATTCTTTTTGTTGAGGAAGTTTAAGGATTTTCCAAACAAAATAGCATTTTTCTTTGAGATTCCTCCTTCAGATGGAAGGCAGACCGCCATTTTATTGAGCCATAAAATTACTGAAAAAATGGAAGAGAAATATCTAGATTTAGTAAGCAAGATCGAGAAAGAAGGGGTGATTGATCTATTCGTTTTTCCCACAGAGGACAATCCTGATGATTTCCTAACGGGCTGGCAAACTATGCACAAAACCAAGGATAAGGAAGAAGCAGAAAGGAAGTAAGAATTACATTGAATTTTGGTAAAACTCCCACAATTTTTTTTTAATGTATTTTTTTTAAAGTGACATATGTTGTGAATGTGTTTCCAGGGCTGCAAATTCTGGAATAAAACTATCAAATGTGAGATGGGATGGGGAAAATATAATGCTTCAGATAGGACCCACCATTTCTATCAGAAAAGTAGATGGTAACAAGAAAGCTTGGTTCAATTTGTTAGCATTTAGAGATGCAAATATACCCCGTACACTAGGAGATGGATTTGTGGTTCCTACAGAGGCCATTGAATCATGCCTTCAAATTGCTGAAGAGGAAGCTGTTGATCTGAAATGGGAAGTTGGAGATGTGGTTGTGTTAGACAACAGATTTGTAATGCATGCAAGAAGGCCTTCTAAACCGCCTAGAAAAATACTTGCTGCCTTTTGTGACTAGTAATGCTCATGCTTACTTTAACTAGATTATATTTGTGACTAGTAATGTTTATGCTTACTTTAACTAGATTATATTTGTGGTATTCATGTTATTTGTAGAGGGAAAAATTCTATTGTTTTAGCAATTTGATAATATTATATTTGTTTAGAATAAATTACAAAAACTTTGGAACCAATATTATTACGTTTCTTCAAATTTTTGAGTAATATAATTTAATGAGAGATCTTAGATTTTTTATGTGGCTTGATATAGCAACTCTATCCACCTTGAATTTAAATAGTTGAAGCTTTAAGAAATACTTTGGATTAGCTACATTTTCTCAAAATAGTGTCTTTATATTATATCCACCTTGAATTTAAATAGTTGAAGCTTTAAAGAAACACTTTAGATTAGCTACATTTTCTCAAAATAGTTTCTTTATATTATCTCAGGTTTTCTTATATGATTTTTATAGATATACATGGTGTAATTCAAAATTAGAAAGAGAAAGACTAGTAATAGCATTGGATGTATCAATTTTACTTTTCCAATACACTAATCTATTTACATGTATAGATGGTTTCTTATTCTCATTTATATTCCCAACATGTTGTTGATCATTAGCTGTATCTATATTTTATAGTTCCAACTATTTAATTTAAGTTTAAGATTTTTGTTTCATAGTAGAGATTAGTAGTAGCAAATTATGATTAATAGGTGATTCCTTGCAATAATAGCTAATAGTGTATATATAATTTTCAAAGATTTTTAATTTTTCTAGTTCACTCATGCATGCATTAATTAGATTCAAAATTTGAAGAGATATTTTCTTATTTATCTAGAATGTTTAATTTTTTATCTAGTTTTGTCCTCATGATAGACTTAATTAACTTGTTATTTTTACATACATTTATTGTATTCTTGATGGATCTATCAGTGAATTATTTATAATAATAAAAAATCTAGCTCATTATGAATTCAGATAGAATATATCATGCAAAAAATATTATGTGTTTTGGATCAACAAAAAATGCAATCCATGGTGCTTATCAATATAATATGTCATTTTTAAGTATTATTCTTATTTCTTTCAAACTACTCAAGCATGTATGTGGTTATCTAAATATTATGTCATTAAGTTGATAAAACCTTAGAAGAATATCTTATGGTTATTTTAGTAATTTGTTTCTTAGCAAAATAAATTGTTATTTAGTTTTCAAAAGATGATTTAAAAGTGAGTTTTTATTCTAGTGGGCTATTGGCTTGGCTAAAGGGAATTCCTTTTGATGTGTTGACGATTATTATTTTTAATAAATAAATTTCTATTATTATTTTTATTGTTGACTCTTAAAATTTTTATCAAAATTATTAT
This sequence comes from Sequoia sempervirens, assembly GCA_007258455.2. Lineage (NCBI taxonomy): Eukaryota > Viridiplantae > Streptophyta > Pinopsida > Cupressales > Cupressaceae > Sequoia > Sequoia sempervirens. The sequence goes on along the minus strand of VDFB02168118.1, from coordinate 140,166,040 downwards.
TTTATTATTATTATTATAATGTAAGTGGATGTTAATACTATTTTCATGTTTATCCATTATTGTTGATTGTTATAATGTTGGAGGTTCTTAAGAATGTTATCATAGTTAACCATTATTTGTTGGTTCTTATAATGACATTCACTCTTAAGTCTTTTATTATAGTTGGCCATTATTTGTTATTATAATATTATCTCTTAACATAATTATCTATGATAATATTATTGGCTATTATAATATTTTTAGCCATGGTAATATTGTTGGTTATTATCAAAATTAGTTATGGTAATTTTTTTTGAGTTAGTTATAATAAGATTTACCATATTTAGCCACATTATTTGTTGTGTTAATATTGTTAAATATTATCATATTTAACTATTTTAATATTTTTTGCTATTATATTATTATTGGTGATTGGAATTGTCTTGAATATTATATGATAATGTTCTTTTAGCATACGATAAATTATATCATGAATAATTTTTTAATCCTCATCTTTGATTGTAACAATTTTAACTTGTATTATATTCATTATTAAATTTTGGGAGTGGTAGTAATTCCCTATACCTTATCCCATGTTTGAAACAGGTGTTTGGGCTATGTCAAAAACCTATGGTAGGGGTTTGGTGAATTTTGTAACTCCTTTTTATGATCTAATAGATGAAAAACAAGTGAACTATATTAGTCTCATGTGAAATGTCCTTAACAATTGATGTAATATTTTTTAATTTAGAAAAAAACTTAATGCTTGCAAATGAGACCATAGACTATCAAGATGTCTATTCCAATAAAATATGACATGATTATTTTATTGTTGTTATTTCAACATGTTATTTCTATTTTGTAAATTAACCCATTAAAATATTGATTGGATATTAGTAATCAATTACATTAAACATATTCAAATAATTCCATACATTTATTTAAAGAACAAATAGTGAAAGGATGTAAAATAATTTTATCTATTTTCAATTATGAGGAATTTTTTATTCATAACTATGAAATTAAAAGTCATAAAAAGGTTTTAAAAAAAGGAAATTGCAAAGCTTTTTAAGATATTTGACCTGCTACTACTCTAGGATCAAGCTTGTGAAAAAAAAAGAGAAACCATGGGAAGCCTATTTGTCTCTAGTTAGGATGTTTCTATGGGTTAGAAATTCAAGGAGATAATTTTCTAAAAGTTATAATTGTTGAACAATGTTTGATTTCCTAACAATGGATAATTCCTAAAACATTATGTTAGTAGTGTAATACCCCTCATACTGTTTAGACTTATTAATTTCTATGCTTTAACTTGATACGTTGATTCTATGATGATACTATTATTGTTTGATTTGGTTGGTTTGAAGTTTGATGATGTTGTTATTCCTTTAGTGGACATGATCATTTGATATGACATTATTAGTATGACTTATGATACTCTGTGTGTTGATTGGATTATTGTTTATTTGAATAGTTGTTCGTTAATGTTTTATATGTCGATGTGATGATTCTTGGGTGATCATGTTATTTGGATTCAGTATTATTTGATAATGCAATGGTTTAATAATTAGTTATGATGCATTAGTTTAATATCATGTTATCTTATGATCAATTTGGTTAGAAATGTTAGTTTGTTATTGATATTGTAATTGTTAGAATAGAGTAGGTGAGAGGACAGTGTAGCACCACTTGTGCATGAGTGCCCTGCTACACTGCAATTCCTTCTCATGATAGGATGTTTGATTATATATATATATATACATGTGCTACTTGACGTTTATTTGGATGCAGGATTGCAGGAATAAGTCTCGATTCCACCTGCTTCGGCAGGACAGGGCGAGCAACAAATTAACCCAATGGGAAAAATGTTGAAAAAGGGAGTAGGTTTGGAAGTGTTCCTGTCCCAAGTCCGTCGTCTTGTTATAAGTTGTTGTGTCATGATTGAAGTGTTGTCCTTGTTGTTATGCATTTTGATTGTCAAGTATTTATTTATAGTTAGTGTTCGAGTAATTAATCTTATTTGATAGGATAATTAAGTAAAGTTGTCTTGTTGTTTTGTTTTAATTGTGAGTTAGAAAAATATTAAATTTAAATATATTGTAATTAAAAAGTATTTAATTAATTAAAGTATAGGAAATTAAATTAAATAAATATTGTTGAAGATAATTAAATATTATCTTTTTATTAATAATAAATTAGAAAATCATGTGAGGATAGTATCTGAATTAAATAAATTATTTTAATTAAATTGTAGATAAGGTGTGCTTTTAAAAAGCTGGAAAAGGACTAATAAGAAAGGAGGCTTTTTGAAAAAGAAAGCGGAAGAGCTTTATTGAATCTTTATCTTTGATTTATTATTTTTATGAGGGGGGGATTCACACAAACACAAGTTTTTCTCTGTTGTTCTGGATCTGGAAAAAAAGAAAAATAAGAAAGATAGTTTTTTAGTTTGGAGGTTTTCTGGGTAAAATTATTGTGGTATTGGAAAGAAAAGATTGTTCAGAAGAATGTTGAAGGTAGAGGATCGAGAAAAGAGAGCCGCAGGAGGAGATCGAGAGGAGGCTATAGAAGGGATTCTTCTTCAGACGAAGGACTCTAGGTTTTCTCCTTTTAAGTTATTAATATTTTATTGTTCTGTATATAAATCTGGTTGCTAGGTTTTCAAAAATTGATTGAATGAGGTTTTGTGATTTGAAAATTCGTTCGTATGAAACCCTTGTATCTTCTGTTGAAAACATTAGTAAATCCCTTTTGAAATTTTATAAGTTTCGTAGTGAACCCTTTTGTTTTGGAATAAAATTCATCTTGAATTGAAGGTTAAAAATTTCAAGTTAGATCCATTGAAAGCTTATTGAAAAATCTTTTGAAAATACGCATAAAAACTTAATGATGGAAACAATTGTTTTGAAAAGAAAATTCTTTTATTAGTTAAAATGTGTATGTCCAAATTTATTCTAGATCTGGGAAAGAGGAAATCCTTTTTGTTATTGTTTGATTTTATATGCCCAGATCTATATTGAATTTTGTAGGGAAAACAATTTATTTATTTTGTTGTGTTTGAATCTTCTCAAGAATATATTATATAAATTTTATATACTGTCCTTTCTATTTGTATTTCCTGATTTGGAAGAAAACAATTTATTTACTCTATTTGTTTTTGAATCTTCTCAAGAATATATTATATGAATTTATATACTGCCCTTTTTTAAATAAAATAAATAAATAAATAAATAAATAATTGTATTTTAAGGTCAGACTGTATTTTATTGGAAAATGAAATGTATTTTTTTAATTTTTGGTGTGCGTTTATTTTTTTCATTCTCACATCCGCGTTTGGGACGAAGAATGTTATGTTTTAAATAAAATAAAATTTGTATTTTTGTGGAGGGGAGGGAATGTTCGGCGATGGCCGTACCACCCCCGACCCCCCCACTTGGTGGCTGTGAGCAGTCCACACAGACTGCGCACAGAAGTCGCTGACTGTTGTACGCAGTCTGGTGAGGATTGCAGCCTCCCATTGGGAGGTACGTAGTACCACCAGTGGTGGGGACTACGGCCTCCCATTGGGAGGTACGCAGTACCACCGGTACTGCCGGATTAAAACAAATTTAAAATTTAAAATTTATTTATTATTTTTATTTAATGTGTTTTGTTTTATTTTTAGTTTATATAAATATATAAATAAATAAATATATATATATATATATATATATATATATTATATATTATTTAATATATATTTAATATATATTATTTAATATATATATATATTTATTGAGATTTAATTCAATTTTTAATTATATAATATTCAAATGTGATTTAATTCAAATTTTGTTTTAAAAAAATAATTTTTTTTGTAATATGATTATTTTTATATTTATATGAACATTTGTGTTTGTGAGGTAAAAACATAATTTTGAGAAAATTGCAATGATTAATGTAGTTGTGCAAATTTTAATTGATTTTGTGCTTGGAATTGAATCGAATAGTTAAAATTGAATGATATGATGTTATAGTGTAATTGTGGAAATTTGAATTAAACGATGTGTTTTGTTTTGAATCGAATATTCTCGAATTGTTGATTTATTTGTTTGGATGAAATTATTGAGTATTGGGAACATTTTTGTATGGAGTTGTTTTAAGTAATTGTTTTCTTGAGGTTATTCGTTAAGTCTATTGTGGTACTCTCTTCATTGTTTTATTGTGTCGTATGAGAAAACCCTAGGTTTACCTTACCTTTCGTAGGAGTTTAAGTTATTGTTAAGGACTTCCAGAGATGGAATGTTTTTCTATCATGTTTCTTTTATTCTCCATGTCGGGAAAATGGGATTATGGGTCTATGTAAGTCTTCCAGAGAAGTTCTCTAGAGTGCGATGTTTTGTGTAGAGGTTCAGTTTGTGAATCACCTTGGGAATGGTGTAGAGTTGTACTATTTTGTTGTACCCAGTTTCCACGAACGGGGATTTGTGCCTCCTGAGAAATAGGAGAGGGTAATGAGATTTATACCTCCTTTGGAAGGAGTGTGTTTTCGTATTTGGTTTCCTCCAGTGTTCAGAGTGAGTTCCTTGTTTTGTTTCCTCCTTGGATTGGAGAGATTATGTTGTCTAGTTACTTATTTTGGTATTGTACCTTGTGTGTTGTTGACAGGAGAGTGGCTCTTTGTGGGGGTCCAACACACAAAGGGGCACTAGGGTAACTCACCTAGAGTTTAACTAAGTGATAATCTAAAAGAATTAATGGGGATCTTTCACACTAATAAAGATAAAGAATATCTCTCTCGTGAAGCAAGTGAATGATAAGGCTCGAGATGAGATGGGATGCATAGTTTTGCGTGAGGGTCCGGTGGCCGGTAGAGGCAAGCCAGGGTAACCCAGGATGGGGGTCCAGTAGCCTAGGAAGGTTGAGCTAGGGTAACTCATGGCAATTTATGCATGACACTCTTCCTATGTCGACAGTTAATCAGTTATTATGCGTTGTTCATGATCTTTGTTCTCTGGAAGCATTGTAACCTCGTGTTAAGTGATGTTGTGATTGTCGTGTTAAGTGATGTTGTGATTGTAGTTGTTAAGTGATATTGTGTCTATAGTGGTTAAGTGATTTATTGATTTCTCTTTGGTTATTGTTGGAAATAGTCTTTCATATTATTCCTTGAGTTTCATTGATGTTGTGAGTGTAACTAGTTGTAATTTGGAAAGGTGTTTTATTATTATGTTCAGATATGATTTGTTGTTGTGCCTTTTGGATTTGTCGTTGTGGAGTTTCTAAGTGGTCTTTGATGTTAAGTTGTCTATTTGGAGTTAGTCTTTGTTATTGTTAGGCGTGCTTGGTCAGGGACCCTTCCTTGTCTACTCTCAGCATGGGGGTGGTTGGGTGGAACGTGCTTCGCACCCCGTTGGGTTTCCCTTTTCTGTTACAAATATATCTTTTATTGCAGGGTTTTGGAAGATGTTGATGTTCCAGTAATTCTTTGTACTAGATGTATGTTATACTTCAGATGTAATGTATTCATTAATGTATTGTCTCCCACATGTGTTGGGATGACCTTATTGTAAATTGTATATATGGTTGTTGAGATGTATTTTCAAACAGTTGTATCTTACTATCATTTGGATGTAATGTATATTCAGACCATGTATTTATTCAGGAACGATCATTGGTAACAGTTGTGTTAAGTTGAGTTATTCCTGTGGTAATATAAATGCTTATCTTTATAGTATCTTTCATTGTCATATGTACTTATGTTATAAATATGGTTATTAGTTAACAGATATTTAAATGATGAAATGAGAATGAGTAGATTTATGTAATTGTTTAATTATTGTTATCTTGTTATCGTTGTTATGGGTTGGTATAGTAATGTCACCCCGTGTACCCCAATGGAATTAGTCATGCAAATTAGTATATTGTTATATTAGAATACTTAAGTATGTTCTTTAAAAAAAAAAATTGTCCCGTTGTTATTAGTTCCTTTGGGGTTCGCACGGTGGGGCATTACAAGTAGTCAATAGTCAATTGCAACTATTTTATAAATATATTTTTTTGTTTTTTTCGTTTTTGTTGTTGTGTTCTTTTTTATTTGTCTCTAGTTATTTCCTTTGTTTTTTGTTAGCTCTAGTAGTAATTATCTTTCACTTTAAATAATTAAAAAAGCATAACTTTGTGACTAAAGATAACTTACTATTAACTTTTCCAAGGTATACTTTGAGTCAAAATATAGGCAACTTAAGAAATATTAATAACCTATCTACATATTTCTTATCTTGAAATTATCTAGAATTAACATATTAGGGAAATTATATAATAGACTTGAAATCATTGTGATTTGTTAGTATTCACAAATTAAATGTTTTAGTTTTATTTAAACATGTATGGATCTAATTATAAAATCAAAAAACTAAAGGAGAATTTTAATTATATTTACATGAATGGTTCCCAACCCAACTTTCACATTTTAGGTCCAAGAGATTTGTTACCTTTAAATTTCCCCTTTCCAAGTAGTTCAAGTGAAGGACATAATATCTCATTTTATTTTGTCTCACGGGGTAAAGAAAGAAGGGGAATAATATAGTATTTATTATTTATTATTTTAGATTTATAAATATTTTATTTTTCAATTTTTTAGTTTTGGATCAAATTAAATATTAAATATATTATAGTAATTTTATTTTTTTTAGAAACCCAAAATGGGGCATGGGATTTCTTATGAGGATATCTATAACATATAAGATCATGTGGTATCATATTATTAGTATATTATATAATGAAATTTATGATAACTTACACATAAGGAATTACTAACTAATTGTAGTTAGGAATATTATAATGGTTATGAAAGATGAGCATCATTAGAGAAAATTTATTGAAAATATTAAATTTTATTTTATTTTCTAGGAGTAGGGTACAAAATCATTATATGTTTGTTTTGAAGTATGCAGATTGGAAGAGATGCATTAAAGGTGTTGTATAAATGAATAAAATAGGATAAGACCACAATAATGAATCAAGAAGGTGTGGAGATTAGGGAAAAGGATTAAAGGGGAAGCACAATAGTTGTAGATTTTAATTCTTTCAATTCTTTTTGTTATGTTGTTATAAATCTTCTTTATGGATTTTAATATATAGATGACCTACAATGAAAATGCATTAAGGAGAAATATTTTGTGAATGATGCTTCTAATTTTCTGAGCAAAAATTGCATTTTGAAATTGCTAGTTCTTTAAAGAAATAAGGATATTATTATGTTGAAACTATTGCAAGTTGGGCTTTATAAGGTGTGAAAAAAGGGAAATTAGTGCTCAAGGATTATGTAAGAGTTTCTCATCCATATGACAAAATAGAATGGTTATCTCAAGTGCATTAAATTTTTTTATTGTAAGACGTGCATTTCCAGCTGAATCTAATATCTTGTTAGTTTTTATCATGGTGATATATATGTCAGACGATTATATTTGGACTTTCGGGGCCATATTTGTATGTTGGAATAATGGTTATTACATTGTGTAGTTATTAGAATGTAGTTATGATGGCTTATACTTATCATAGGATGCGGTTGTATAAACCGTCATAACTACATTCTAATAACTACGTAATGTAATAACCATTATGCCAAAATTCCCCCCTTATTACATTGTTCCTACAATTGTATCCCCTAAAATCTCTTAATCACTTTTCCAAGGGACCCCCCTTAAGTCTTACATAAAAAACATGCTAAATAAAAAAATTATTATGGACACTGATTTTGAGTGTCCAAGGTGCTCTAACTCTTCTAGGTTTTTCACCTAAAAGCAGAGAAATGGACCCAAAATGATAATGTCTACACTCAAGATTAATGTAAAATGGATGTGATATGCCTAATAATGATGTCCTAATGCAACAAACTAAAAAAGAAATGATTTATTAATGCTAAACCTAAGAAATGCAAAGTGTTGGAAAACATAGTGATGTATCCCAAAACACCTAAGAATTCAAGTAAATGATCAAAGAATTAAAGACAAATAGAGAGATGCACCTAGAATCTAAAATATAATGTAGATGGTCTTTGGAATCCTATAGAGTTGATTCAAAATGTTGATTGGGACACTTACACCAAACTGGGCAACTTAGTCCAGTTTCAGGGAAAATCTACAAGAATAGGAATCTGCCAAATGGGAACTCAGAAATATAGAAACCACTTTTTAGGCCTGGTAGTGGGACTAATTTACCACAGATGGTGACTTAGTCCATCTAGGAATTTATGGAATTTTGGGAAAATATTTTGTAGCTTTTAGTCTGCTCTTCCTTTTCTGATAGGTGTTTAGATCTAAATCTATAAAAAAAAAGGCTGAAAGAGGTCTCCAAGCTTCAATTAGGGCTTTGTTGACTTTGATCGATTGAATACACATTTTTTGAGACTTTCCTCTTTGAAAAATCTGCATACAAGGTATACAAAGAGGGGGAAAAGGGTTAAGGGTTAGAGTATAGGGGTTTTCCTTTGTCAAACCCCACTTTGGTAATCAAAACCTAGATAATTAAATGAAATAGGAAGAGAATGATAAATAAAAAATATGCAATGTCATAAACTTACCAAATCTTTGATGTGTAATTTTGAAGAAATGCAATGGAATGCTCCAATGGATGATTTGATTACGCTTAAAATGCTTGAATGCTTGATGAATTAGCATATGTAAGTGATACAAATGAGATATTTAAGTGAATTATAATGAAATGATCCTAGAAAAGTCTGAAAGTGGGTTATAACACTTCACAACACTTTTACAAGACAATCTAGAAGTCTTAATTATTCTCAAAGGTCCAAGACTTAATGTGAATGTGTTGGCCACATTACAACATTAAATCTAGGAAAATTCAAGCCAAATCGCATGAGAGAGACTCAAGTGAGCATAAAAATGTCAACTATACATTTTTTGGTGACACATTAAGCCCCCAATTTAGTGAGAGTATGAACTTGCTTCAAACTCACACTAAAGTAGCCCAACATGCACATCGAGAGGGATCAAAATGCACTCATGTTGACAAGATGAGACAACAATAATCAAGAGGGATGATCAAGCCCCCAAGATCACGATCCCATGGCAAACCAAACATAAACACAAAGGAACACACATGTAAATGGTGAAAAGGAATGAAAGAAATATTTGATTATTTTTTCAGCCCATTATGGATCAGATCTAGGTTGTTTGTTTGGAACAAAAAGTGTGTACTCACTCTGGGGTGATGGAAATCATGGCTATCCATCGGATGAGAAGGGCCAAGTATACTCACTCTAGGGCCACAAAACTTTAGGTTGTCTATGGGGTGGGAAATGCACAACATACTCACTCTAGGGCCACAAAGCTTCTAGTTGTCCACGGGGTGAGAAATATTAAAAGGTGAGAAGCATATGCTCATGGTTGGTATGCACTCACACATAAGCAGGTGGCTATGGGGAAAATTCATACCTCAGAATGGGCTTCCCACTCAACCATACTAAAGTTATACCTCTTGATAACTTTAATAAGGCACCACAAAGGACAATGTCATTTCGTGCTTCATGAGACAAGAAAAGCTTCTAAAAAAAATTAATGGCACCATAGGCATGCAAGCTGTGTTATGCAAGGTGGCCATATAAACGAAAAATGAAAAATGCGAAAGAATGTTCAAAGGAGTATTGTTTAATTCATGTGAGGTTTATAACTTAGGGAAAAAAAATTCTAATGTCTCCAAGAGAGGACCAATCAAAGAATACAATATTCACAACTTAGGGGATGTAGTGCATAACATCAAGCCACCAAGAAGAATGTAATATGCTAAGATAGATCACACTCATGAAAGAAATCACACCCAATGTCGTCCACAAAGCAACAAATGCATCATATAAAGTAACAAGGCTACACTAAGAACTAAGAAAAGAAAAAAATGCAAAATGAATAATGCCAATGTATGCCCCCACTTTAAAGGAATTGCTACACACCGTTCTATGAGCAATTACTTTAAAGTAGCAAATGAAAAATACAAAATGAAACAAGAAATGAGAGCCAACTTGGAAGGCCCCTATGCCAAGTCATATGTTTTTGAGTAAGGTTGTGTCATGTGAAGGAAAAAGGAACACACTAAACACATAAGGGATCTATGATTTGGATTCAGTATGTTTTTTGCTACAACATTTTGATTAAATAGCTTTGAACTATCATCATTCCCCAAATACACATAAAACTAGAAGAATGGCACAAAGAGAACGAAAGCAAAAGAAAAAGAAAGATCTATTTGGGTCAACATGGAAGAGACATAGGATGTCTCGACACTTTGCATAATCCCCAAAAGGAAAACACAAAAGCGAAAAAGAAGATACAAAGATGTAGTGGGTCAACATGGAAGAGACATAAGGCATCTCAATGCTTTGCATCATCCCCAAAAAGGAAAAACAAAACAAAAGTGATGCACAATATATAGAATAATAAAGGTACAAATAGAGGAACATTACAAAGAGATGATAACATCAAATGCCACGTTACGACGGAACATGATACACACATGCAAACACAAAGGAAAAAGGAAAAAAAATTGTAAAAGGCTAGCAAGGCGAATGCAAGTCAACCATCTAACAAGTCATCCACCTCCCAATCATGTTCGAAAGGTGGACAACTAGCTAGAGGGACAAGAGTAAGGGCCGAATTAGATGAAGTGCCAGGTTCTATACTTGTTGTAGGAGATTTACCATTTAAGCTCTTGGAAGAGGAAAATAATGTATTTAGATCATTATGCACCTCTTCATCTATTTTAGTGATCTCATCATCATCATCCAGATTGATGACAACTCGAGGATGAATGAAAATGTCTAATGATGGGTGTATTATGAGTTGTTATTGTTGTATTGGATCATTTTTTTGTGATGGGGGAGGTGGATCAACATGTATTGATTATGTAACATGTGGATTTTTCTTTTCTTTATTTTCTTCATTTTGTAATGTGCGAGCAAGGAGATGATGTCGACGCCTATGGTCCCAAGCACCTCGGTTTCATTTGATTCTATTTTGAATTTGTGTGGGTGTAAGAGTGGGTTGATCCACCATAGTCTCCTTTTCTTTTGTAAGGGGGGAAACAAAAGGAACCATAGGAGGTGGGTCAATCACTTTCTCTTTTTCTTTATAAACTAGCTTTATACAAGGAGGCAAGATGGGGTTGTTATCATTATCATGTGCTCGTTTGGACGATGTGGGGGAGGTTTTTGGTGTTGGTGGAGTTTGATGGGTTGGTTCTTGGTTAGGTTACAACATTATTTCATCTAGGATAGGAGTTTCAAAAGTGGATGGGGACATGTTGTGGAGGGACAATTCGACAATCTTTTTTGTTTTAAACTTTTGGTAAGCAATGAAAAAGAAGTCTTTGCGAGGGGTGATAGGTTCCATGTGTTGGAAGAACATAGAGGAATGACTATCTCTATAGGTTTTTGTTGTCATTGATGTCACCATGTTATGGCTACAAGTCTAAGTCAGTGCCTGATTTAGTATTTTGGTTTGGTATCTAAACTAGTATTCAAGTTTCACTCTCTACTATTATTGTCCTCATTCCTCTAGAGTTGACAATCATTTCTTATGGTTTTGGGAAATTGTTTATGGTTATTGAAGGCATGCATTCTTAGAATATTATGTGCTCTAGTGCTCGTACAATGTAGTGGAAACAAAAAAAATGTTTTATTTTTGCATTGAAGTCTATTCCTGGCTAACTTCTTGGGTTAATTCTTATATGGTGGATTAATTTTTCTATGTGGATCATGTATGTGCAACTTATCTTAGGTCTATGCCAACATGATGTAGTATGTTGGATCTTTGAATTCCTTTTTTGGAAATATTTTGTGAATACTTGGAGTTGACACTTAGTATTTTTCGTAAATATGAAGTGCATCTAATTAGGCTAACCTATTTGATGCTTGCGGATAGATCGAGTATATATATGTGTATGTTGAATAAGTTTTTGAATGAATGTACAAATAGTGTGTGATTGATGAGAAATACTAGATGCAAAAATGAGCGAAAATAATGAAGTGTGTTTAGTTAGTGTATTGAGCATCACTAAAACTGTATCAACACTTGTTAGGTGCATTACTATAAGTTAATTTTGGTTGTGAATCCCATTTTTGCTATGCAAACCTTTTTGTAGGTAGTGATCCTTCTTGTAAGCAGTGAGCTTTTGTATCTAGACAGTGAGTCCTTTCAGGGCAATGAGCCCTTGGCAATGAGCCTTATATATTCAGTTCTAGAACTACTATATATTGTGAGTTAATATTCACCATGGCTTTTGCCTCCTTGGGTTTTCCATATAAAATATGGTTTTTGGTGTGTCATTTTACTTTCTTTTTATGTATCTATGCTCATGCTTAATAACATGATAGTGTTATTGTGGAATTGATATGCGTTGAATTTTTATTTTGGAATTTTGTGACAATTGATTCACCACCCCTCTCAATTGTCCTACATATTTTAAAACCATGGGCTCAAGCTAAAAGGATTCTAAGGAGAAATTTCCTTTAGAAGACAAAGGTTTAAAGCCACTATGGTGAACAATGAATATGTCATTGTCAAGCGGGAGCTTTAAACATTTATGCATGACTAAAGGGATAGCTTTCATCGAGTGAAGCCATGGATAGCCTAACCATAGATGAAACTGATCCAATTGTGGAATGATAGAGAATGTAACATCCACTATATTAGGTTCTATCTGTAATGGAAGAATGATTGATCCTATCATAGGGTAAGCAAAACCATTTTGTGTTTTGATCTCTGCTCTCGGTTTGTCATAATCATCTTGATAAAGATCATGTAATACCAAAAATTCCTCAGTTCATTAATGATGTCTTGCACTATTTTGTGTCATGTTCATTTTGTCTATGGTAATGGCAATAAGTGTTGGGTTGAAAGGTTGGAAGAAAAGGCTTAGTAGGATCTATTGGTTTAACAATAGGTAAAGAAATCATTTGCTACTGTATAAGTTGGGACATGGTGTTATGAAGAGTGGTTGGTAAAGGTGTAAACTATCATTTTGGATCTCCATACCTATAAGGTATTGCAGCTTTAACAACTGCTACTTGGTTGTTGACAGGTTGATTTGGTTGTTGAGGGGGATTGAACTATAAGAACCCTTTGTTTGGTTTTTGAAATGGTTGTGAATTGTTTGAAGTGCTAGGTTTAGATTTTTTAGTTTGGTTAGAACTGGACTTTACATCATGACTATTAACTGAATTGTGATAGTCACAAAGGCTTGTGTACAAGTGCACAAAAGAGGGAAATTTCACCATGGTCAATCTGTCTTGGATTTAACTTTGAAAATTTTCAATGAACATCTTTTGGAGATGCGGATCAAGAATCTTAACATCAAGTTGGGCATAAAGTGACTGATAACATGAGATGAAATTAGTTACTTTTTCATCCACATTTTGTTTGCATCTCAGTAAATCAGCCAGTGTCTTCTTTGGAGTCATATGCACTTGAAATGAATTATGAATGCATAAACTAGTTCATCGAATGAATGAATTGAATTATTTGGTAAGGATGAAAACCAATCTAAGGCAGTATCTTTTAAAGTCCTAGGAAACAGTTTAGCCAACAATTTATCATCAAGGAAAAAGTCACTATATATGGTTGTGTAAGCATTAACATGATTAGTAGGATCACCCTTTCCTCCATACTTCTCAAACCTAGGCATTTCTATTCCTTCTGGTATTGGTGTTCTTAGGATTTCCAAGCATAGTGGGCTGCTTTGGACATAATAGGTGGGTGGTTCATTCTAGATTTGGTTGATGGTGGAAATTTCTTTTTGCATGGAGGAGATGGTTTAGAAAAGTTGTGTGATGAGAGAATCAATGTATGTGGTATGAGGTGGAAGGGAAAGTGGTGATGGAGTGTATGTAGTGGTATGAAGTGTATGTAGTGGTAGGGCTAACCTGTTGCATTGTGATTGTAATTTGTGGAGTGGTGTAGGTAGGTATGGATGCCACTATGGAAGGAGGAGTGTTAAGTCCTCCTTGACTAACCACAGTGTTTTCTAGTTGGGATGTGCTAGAGGTTGAAGGAGCATGTTTTTTGTATATATCAACAATTTATTTCATAACATTTAAGCCTTCACAACTTTCAATCAAGTGATGAATATTTTCTATAGCAAGAATTGTAGTGGTTGAAATGTTTTCAAGACACAAGTTTTGTTGAAAATGTGCTAAATCCTCATGAATGTTAATGAATTTGTCTTGTGGGATGTAATCATTTGATGTGTCAATTTGCATGTTATTGGAAGGCACAATATTGTTAAAGGTAGAATCCACGCCTAATGCACTATTGTCAATGTCAGGAGTAGTGGCTTGAGACAATCCAAGGTCCACAACGAGTGTGTTATCTTGAGATACCATGAGTTGTGAACTTCTTTTCACTAAAGTATTATAAAGAGGGAACCAATCAATTATACAAGGGCTACTAAAGGTGGGGTGGGTGCAAATGAAATGCAAAATAGGAGAAATAAAATGCTAATGACAAAAATTTTGGAAATTGGAACAAAAATGCGGAAATGCAAAAAAGGCCCAGAAAGTGCTAGAAAGTACAATGCAAAATGTGTAGAAGGACTAAGCAGCCCAGTGTGGCGAATTAGTCCCAATGAGGATTTTTTTATGATTTTTCAAAAAAATTCAATGCAATTTTATGATTTTCAGATGCACAGATGCAACTATAGTATGAAAATGCAACTTTTTGTCATTTTCCAATGAAATATGATGCAAAAATGCAAGCTATATGAGCTTTTCACTAATGCAATTTTTAAAACCCTAGGATGTGATTTAAACAATTGTGCAAAACGTAATGCAATTTCGATGCAAGTTAAACCTAGGATGTAAATGCACTTGAAATCAGAAAGGAAATTCTAAAAAGTCTTGTTCACCAAAATGTGGACACTGATTTTGGGTGTCAAAGGTGCTCTAACACTTCTACATTTTTCACCTAAAAGGAGAGAAATGGAACCAAAATGCTAATGTGACCTACACTCAATATTAATGTAAAATGGATGCAACATGCCTAATAATGATTTCCTAATGCAACACACTAAAAAGAAATGATTTATTAATGCTAAACCCAAGAAATGCAAAGTGGTGGAAAACACAATGATGTATGCAAAAACACCTAAGAATGCAAGTAAATGATGAAAGAATTAAAAAGAAATGGAGATGTGCACCTAGAATCTAAAATATGATGAATATGGGCTTTATAATCCTATAGAGTTGATTGGAAATGTTGACTAGGACACTTACACCAAGCTGGGTGACTTAGTCCAGTTTCAGGGAAAATCTGTCGGAAGAGGAATCTGCCAAATGGGTACTCAGAAATATAGAAACCACTTTTTTAGGCCAAGCAGTGGGACTAATTTTCCACAGATGGAGACTTAGTCCACCTAGGAATTTCTCAAATTTTGGGATAGGATTTTGTAGCTTTCAGTCTACTCTTCCCTTTCTGACAAGTGTGCAAATTTGAATTTGTAGAAAATGGGTTGCAAGAGGTATCCATGCTTCAATTAGGGCTTTGTTGACTTTCATGGATTGAAAACACCTTTTTGACACTTTCCTCTTTGACAAATCTGCATACAAGGTATGCAAACACACATGAAAAGAGGGGAAAAAGGGTTAAGGGTTAGAGTATAGGGGTTTGCCTTGGTCAAACCCCACTTTGGTATTCAAACCATAGATAATGAAATGAAATTGGAAGAGAATGATAAATAAACATCATGCAATGTCATAAACTTACCAAACCCTTGATGTGTAAATTTGAAGTTATGTAATGAAGTGCTCAAAAGCATGATTTGATTATGCTTAGAGTGCTTGAGAATGATTATGTCAATGAATGCTTGAATGCTCGATAAATTAGGAGATGTATTTAATGAGGGGAAAAACCCTTATTTATACTTGTTTTTCGATTATTTCTTGAAAATAACACATTACAGGCCAACCTTAAGGGTAAGTGAATAAAATCCAACCAAGAAATTAAAATTATTTTCATTTGTGTGCCTAGTGGGACTAAGTTGCCCTAGGTGGCGACTTGGTCCCACTAGGGAAATTTCACTAGGTGTCAGAAACTAAAGTGCATTAAATAAGGTTTAATGGGAATATCCTAAAAAATACACTTAAGTAGGGTTGGAAAGTGTAAGGGGTCATTTAAACATAAGAAAAGGTTGAATTAGTGATGAAAAGTCTAGAAAAGTGTGAGAGTTTGTTACAACTCTTTACAAAACTTTGAAAGTGGGTTATAACACTCCACAACACTTTTACAAGACAACCTAGAAGTCTTAATGATTCTCAAGGGTCCAAGACCTAATGTGAATGTGTTGGCCACATTACAATATTAAATATAGGAAAAATCAAGCCAAAGTACATAAGAGAGAATCAAGTGAGCATAAAAATGTCAACTATACATTTTTTGGCGACACATGTATATACATCTTTGTGGAGATCTTCCTTGAAGAAAAAAATCCTAAATCAAGTGGAGCTCCATCAAGTTGTCTCTTAACCCTCGTAAAGGTGTATCCCCTAGCTTAATTCCTAAGTTCTTTCTCCCATGAACTCTCGAATCACAAATTCCTTGAGTTATTCAACAATAATCCATATTGAGCTCTCCAAACACATGGCTCCATCAAGTTGTTTGATGACCCTAAAAATGGTATAATTTATATCACAACCTCAAATGCTAGCTAGAAAACAATCCATATTAAGCTCTACACCAAACCCTTTACCTTTCTCCAAAAACCAAACTTCACAATAGGGTATATGCAGGATCATCATAGAAAAAATAGGCCCTTAAGTGGCAAAAAATTTAGAAAAATCAGAGTTAGTCAACATGACGTAAAAATTTGAATAAGTTATCTATATTATTTCCAAAATATGTAAGAATAGAATATGTAGAAAATTGAATGTAGTTTCTAAACTACTAGGTTTATTTTAAAAAAAAAAAATCTATTTGGTAAAAATTTGAAATTTTAATGCAACAGTACTTAAATTTTAGGGAAAAAAGAAGAAGTAGGTGTATGTCTGACCACCCTAAAAACAATAAAATGATAATATTTTTTTATAAGATTTAGATATAAGTAGAGTACTCATGTCCCAATGTGATGCATATTTTTTTTTAATTTTTTTCCAAGAAAAATAATTAATTAAGAATATTTTATTACAATTTTAAAAAAATATTAAAAATCATATGTCATACCACCTTAACTTGGTGAAAACTTCATGAAATTCAATTCTTTTTAATCCTATAGTATACTGCAGCATAGGAATACATGACAAAGTTTTAATTCAAAATGTGATGCCATTTCAAGCTATAGATGTTTTCAATCAGCCTATCAATAGGACTTTATTCTGAATTCAAATATGCAGAAATGAGATGTAATTATTTATTAAATTTAAAGTAAAAGAATAATTTGTATATTATTGGTAGAAGCTGAGAGAATCTCCTTTAAAAACCCTTTTCATTTCATCAATTTTGGGTAAAAAAAAAGTCATCAACCACATACCATACACATACCCATCATATCACCACTTTTTGGCCCATCGTGATCTTGCATATACCCATCAGATCGCCACTTTTTGTCCCATAATTGTCTACGGAAAGGAGGATGTTACCACGTAGGCTACATTTTATTGGGGTGAGATAATAAGTCATTGCTTCCACCAATAGTTCATGAATATTAAAAATACCTACAAGTTCTATATGACGTCCTATTTGGTCTATTCTTTAGACAAGCAGAGGTAGTACAGTGGAATATTCAGGGCTCTAGAAGAATAATCTGGTTGGAAATTGAAGTTTTATGATAGATACCCTCAACTCTAGTTTAGAAAATTCAAGAAAGGATATT
Organism: Sequoia sempervirens; assembly: GCA_007258455.2. Classification (NCBI taxonomy): domain Eukaryota; kingdom Viridiplantae; phylum Streptophyta; class Pinopsida; order Cupressales; family Cupressaceae; genus Sequoia; species Sequoia sempervirens. The sequence continues at coordinate 140,148,208 of VDFB02168118.1, read as the reverse complement.
GCAAGGTCAATGACGCTTTCACAGGTCACATTATTAGATTGCTTGGAGGCGATTTTGAAAGGTGAGTCTTCTATAGTGCTTGGGAATTTCTCAAAAAATATGCCTTTCTCTTCATCCAATACCCCAAATTCACATACATTTGCACCCAAGGCTATACAAAAAAGGTTGAACAAGCTGCCTCGGTATCCCAATGACCAGATTATATTATTAGAGCTCTCTTGAGAGTTGTGCCATGTACATACTCTCCTTAACAACTAACACTTGGATGGGATGCCTTATCCCCTTTTTTGGCTGAGGGATGTACAAGCTACAAACTTCTAAATGTGATGGAAATTCAAAGGATTTGGTCGAGTACCATTTCTAGTTGCATACCGCCTGTCCACAAATGAACCCTTATGGGCATATAAGGAAAGCACTTGTACCCAACTTCGCCCATCTCCATCATGTTGAAGATTTTTGGGTGAACTGCAAAGGTGATAAGGAGGTGTGCATGAGACATTACATGTGAATGATTGCTTACTTTGTGAAAAGGGTAAACTTGTTCCCTATACCTGATCAAGTTGAGGCAGATGAAAGCACAATCATGGATCCTAGGTACAATGAAGTCTCTAATTTTCCAATGCCTTCAATTGACTAGGATGAGGAAGAGTTCGATGACCTTGATATCATAACTAAGACAATCGAGGCTCACACCAAGGAATGGGTCAATGGACAAGTAGCCAGATTGAAGCAATAAGGGGTCATCTTGACCTATCAAGGGCTCGAAAGTGAATCCAGTGCCATAGATGATGGAGCTATTATAGCCTCAATAGGAGAAACATTAACTTCACCTCCACTCACTCGCTCCAAGAAAAGAAAAGAGATTGAGGAGCAATAGCCTAACCCTAAGGTGTATGCAAGAAAGGGTATAGAAGGTGGACCTTCTAAGAAACATAAAAGGTTAGGCAACACTACTAAAATTCCTATTATTCAGGAGGACCCACTCCATGAAGAGGAAGGGATGGAAACAAATCAACCCAAGTCTCCACTGGCTACCTCGGTCATTGTTGTTGCTCCATCGTTGTCACAAGCTATGGTGGTTACCTCCCCGCCTGTGGTGAACATTTCGGTCCACCTTGCCTCTTCTTCACCAACTGGGCAGATCATAGTAGTTGATTCCTCCTCTGCCATGACTTCTCTGCTTTCCTCTGCCTCCATGTTTCCCACCACATCGCTTCCGTTGGCAACAAAAACAATGCCAATACCAATACTTATGCTACCAAAGGCATTCTCACAACATATGCATAATGTTCCCTCTGAGATTTCCCAAGTATTGATGAATCCTACCATCCAAAATTCCCTAGCACAGATTCTTACCAATGCTCCTATCTTAAAGCCTCCAACTAAACCACCAACAATGGAAGCCACAATGAAAATATCTAAAGACTTGGAACAGTTGGCTCTGGAAGCAACAAAAGCATTAGAGGAGGAAGCAAATAAGTACCACGGACATCCAAAATATCAACACCTACAAATTGATAAGGTGTTTCATGAATAAGAAGAAATGAGATCTTCTAAAAGTGGAGATAAAGAGAAGGACGTAGATGGAAAATTGATTGTGTAGACTTTTGATCCTAACTTTGAGGAAGAGTTGGCCCAACAATTAAAGGATGTCAAGGAAGAAATAGAAAGACCACATTTTGGGGAAAGAAGAGAAGAAGATGATAAGACAAATGAAAGCATGGAATCTCCAACTAGTGAACAACAACAAGAAGACACCAAGAGCAGTGAAGAGATGTCTCTCCCTCAAGGGAAAGGAGAGCAAGAGAAGAAAGAACATGAAGATATGTCACCTCCATGAGAGGAAGGGGAGAATATAGCTAGGATCAACCTGGAAAGGAGAGTCAACCTGATAAGAGCCCTAAAATAGAGTAGTCTGAGGAGCATGGGCATGAAGATGAACATGATGAAGAAAGTGAAGATGAGAAAGAAGAGGAAGCTAAGAAGGAAGAAAGTCCCAAATAATGCTTGCCCATCAAGTCCCCAATCAAGCACCTAACATTAACCCAAGAATCCAATGAAGAAGAGGGAGAGGACACTAGGGTGGAGAAGGGAGCTCCCAAAGAAAAATAAATTGAAGTCATAAGGGATGAAGGGAAAGGTAATGATGAATCAACCAAAGGAAAGACTCAGATGCCCGAATGGCTGGAAAAGTAGCTTGAGAAGAAAGCTCCCACCTCAAGTGATTTGAAAGCAACACTAGAGGCTATCCTAGCCAGAGGATAGATCACTACCAAGAAAAATGAGAAGCCCAAAATCAGATCCAAGGTGACAATGGATGCTTCTAGATCCAGAACTATGCAAGTAGCGATGCCAATGGTGGGAAAATATGGGATAAGCTATAATGTTTCCACTATTGATTTAGAAACAACTACTAGAGAGCAGAAGGTGGACCACCTTTAGGAGTTTGTTGCCATGGTGGTGCATTTAATTCAACAAGACAAGATTTTGAAAGAAGAGCTTAAGGCATACATGGTTGATCTGACAGCTTACATCCACAAGTGGTCTTCAACAGAGGAAATTCCCACCACATCTTCTTCCCCACTGTAATTATTATCAAAAGAGCAAATAGACAAGCTAGAAAAGAGGAGGAACTTGGATAAGACCACAAAAAGTTGGTTTCGATAGGTCTTGTACGTAGGAAATATGGGCATCAATCGTGTTGTTAGGACAACAAACAAGTTCTTGGATCTGCAACAATCTCTTAAGGGTACAAGGAAACTTTGTACTCACTTCCCTAGGTACTATGAGTCTACTTACCAAAAGATAGAGGCTATCCTCAAACTACCAAGTGCAACTTGGGAAAAGGAGCTCGCATTCAAGAAAGATAATTAATGGTTAATGGATGTCTGGAAGCAAGATTTCATGAATTAGAAAGAAAGGTTCGAGTAGGTGATTGATAAGGTTGATCTGGACATCAAAGGGGCTAAAGAGGTTAGGGATGATTGTACCTGATATTTGAAAGTGATGACGGGGTATGAGGTGCCTCTCATGCAAATTGATTGAGAGAAGATAAAACCCCACTTCCATAAGAAGATTGAGGATGAAATGTCAGATGAGATTACCACTAATTTCATGAGCTTTGTTGCCTAAGTCTTCATCTAGTCTGAGCTATTTTGATACCACATTGCTAAGTATGATGAAGACTGGGAAAAGCTCACCAACCAATCCAAAGAATGGAGTTATCAGGTGCTGGGATCTAAAATTTTAGAGGTTGATAAGCTCCAACCGCTAATTTTGAAGTTCATGGACTATGATGCTTTGAAGAATTAGGAGGGAAAATCTATTATTGGTGAAGAATTCTTGACAAAGTAGCTACAATAAAAAGGAAATTAGAAAAAGACAAATTCTATAGTGTTGTTAGAAAAGACAAAATAGGGATAAAGACAAGGTTGTATTTAAAAATGTAATATATTGGGGGGTAGGTAGAACCCTAATTTGTAGTGAATCTTGGGCATTCATTCTAATTTTTGTACACTATAAATAGGGGGGTTCTCCTCTCATTTTCAAGGAGAGTTGAGTTTTTGTAATGACATGCTACATAAATTTTAATAGAAATACATTAACTTTGGTGCATTTCTGAGTTTCTCTACATGTTTCATGGTTCAATATCCCAATAGTTAAATGTTTAGTTAGTTTTTCTTTGTTGTTTTTGTTAGTTTCAGATTCCTTTGGTAGATTTGGTCATGTTGTTCTATGGTTATGAAAGTTTCTACTATGTAGGTGCCTTCCCAATCCATACTTTTTGTTGTTTGCTACTGGTAGATGGCTATGTAAAGTTACTTTTGGACTAAAACTTAAATTTTATTTAAAATTTTATCTTTATTCATGCATGTATGTGGTGTATGAATGGTAAAACATCTATAGACCTTAGAAGATAACACATATTTCATGATACTATAGGTTTCTTGGTTAAGTGGAATCTTGTTTCAAGGAAGTTGTCCATAGAAGAAACTCTAAGATCATTGTTCATAGTTAGTTGTAGATCCAGGAAACTCCTCTTCCCTCTCCCTTTTCCTATTTTTTTTAGAAATAGCCTATGCTAAGGTTAATTGCACATGTATTGTAAAGCTAAAATTCAAGAAAAACATTGACATTTCAGATTATTGTTCGAACCTACAACAAACTACACATCAATTCCCATTCCAAGAAACTTCAACTCATAAGATTTGCTTCGCATCCAACTATGTAAGTATGCCCTATGATTACCAACAAAATAACATCAAACATCAACTAAGGAATTCCATGCAAGTCATGACCTGACACCCAAGAGACCTTGGGGTGATTTTTAGCAACTTGTTGTTGGAAGTCTCCTTTAAGAGAGGTAGTGCACCCATGTATTGCATGTGTTGAGAAAGTGTGCAAAAACACCCATCAACACTTATCACTAACAAAAATGACATGATAAGAACATTGCAAGCATCTTAAATATCTATTGCAAGACCTCATTGATTCTAAGCATATCCAAATTGGAGGGGTGAATGATAAAGGTCATAAGTTTGTATCTCCTTCCAACTCCAAAAATTAAAAATATTTACCAATCCCATGCCTAATTACAATATTTCATTCATTAAGGCTAGTGAAACTAAGCCCTATGTGATGAGTGTTGACATGGATGATGAGAACATGAGCAATAATGAAAAAAATCCTAGGGATGCTAATGAACAAATTCCTATTAATACAATGATAGGAGTGATTGAAATTGAGCCGTGTAAATAGAAAACCATAATTCCCACTGACATTACTTTCTCTTTAGGGGATTTTAATTGATCCCCTTTGTGGAGAGAATGTGATCACAAAATAACTCTTATATGTGCATGAACTTACACAAGATAGATATGATTAACCAAAAGTATGGATTAAAATGTATGATGGTTTTTCTCATTCTACAATGGGATTGATCGCACTCCCTTTACAATTAGGACTGAAAAAATTAAATGTATCATTCTCTATTATGTCTAATTTGGATCAATTTCATGTGAAGCTAGGCTACAAATGGCTTTTCTCCATGAATTTAGTCCCATCTATTGTCCATAAGTGCTTAAAGTTTCCAATCATAAATAAAATATTCACAATAAACCTTAGTGGCTTTAGCCCTCTGTCTTCTCATGGAAATTTTTCCTTAGATTATTTTTGGCCTTAGCCCATGGAACCTATAAGACCCTGTGAAGTCTTCCTTTTCCTATCCTACGAAAAGTTCAAAGAAAAATGTATAGCTAGGTTATCCCTTGAAAATTTTCCTCTGTCTATGCTTGAACTTCCACCCGCTAAAGAAAACAATAGTGACCTTAAAGCCCTCCCAACAAACCAAGATCCATCTATCAAAAATCCATTGCCTATTTCCTACAAAAGGCCTAGAGAAAAACAAACAAGTCCTAGTCCATCTCCTAAGAAATTTTATAAAGCCAAAGAGAAAGTGGTTGAACAACCTTCCATGGTTTTTTCATTCCTTCTTCACAAGAAGAAAAGAAACCTATGGTTGAAAAACCCGCTCCTACCCAAACACAACATGAAAATCGTAATTAAAGAAATAGAAATGCTAGAGAGTGTAGGCATAGATGTTGTGCTATTGCTTGAAAGATGAATGAGGAGAACAACATTGAAATTCATAATCCAAACTTGATAGAAGTGATAAACGATGACCCTCCTCTCTTACGAGAAACAAAAAAATAAATGTCTCCAAAACAAGGACTGATAGCTTCTATGGATATTATCATTGATCCTTCTATTGTAGTTAACTTGGATGACGATGAAGAAACCACTAAAATTGATTAGCAAGTCCATAATGAATTGAATTTTCTAGTTTTCTCTTTTACGAGCTTAAAAGATAACAACTATCATGATCCTCCTAAACCAAGTGATGAACAACGTGTTGAACCTAGTGATTCTCCTAGTACAATAGTTGATGTTGTCCCTCTCGCTAGTGATCTACATTCCACATATACCCAAAAATAATGGGATACAGATGACTTGTTGGATGGTTGACTAGCATGTGCTTTAATAGTCTTTTATCTTTTCTTTTTCTTTTTCTTTCCTTTTTTCTTTCTTTTTTCTTTTGATTGCATGTGTGTAATGTAATCCCCCATGATGTTCTATTTGATTTTTCCTCTCTCTACGTGCATTCCTCTATTTGTACCTTCATTCTTCTATATGTCATAAGCTTTTTCCTTTATGTTGATCTTGTACTTTATAAAAAAGGGAACTTTCTTGAAATGGGAATAATTCATGATAAATTTAACTTAATGAGGCCTTGATTCAAGTGTTGTAAGCCTTTTTATGCATCCACACTAGGTCTTGGACCCTTACAAATTGAATAAAATGCTTTTAACAGTGTCTTGTAAAGGTGTTGTAAAGTCTTGTAATGGACTTTCATGCTTTTCTAGATGTAATGAACCAATTTTCCCCTTATTCAACATTATAAAATGTATTTAAATGCATCCTCACATTAATCTAAAAGGTTTGTAAAATAAACTTAATGTTGAACTATTTTTGTAATGTGTCCCACAAGTTCACATTGGTTCTTGTGCTTTCCTAGGTTGTGTGGACCTCATTTTAATGTTGTAAAGTGTATTAAATCACACTTTCACATTGAATTATGTGTCTCAATCCCTAATTGACCTTCACATCATCACTAATAGGCCCTTATTACCCCATATTGTGCATCCCAAGGCAATATTTGATAAAATACCTGACAAATTTGCAATTCAAACCTTATATCCTTATCTCCTAGCATCTTAGCTGGAAAAATGCCCCTTGTGGGATTGATTCACCATCCATGGAAAATTAGTCCCATCCAAGTGGGACCCATTTAGAATAGGTGGCAAATGAGTCCTATTTGGCCCAATTTTTACCTTTGAGCAAGAAATTTTGGAATTTAAGTTTAATCTTACTTCATGTCAACCTTATAGATCCAATTTACTAGCTAATAAGATGAATTTCCTATAAAAATAAACTCTCTAAACCCTAAATCATAACCATTCTTCATTTTTCATTCATCATTCTTCCCTCTCAAGTCAAGCAAGTTATTGTTTCATCATTGCAAGTCATTAAGTTAGCTTCTAAAGAAATTCAAGGGTTGAATCTTCCTTAATTGCTATATAAATTCAGGTTAAATCATCATGGTAAGGTAATAAACTCCCTTAATACATGATTCATTACATTCTTTCATCATTTTGGTTTATTTACCTAAAATTGGTTTGAGCAAGGCAAACCCCCATGCCCTAACAACCATCATTTCTTCTTCTTGTCTTGTGTGTTTGTAGATTTAGACATTTTGGAAGCTTGGAAATAATTAAGAATCAAGTTGCAAAGTTTTTTAGGTCTTCACTTCATCATCCAAGTCAAAATATAAACAAAAACTCATTTTTAGGTTCAGAAATTAGAGTTTTAGGAGCGAACACCTATATAAAGCCAAAGTGTAGAATGAAAGTTTTGGATTCCACATTTGAATATTTATAAATTAAAAAGTGGACTCATTCACCATAGGTGGTGAATGAGTTCCACTTCGAGGTCAGTTTATGGTTTTTTACATTTTTAGATTCCCTTTTGTTAGAAACATGTTTCAGAATAGTTTTGTAGAACTGGGACCAATTCGCCCAGAATGGTGAATGAGACCCATAAATCCTAAAAATCAGCATCAAAAACATTCTAGAAGACATTTGCAGTCTCTATCCATATTCCAGGTGCACACTTTTAGTTTCATCAAATTTTGTTGCAATTTGCATTCATTTCTAGGTGTTTTTGCATTACACAATGTGTTTTCAAACAAGTTTCATTTATTAGGTTTTGCATACTTACTCAATCAATTCATCAGTTTATTGCACTTATATCATTTCATTTAGTTATAACTCCATCATACATCCCCTTATTTTAGTGAACCACCTAGATTTTTTGTGTGGGATCTATCTCTTTCCTTTAGGTGAAAAACTCTACTTGAGCAAAAGAGGCATAATATTCCTTAATTTCCAAAAATATTTCATTCATTTTTGTGAACCTAATTTTATAATAATTTATTTTCTAATTTGGAGTCCATTATCATCCTAGCAATAACCTGCATGCATTAGATTTTGCATCATTTTGCATTCTAGGGTTTGAAAAACTTGCATTAGTGAAAAGGCCATTTAGCTTGCACTTTTGCATGTAATTTTCTTAAAAACTTCTGAAATTATACATCACCATATTAGGTCTACATCATACAACATCAAACACATAGAAAATAATTCAAACTTTCTAATTTTTTTGCAAAAAACTAGTACTGGGACTCATTCGCCATACTGGGCAAATTAGTCCCTTTCTATATTTTTGACTGACTGTTACAACATTAGAAGCCTAATTTATGTGCTTCCTAAGCCCACCTATTATCATATAATAAGTCTAGAAAGTTTTTGGAACATTTTTTTATGCATCTAGCTTAAAAACATCATTTTAGATTACTCATTCTTCAAATCACTTCAATTGTAAACATCCTTACATCTAAAAATGCTTCCATTTCTGCAATTTTGCATAACATTGATAAAATTACTTTTCACTTTTACATATAGAATATTTCTATTCATAAAAATTTGCATAATTTTGATAAAATTTCTTTTCATCCTTGCATGTGCATTGTTTGCATTCTTCAAATCTTGCATATATTGGATACGAATGTTTTGCATTTATGCACATACATTGCTCATATTGCTAAAACATTGAATGAAATGGTTACATGTTCTTTTCATTCTTATTTAAACAATGCTATCACCTTACATATTTAGGCATGCTAAGAAACATTTCCTATCCCCTCCCTATGAGATTTTTTTTGTCAAAGAGACAACAACCTTGGACATTCCTAATGATCATATTTGTTCCTCTCCTAATATCTCTCCTATTGGTGATGAAGATATTTTGGTAGAAGAACCAATCCATGAGAGTTTTGAGAATCCCATTCTTTTGTCTCCTCTTACCTCTCTTAGTGGACAAGACATTGATAAACAAGACAATACAACCATAGGTAATCATGACAACATTTGTTCTTCTTCTAGTATCTCTCCTAGTTGTGAAGTAGATACTTTGATGTTAGAAAACACAATCAATGAAGGTCATGAATATCTTAGTTTTCCCCCTTCACCTCAGAAAACCCCTCTTGAAAAATAATATTCAACCATTGATCATTCCCCTACTTGCGATGAATTCCTTCTATAAGAACTAACCTATGAATGTCAAAAATATTTGTGTTGTTGTCCTCCTAAAAACTCTCCTCCTAGGAAAACTATCATAAGCAATACAATCATAATGTGACATTCAAATCTCCTTCATCAACACATAATGCCAATAAAGATAAAAATTTTGAGATTATGATGAGACAAGTGGGATATCCTTTAATTAGTTAGCTTCCTAAGTCACCTTCCATTAGTGAATCACACAAAAAAATTAGAGATGTCTTGAAATCCATGATGAAATCTAATCATAACAATTTTTTTTAGCTGCTAAGTTGTAACTTAGTGATTCAAACATCTAGGGGACCACATAAAACTCCTACACCATTACCTTTTCCTCTAAAATTTCCTAGTGTTGAAGAATTGAAAAAGGCTCCTGCTAATATATCTATATGGAAACTCATTCAGCTCTCACCGACAGTCAAACTTCTCTTTCACAAAATGTTGAAAATACATAAGGAGGATATCCAATATTACATAATTTCAAATCATGTAACATCCTCCTGTCATCCCATGCTAGCCACCCAGTTAGAAATCACCTTCCCTAAACATGATTTACACCAACTTGAGATTCAAAACAAGAATGATCCCTTGATTATAAAGGTGATCATTAATGAAACTTCAATTAGGCACACTCTCATCAACAATGGAGAAGAAATTAATGTTTGTAGCATGGGTGTACTACAAAAACTTGGCATGGAAAAAAAGCTCATCTAACTTAATGATGTTCATATTTTTGGCTTTGACAATGTTAATAGGAAACCACTAGGGCTGATCACATTACCTATTTATGTTGGACCTGTAGTATTTCCTACCTCTATCTATATCATGCAAGGAACCCTTCCATACAATCTTCTCCTGGGGAGACCATGGATTCATGGTATGAAAGGAGTCTCATCTACCCTTCACTGTGTAATGAAATTTGAATACAACAAAAAGACATACACTATTGATGAAGATGAGTGAAGCCATGCATCAACTTATCACAATGTTCACTTCCAACTCCCCTAATCCTTTCATTCCTAGATAAAAATTCCAACCTATACAAGTTAATACTAATTCTTCACCTAAAACAAAACTCTTTCATGATAATTGGGGGTCATTAGATTCTACAACTCCTTTCCATAACACTTCCAAAATCTCACCCTCATGGTCCAAAGAGTCATATACTAATGATTCATTTTCAGACATAAGTTCTAGTAGTGATTGGAGTTTCACACCTACCTTTAAGGGAGGGTGTGAAATATCCCAATCTCAACCCACACAACATTGTTTCCCATTCGCTCAACTTAGTTCTACCAAAGCACCCTATGTTGGTAATGGGGCCTATATAACTCCCATCCCTCATGAAGCAATGGCACATAACATTAAAAATGATTTGTGTTCTTGTAAAGAAACCAATCCTTCTCACAAACACACAACCCCTTCATCTAACTTGGAAGATTGTTATGGTATAGGTTACAATCTTCCTCCTACACGTAGATGTAATGAACACATGAATAAAACCAACATGTCATACTCTTTCAAGAAATATCTAGGGTATCTCCCTTATCTCCAATTTCATCAAAGACTTTGCATAACAATAGCATTCAACCTCTCAAGGAGTGTGGTGCTCTTCCTTGTACGGAAGCACCTAATTCCTCTCCCTGATACTTTCATTCTATTTGGCTCACCTTTGTCCTACACTAAGTGGAGGCAAGGGGTTTGATAGCCTTATCCTCATATGTCACTTGTCATTGTCTCTTTTTACTAGTCGGTAACCTTATATGGACGTATAAGAGCAAGCTTGGGATGTGGACGACATGTCTTAAGTTGATTCGCATGTGATATACTCCCTTTCTTCATGACGCAGCTTATCAAAAACATATGACTTGGTATAGGGATTATTAGATAAGCTCTCATACTCTCTCTACTTTAAAGCACTTTCTCATAGTAATGGTGTTAGCAACTGCTTTAAAGTGGGGGGCATACATAGGAAACATCTTTTTGCAAATTTCACAGTGTGATTTACTTTTTCTTGTGACGTGCCCTCTTCTTGGTGGTGTCATTGGGTTTGATGCATTGCAAGAGTGTATGATTAAATAAAGTGGATAGATGCAAACGAGGCATCCCATGGATAATGATTTGACACCTTGACTTGTCCTCTCTTGGAGACATTAGGCACAATGCTCTCGAAGAAGACCTTAAATTAAAAAAGAAAAATCCCCTTTAACAAAATTTTTACATGACATTAGAAAAAAAAAAATTACAAAAACCATTTTCCTTTGTGGCACCTTATTAAAGTTATCAAGAGGTATAACTTTGGTATGGTTGAGTGGGAAGCCCATTCTGAGGCATGACTTTTCCCATAGCCACCTATGTGCATACCAACTAGTGTATGTTTTATTTTTTGGGAAAACTCAACCCACAAACAACTTAATGTTTAGTGGCCCCAAAGTGAGTGCATTGTTGATTACTCACCCCATGGACGACCCAATGTTCCATGGCGCTAGAGTGAGAAAATATTTTTCACCCTGTTTTTCTTTCCTTCTAGTTCTCGCCATTGCATAATTGTGTATCTTGGATCCTGGGGGCTAGACTACCTTCTTGCTCTTTGCTATTCTTTGACATCTACATTTCTACACTCAAATCTCTCTTGAATGTCTACTTTAGTGTGAGTTTGAAACAAGTTCATCCTCTCACAAAAGTGGGGCCTAAATGTACCATAGAAAAAAGGCAACTTTCTTGACATGGGAATAATTCATGATAAATTAAACTTAATGAGGACTTGATTCAAGTGTTTTGAGGAATTTTATGCATCCACACTAGGTATTGTACCCTTGCAAATTGAATAACGTTCTTTTAACAATGTCTTGTAAAGGTGTTGTAATGTCTTGTAATGGACTTTCATGCTTTTCTAGACTTAATGAGCCCATTTTCTCCTAATTCAACATTATAAAATGTATTTAAATACATCCTCACATTAATCTAGAAGGTTTGTAAAATAAACTTAATGTTAAACTATTGTTGTAATGTGTACCACACATTCACATTAGTTCTTGTGCTTTCCTAGGCTATGTGGACCTCATTTTAATGTTGTAAAGTGTATTTAATCACACTTTCACATTTAATTCTGTGTCCCAAGCCCTAATTGACCTTCACATCATCACTAATAGGCCACTAATAGGCCCCTATTACCCTATATTGTGCATCCCAAGGCAATATTTGAAAAAATACATGACAAAGTTGTAATTTAAACCTTATTTCCTTATGTCCTAGCATCTTAGCTAGAAAAATGGACCCCATGGGACCCATTCACCATCCATGGTGAATTAGTCCCATTCAAGTGGGACCCATTTTTCATGGGTGGCGAATGAGTTGTAGTTGGCCCAACTTTGACCTTTGAGCAAGAAATTTTGGAATTTAAGTTTAATTTTATTTCATGTCGACCTTAGGGATATAATTTATGGGCTAATAAGATTAATTTCCTATAAAAATAAACTCTCTAAACCCTAAATCATAACCATTCTTCATTATTCATCAATCATTTCTCCATCTCAAGTCAAGCAAGTTAGGGTTTCATCATTACAATTCTTTAAGTTAGCTTCTAAAGAAATTCAAGGGTTGAATCTTCCTTCATTGCTGCATAAATTCAAGGTCAATCATCATGGAAAGGTAATAAACTCCATTATTTCATGTGTCATTACATTCTTCCATCATTTTGGTTTAATTACCTAAAACGGGTTTGACCAAGGTAAACCCCCATGCCCTAACATCCAAAATTTTTCCTTCTCTTCTTGTCTGTTTGTAGATTTAGATATTTTGGAAGCTTGGAAATAATTAATAATCAAGTCTAAAAGTGCTTTAGGTCTTCTCTTCATCATCCAAGTCAAAATATCAACAAAAACTCATTTTTAGGTTTGGAAATCAGAGTTTTGGGAGTGGACACCTGTAGAAAGCCAAAGTGCAGACCAAAAGCTCTAGATTCCACCTTTGAATATTCAAAAATTAAAAAGTCAACTCATTCACCATGGGTGGTGAATGAGTACCACTTCCAAGTTATTTTTTGGTTTTTTTCATTTTTAGATACCCTTTTGTCAAAAATAGGTACCGAAAAAGTTTTGTAGAACTGGGACTAATTCACCCAGAATGATGAATGAGTTGCATCAGGCCTAAAAATTAGCATCAATAGTAGTCCACAAGCCATTTCTTGTCTCCATCCATATTTGAGGTGCAAAATTTCAGTTTCATCAAATTATGTTGCAATTTGCATTCATTTCTAGGTGTTTTTGCATTACACAAGGTGTTTTCAAACAAGTTTCATTTCTTAGGTTTTGCATACTTAATGAATCAATTCCATCAGTTTATTCCACTTAGATCATTGCATTTAGTCATGTTACTCCATCATACATCCCCTTATTTGAGTGAACCAACTAGATTTTTTGCGTGGGATCTATCTCTTTCCTTTAGGTGAAAGACCCTAATTGAGCAAAAGAGACATAGCATTTCACACCTCTTAAAATATATGGTTCAAATCTTTACTTTTTCATTTTCTTTTTTTTATTTTTTTTCCTTTTTGGGGTGACACAAGGAATCAATACCACATGTCTCTTCCATGTTGACCCAAAATATTTTTCATTATCTTTGCTTTCTTTTCATTTTTGTCTTGTGTTTTCCTTTTGGGGATGACACAAGGTGTTGACACACCCTATGTCTCTTCCATTTTGACCCAAAATATTTTTTATTATCTTTTCTTTCTTTTCATTTTTTTCTTGTGTTTTCCTTTTACGGATGAGGTAAGGTGTCAAGACACCCTATGTCTCTTCCATGCTCACCCAAAAGGTTTCTTTCATTTCATTTTCACTCTCCTTGTGGCATTCTTCTAGTTCTATGTGTATTTGGGGAATGATGAAAATTTCAAGCTCTCTAATATCATTGCAACAAAGATAGATACTTACCCCAAATCCATATATCCTTTATGTGTTTCTGGGGGGAAACCCTCTCTTTTCCTATTTTTCATGTTTTGGATACTTTAAAGTAATTGCTCACAGCATGTTGTAAGCAATTTATTTAAAGTGGGGACATACATTTGCATTATTTTGGAATTATTTCATTGGCATTGTTTTCATGTTCCTTGATGTGATATGTTTTTCTCTTTGTGGTGAAATTTGGAGTAATTTCCTTCAAGATTTTGATCTATCTTAGCATATTGCATTCCATAAGTTGTGAATCTTTTGTCCTTTGACTAGTCCTCTCTTGGAGACATTAGGAACAATGTCCCCTAATATTAAGAACTCACACAAAATAAGAAAAATATCTTCAAACATCCCTCTCTCTTATTGCATTTTTCCTTTTGTGCCTACTAAAGTCATGGAGGTATGGATTTGATATGGTCCCCTGGGGTTCACCTAGTGAACACCTAGCTTCACTAGCCCTTGCAACCATGTTATTTTGTGCCTTATTAAAGTCATGGATGTATGGCTTTGATATGGTCCCCTAGGGCTCACCTAGTGAACACCTAGATTCACTAGCCCTTGTAAGCATGCATTTTATTTTTGTCCCTATCATAGTCATGGGAGTATGACTTTGATATGGACATCTTGGGGCTCACCTAGTGAACACCTAGCTTCACTAGCCCTTGTAAGTATTCATTTTTTTTTGCATATTGGACAATGTGTTCTACTTTTAAACCTCTCTTGGTAAATAGCCTAGACCCAGTCCACAACACATTAGATGGAAATTAAGAGCTTGATTTGTTGCATTTTTCTTTATCTTTTTCCTATTTCCTTTTTCTATCTTTGACATTGTATGTTTGTGATATGGTTATGGATTCATATATCATCTACATGTGTGTTCCTTTGTTCCTATGTTGGTCTATCATAGGATCTTGATCCTAGGGGATTGGACACCCTCTTGGTTATTTCCATCCTATCTTACTATAATTTGTACATTTAAAACCCTCTTGATTGCATGGTTGGCTACTTCAGTGTGAATTTGAAGCAAGTTCAACCTCTCACTAAAATCAGGGCTAAATGTAGTGTAGGAAAAAGCACACCCTTAAATTTTCACACTTGTTTGGGCCCACCCTGCTTTATTTATCCCTACTTATGTCTTTATTGGTCTTATTTTGCATCCACAAGCCAAATGAATTATATCTTTTTCTAGATAATCCCGACAAACTTCAAAGGGTAAATGATAATTTAATGATTCTATCTGAGTGTCCCTAATTTTTGGGTTAGGACTAAGATGCCACCTAGGGAATATTAGTTCCCCTTGAGGTATTTTTGGAATTTAATTTCAAATTCTATCAAGATTTATCCTCCTTTAATCAATGAATTCATATGTTGGCTTGTTGTGGTGTAATTTTGGGATATTAAGCATGGATAAGTACAAATACATACAAATACAAGGTTCATTAATTCATTTCTCATTGAAGTATTTTGTGAGAGAATTCCTAATAGAAAATTGAGCATTCAAGAGCAATTCATCAAGAATTTGGAGCCTTAATCAAGATTAAAGCATCATATCAAGAAGATTGTTGCATCATGTTGTTGTGCTAGCATTTGTGATGTAGGGTTTATGATTCAAGCAAGTGTTTTGTGCAAGATCTACAACCTTCATGCAATAGTCAAGAAACACATCCATTGCAACCATTTCAATCATATTTGCAACACCTTATTACAAGGGTTTGGTGAGTTGTAACATTTCATGTTGTTCATTCATCATTTCCTTTCATCATTCTATTCCATTCCAAGGTCTAATTACCAAAAAGGGGTTTGACCAAGGAAAACCCCCATTTACTAACAATAACCAAGTTTTTTCCCTCTTTCATGTTTGTTATTGTAGATTTAGGTTAAATACTTGAAGATCATTTGAAGTGCAAAGTTTCATTGCAAATTTGTCATCTTCATGGAAACTCACCTACAGGCCAAAATATGGAAGTTTCAAATTATGAGATCAGAGAAGAAGGAAGTGTAGAAATCAAGCATTGGGACTACATTCAGAGATTCCAAAAATTCCATATGGAACTAAGTAACCACCTAGGGTGTCTTAGTCCTCTCAAAGTTATTTTTCTAAAATTCTTCCAGATCTGGTTCCTGCATTTGGAGATCCTACATCTTCCCTAAAAAATAGTAAGGGAATCTTTTTCCTCCATAACACGTTTTGGTAGGTTATTTTCATTTATGGAATCCTTTTCACATTTCTAGACTTCCTAGGTACACAAATCCTAACTTGTTGTTGCATTATTTCATCATTTGTATCCTTCATTTAGCTTGCATTACTAGGTTTTGTAGGTTTAATGCTTATTTGTCTTTTCCAAGCATTTGCTTGGTGGTGAAGCCATAAAACTTAAATAACCCCTTCCTAGGTCTTCCTTGTTGAGAATTGAGTCACCTTGTGAGGTTGATACTCAATCCAATTAGGACTCCTAGGATATCCTCAAATGACAATTGGAGAATAGTGGTGTTATATGACCTAGGACATAAAGCATCCATTTTCCACATTGTTCACAATTATGTGCATCATGCTCTATTTTTTCTCAATAGGAAAACTACTATCTTTATTTTAAGACATCAAATTTTGTGCATAATTACATTGGGCTCCTTCAACAATCTTTATCCAATCAAGTACTTGGTCAAAACTATGAGGCTTCAATTCCTTTGGCAAGGTACTTAGCCATGACTCATAGATTTCACAAAATATATCAATCCACATTGAATCCTTAGGTCTAAAATTTTTGGGGACCTCCAACAAGGCATCCAAAAACCTTGAGAACAAATAATATGGTGATACTCCTTTGTGCCTCTTCATGTTAGAAAATTCTTGAACAAAAGACATTTGATCAATAGTGCTCAAATTTTGTTGATGTTCATGTTAGAGTTCACTATGATTTGTACTATGTAATGATAGACCGATTGTAACAATAGAAGCACTATCGTATTGACAATCATTTCTATTATCTGATCCATGAATTCTATTTTCATGAGGTGTGATCTAGGATAACCAACACTTGCAGCCATGTATCCTTTCATCATTGAATATTTTGAGTTATTTTCAATATCCATTGCAATTTGATATGCATGATGTGATGTTGTAGAATCTTTATCTCTTAATAGATAGCTCATTTATTCATAAAATGAACCCACGTATACAACCAAACACACTGCATCATTTGGTCTCATATTTTTAGGAATGTCACCTAATGTCTTTGAAAATCTGAGATTGAAAGTTGGGACTAACTCATCTTCTTATTTCTAGATGTTCATAAGTTTTTGTCTCACTAAAATTGGATTTTAAATTATTTCACCAAACTTTTCTATGAATACTACCATTAACTCATTCCATGAAGAGATAAAACACATTAGAAAATATGAAAACCAATCTCTACCATCTTCCTTCAAAGATTGAACAAAGAACTTCATGACAACATCTTCATGACTTATCTCATAATATCCCATCAAATATGAAAACTCTTATAGATACTAAGATGTTGATTCTAAGCTTTACCCTTTAAAATTTGGAAAGTGTTCCCTAACTTTACTAGGAATAAAATTTGGAAACTCCAAAATACCACTGAAATTTATGGCTCTATATCTTTCAATAGAGAAATTTCTTTGGTGACATGATAGGGGCTGCACACTTTTCACTTTTACATCTAACACCCTATAGGGATAGATAGGTGGATGATAGATTTTCTTACACCTCTTTCAAACTTCAAATATCAACTCTACAATTGATCATTCACTACCCTATTTATTTCTTTCATCATAACCTCAAAATACCACAATGCATAACTCAAATGCATCTACACCTAAGATCTATTTAGTGGGAATATTTCAAGAACAAGCATACTTCTTAAACATAATACAAAGGCTGTAAATTATAACTCAAAAGTATGTAGAATAATCACTACTATTCCCTTTCTTAGTGCTAAGTTTCACTCAATAGGTAACCAAATTATCTCAAGACTTTCAAATATGGTTTTCACACACAAATTTATCATTCTTGAAAATCAAAAAATGAAAAATGATTGGATATGTTACAACTGTTGAAAATTCTTCTTCTTGACTAGAAATATTTGAATATCTGAAATTTTCTTCACATCTTCATCGGGTTATTTTGACAAATTCACTACCTCTCTTCATAGAGGATTGAACTTCAAGCAATATGAAGCTCCTTTAAAGATGAATTTCCTTTTGAGTTCTTTTCACTAGTAGAGCACCATAGATCATGAAACTTTCAAGTTCACAGCAACAACTTCTTTCTTTGGGAATGAATTCCTTCAATATTTGAACCCAAAGCTCATATCAGAAAATAATATGAATTTCATGATAGGATAGTCTGCAACTGGAGATTCAAAGTTCTTCCCCAAATCTGCAATCCACTTGAATCCCAAAGGGTTTTCAAGCCTAATAGTCAAATTCAAGGAGATGTTTGGCCAACGAATGGGAGATTGAATTAAAAACCCTTTCTACCCTACACTTTAGGCTCTGTGAAACCCAAGAGGGTGATCCCAATAGTGTGCTTACAAATACTTGTGTGTCAAAGTACCTAAAACACTGTAAACAAATGATTCTCCTTTAAATGTATAACAGACACATTATCCTAAAGGTTTGGCTAACCTCCATGGTAATACCTAATTTAAAAATGAGAGATGTAGAGCATTAAATTCCACACACACCCACAACAAGATAGATAAGTATATTTGATTTTAAATTGTAGCTGCTACACACAAACTCGAGAAATTGCAATATTACTAAACTAGTGCCTAATCCTAGGGTGGAGTCATCTAAACTATGTAGTTTAAAACTCATCACAACATTCAATATATCATAACTATTCGTACTAGATGATGCCTTACACCATTGATACCAAAAACTCAACTCGTCATTCTTAATAATCCCAACATTTAGTTGCATAAAACTCTATATGTGCTTTAATACAATGTAATTCATTCTTTGAATGACAGTGATAACACTAGACATATATTCAAGGAAAAAAAAGAAGAAAAATATCAGAAATCCTTGATTTATTATATTCATAATCTATGCAATACATAGTGTGGAGACAACCAATTCAAAATATTTCATCATTTATTTATCAAAGATGATAGTGTTGTAATTACATTCTCCATTACAAAACTTAGGAAACCCCAAAACCTAAAGTAAACACGTATCTATTTTTCAAACCATGTTACAAGGAAGTATTCCCTTGAGACCAAATAATGAGTAACCCCATTTCCTCAAAAACTTGCATCGTCGAAAGATTTCTAGGACCTCCTTTATAAACTAGCTTGCCTGATGCCTTTTCTGCAATTGAAATGCATTAGAATAATGCATCAAAAGACCTCCATTTTGATGAAAATGGAGCTAGAGATGTTTTAGGGTAAAATGAGAAATGGGTTACTCTTAGAATTGCAAAATTTGAAACTTTCTGGAACACCAATTTTGACTCGATCATAGTTAGAAAATAATTAAATAACCCATGAAAACTCATCCATGGGGCCTAAAACTAGGTAGTAATGTTACCATATCTACCAAAAAACCAATCCACTAAATGGATTTGCAAGATGACCTTTGAGTTTCAAAATTTTAATTGGAAAAGTGGGCCTTTAAGGTATATTTGATAGTATGCAAGCCAAACCTCTACCCATACACTGAAAGCATACAAGCTCTTCAAATTTAAAAAATTTGAATGGTGCCATCAAATGTGATTTCTTGTTGAAGGTTTCTAATGAGGGGGGTCAAAGGTTGACTTAGTCTCTTCATCCATACTATATTTCAAAAGAAATTTATCTATGATATCATCTACATTGGGCACGATATCTTTCCAAGTGGGAGAAGAATTGAGAGAGGGAAAAACAAGATTCTCATGATTCTTAATGATTGTATCTCCTTTCACCAAGATACCTTCATCATGAGTAGGAGAGGTATCAGGAGGAGAACAACTATGGTTTTCATGATTATCCATGACTGCACTCTCTTGCACAAAAGCATCCTCATCCTCATCCTCTTGTGCCATAATTTCCTCCCAATTGGGGGAAGTAAGGAGAGAGGGACAAAAAATATTCTCATGACACTAAATGATTGTATATTCTAACACCAAGATACCTTCATAACAAATAGGATAGGTATCAGGAGAAGAATAATTATGATTGTCATGATTGTCAATGATTGCATCCTCTTGTGTTATTAAATTCTTACAAATCTTATACATATTAGGAGGATAAATAACATGCTTTTCAAATGTTTTATTTTGTTTTCTTATATTATTCCCATGATTAGAGAAAATAGAATCATACAAGCCATGTGATACTCTATGAAATTCATATGTTTAAAAAGGAAACATGCTTTTATTCATTAAAAAATGAGAACTAATCTATGAACTAATCTATCCAAAATATGCAATGCTTCAAAAAATGAAAACAATTGTCCTATAGATCTAATGATTTTCAATACTAAAATGCAACAATTTTTACATGAACATGCAATAAATCAAGCAAAATGACTCTTTTCTTGCACATAAAAATAACTATTTTTCAGAATTTCAAAGTATAGTTTTAACAACAGAAATAGGAACTCAAAATAGAGACTGTATATGCATAAAATTGGTCATGTCTAGTTAATCCTAGCATTTAATTAAATATTTATTATTTAATTAATCTCTCTAAAATTCCTCTACATATGATTAAATTTAATTAATTTAATTATATTGTTCATTCACTTTCTTCTTCCACCATAATTGAATAAATTTACTTTATTTAAATATTTCACATTCATATGTCTACTTGATTAATTAAATAAATACCCTTTACTTATTTTAATTAATTATCACCTTTTGAATTTAATTAAGTCTTTTTATTTAATTAAATTTAAATATTTCATTTCTCCTATCCAAATCTTTCTTCTAATTAATTAAATATTTTATTTAATTAATTTCATTTACATGCCATTTCCTAAAAGACTAATTAAATATCTTAGTATAGCGTTCAATCATCATCTTTAATCTCGTTCTCTAGGAAGACCATTTGTTGAGCCTACCACACAATCTGAGAGCAAGCTGGAATAAATGAAAACACTAGAGATAGAGGACAATAGGATGAAATTGAGAGTAGAGGATCTAGTTTGCATTTCCATTATTCCATTTTCTATTTTTGGTATAATGTCTTATCGGTGTGTTTGATTTGTTTCTAATCTAAATTTATATTAAGAATAAAATTCAATCACACATTTTCTAGCACTCACCATGGGGCCTTTGTCCTATTTTTAACATCCACTTGCATGTTTTTTGATAGGTTTTCATGTTTTAGCACATACGTGGGTTTCTTTAGCACATTTAGGACTTCTTTCAGTGCTTTTGCAGGTCATCCGGTGCATCCAAGAACTGTTTCAGTGCATCTAGGGAACATAGTGGAACATCTAGGGAATATAATGGTGCATGCATTTAGCTTACTTCATTAAAATTTTGTTAATTTTTTTTTGCATTCTCAAATTAGCACATTTAGGATTTCTTTTAGCTCATTTAAGGTTTTCTGAAGCACTTATGGGTTTTGTTTTAGCACATTGAATGTCTTTTTTAGCACATATAGGTGATCTTTTAGCGCATGCAGGTTGTAACTAAATAGGATTCTGAGTCTGATGCCTTCCACAGACAGGATGTTTTCTGGCTTAAAAAGAAGCAACCCTAGGGTAGACACAACAAATTTAAAATGAACCAATCCTAGGATAGACATGGATTAAAAATGAAGAAATCTAGGATAGTCACCAAATAATGATTTTTGTAGTTAAAATGAATCCCATGCTTGTTGTGAAGCAATATCTTCACATAGATTAAATCATTGTCATTTGGGCTCTAAAAAGAACACTGTCTACTTTGTTTGTGGCAATAGGTCTATGCTCTCCCCTTAATTGGGTGATTAGAATACATGACTTTCCTTTTCAATTTTAGAAATTTTAATGCTTTATTACATCCTTTAGAGGGCCTACTCTTGTGGGAAAAAGTACTCACCCAAGAGAAACGACCCAAGTGGGTTCAAGCCAAAGCTAGGCTATTCCACCCCACTATAAAATTTAAAGCAAATTTGGGGAAACCCACTTTTTTCGTAGTGTGCAAGATAACCATCCCCAAATCCTTTGTTGTAAAGGTTTTTGAGGTCTCTTGAGAGAGTTTATGATTTTTCGCATCGAATGGAAAACCTTACTACGAACCTTAGTGTAGAAGCCAACCATTTCAGTTTCTAAACATCCTAATAATCATAGTGCAAGGGGAGGGAAGAATCTACCCCCAAGACACTCACCATATAACTACCAAGGACTATTTTCTTAGGGGATTTGGTATCCACTTCTGTCACTCTAAGACCATTCCTGGAAAATACAAAAACACAGGTGCCCCTTCGGGGGTGACATGGTTGTGTGAGTCGATGCAGTTCTAAGATGTGGGTTGTTGATTATTAGGATGACCTACTTGAGTACTAAGAGTGAGTTTTCCTGAATTGTCTATTATGTGTCAAACCTATGAAAACATTTTTTGAAAAACATTTTGAACATATACTTGATGTTTAGTATAGGACTTAAAAAAAACTATTTTTAGAGTGTTTGCTATGTTTTCAATCACATTAATTCAAATAAAATATCATCCAGAATGAACATGCAAAATTTCAATTGAAACTACTCAAAACAGTTCAGAAGACTGCTTTGAAAAATTGTTTTAGTGCATCTAGTGTATATCTTAGTGCATATGAAGTCTGTTCTAGCACATTCACTAGTTAGTTTAGCGCATTTAGAACCTGTTTTAGTGCATAGGCTAAATATTCTGTAAATAGTTTTTGGTAACTACCAAAGCATTTTTTAGCACGTATAGGACATAGAGTAACACATTTGAGGTCTGTTGTAGCGCATTTGACTATTTCTCTAGCACATATGCTTATTTTTGCAGCACATATAGGATACAAAGTAGTGCATCTATCACTTTCTATAATTTTTACTATTTATAACAACCTTAGTATAGTAGCATCTTGACATTTCTCTCATGATTAGAGAGTGGAAATCAACCAAATTTGTTAGGAAGTCAATTTCCAATAGGATCAGGAAACCCAAGAAACATTCAGGTTACAAGAAAACCTTCCAACGAAGAGAGTTTTTGTATAAAATTTGAAACGTCTTGCTCCATTACCAATATTTTCTCCATAGGTACCAAGATTTTTCTAGGGGATTTACTGACGAGTACACTGTACAACCTTTATATTCATGAGCTTATTTCCAAAGAAAATCTCTATCACAATGACACAATCACAATCAACCTCTCAACTTCGATTATCTACCACAACCTTCTATATAATATCCAACGC
Source organism: Sequoia sempervirens (assembly GCA_007258455.2). Lineage (NCBI taxonomy): Eukaryota > Viridiplantae > Streptophyta > Pinopsida > Cupressales > Cupressaceae > Sequoia > Sequoia sempervirens. The sequence goes on along the minus strand of VDFB02168118.1, from coordinate 140,124,649 downwards.
TTCCCAATCAAATCCTTCAGTGAGTTTAATTAGGCTATTTGATATACTTATCATTCTTCAAAAATAAGGATCAAATCTTAAAATTTCATCTCGTCAAACAAGTTTTTGATTATTGATTCAACTTCCCCAATAAGATTCTGATATACTTCATCATTGGAAGCCACAATCAAGAATTAGGAATGTCTTTGATCATATCATAAGATTTTTATCTTATCAAATCAAAACATCATCATTTTTGTACTTATCAAATTGTGATCTAAGTCTAGGAGAACATTTTGAAATCATATGCCTATTTTTAGGAGATCTCAATACAATAAGCTGAGAGAGGATATTCAAGAAGAAGATCATCCTTGAATAACTCAAGAAGAAGGTGAGAGTAGCAATCCCCTTTATAGTGTGAGACATAATCCCCTTTTTAATGACAACATGATTGAAAGAGAAAAAAAATTATTCCCCTTCAATAGAGACATGAGAAAAACTCTCGTAGATAGTGATGATGAATGAGATGAAGAACATTGCCTTAGAGAGGCTGAGCAAGATCTCAAATTTCACAAATCCTTAGAAAAGATCTTAGAACGCAATAAAGAGAAATATTTCTTGTATTTGGCTGACAAAGGAGCTAAATTACCTCATGATTTTGATACTGAGAACTTAAAGAGAACTCCTGATGAAACACCCTTTACTAAAATTAGTGCCTTGTCTCAATAGATTAAATCACTACAAGGAAAAATTAAATACATGCAAGGGGGAACCACAACGAAGACATACGCTCTTGATGACATTTGTCCTTATCCTTTTGACCGATGTCTCAACGTGATCCCATTTCCCAAACATTGCGAAATTCCAAAGTTTGATTGTTATAATGGGAAAGAAAATCCAATAGATCATATTAGAGACTTACAAAATATGACTTTAGAATTTTCTCATGAGGACACATACTTGATGTGTTTGTTTCCTAGGAGTCTTGGAGGCCAATCTATGGAATGGCTATCAAAAATCACACCGCTTGTCAAGACATTTAAGGAATTGATTAACGATTTCATATCACAATATTCCTACAACATCCAATATCAAATAACCATGATTGATCTTTGCAAGGCTAAATAGAAACCTAGTGAACCATTCATTACATTTCTTCAGAGAAGGAGAAGATTGTTCGCTAGATACCCACATCATGCTCCTAAAAAGGAAAAGATCACCACTTTCATAAACAACCTAGATCAAGAAATGAGCTATCATCTTAATCTCCATTGTCCCCCCACCTTTTAGAAATTGATTGAAAATGCCATCACCATTGACAGTGCCTTAATCTAGAGAGGGACAATAAAACTTGACAAGGACAATCCTAGATCTTCAAATCACCACAATGACAAATCTAAGTTTTGGATCACAACAAAAATGTGGTAAATGATGGTGTTGTAGATGCAAATATTGTCTCAAATAAGACATTTTTTTTTAGTGCTCCAAGTGTTCCTTGCAACACTAACTATACCAATGTCAATTCGGTCACAAATCAAGGAAACAATCCTCTTCCTCCAAGGAAAAACATGAATCAAAGTTCTATTCCAAATCAAGGGAATGCCAACAATCAAGGTTACCATGGAAACAATAGCAACAACAATGTCTTAGGAAATCCCTCAAACACAAATCTGCAACGATCTTCATTCTTCTCTAGCAGAAGAAATTTTACTCCACTAGGTCAATCTTTAGAATCTACACTCAAAGAGTTGATGGCTAAAAATGTCCTTACTT
>VDFB02168118.1:140056914-140122797 GCA_007258455.2 Sequoia sempervirens | reverse complement strand
AAGTAATTGCATAACTGCTTAGGTTGACTTTGTAAAAACTATATTGTAATTGAAATTTTGTCATCTATCAGCATCTAGCTATTAGTTATGCAATGTGAAGCAATGCTTTGAGTTTGAAAGATGTGCAAAGCAATGTAATCAACGTTATAAATATAAACTACAAAATTATAAATTAAAGTTCAAAACATAAAAATGTCAAGTGTTTACAATCAGCCATTATTAATCATTGATCAAACTGAACAGTGTGAACATTTTTCTGTGTGGAAGGCAAACAAGAAAATAGTGGTTCAAAAATGAGGAATTTGTCTTTTGCACCAAATGAGAAATATTCACAATATGTGCTAGGAAGGAATAAGTCCATAAGATCGAGTATGCAAGAACCGAGAATTGCAAAATTGGCTTACGTTTGACTTCCAAACACAAATTTTCACACTTTTCGATGTTCCAACATAAGTCAAAAAGTATATGTGCGTAAGTTGTAAAGTATACACTTGAATACATGTAACTCATATCTATTGAACCATGAATTTATAATACAAATATGGACACCATCAATAAAAAAGATTTGTATTAATCAAATAGCCATGTATGCATGTACATCAATATATGTCAATATAAGTATAAAATATAGTTACAAAAAAACCATATAGGCTTACGAGAATGCCATATAGGCATACAATGTCAAACATATCGAATACAAAATATGTAGAAAATTTCCATGTAGGCATACAACAAAGGGCTCTACATTCAAAAATCATTTCTCTCCATGCTCTAGTTCAAATACAATTTTCTTTCCCTTTCTTGGCCGACCCAATGGTGATAAATCTATCACCCGTTTCTGTTGAGGAGTGCTCCTGCTGCTCCTCCTAGTGTTTAGCTCCTGGTCAAGTTTCAACTGTTACAATAAGAAGTAAAGACATTAATATATAGAAATTATATTATAAAAATTAATATATTTAATAAAATTTAATCACTTACAGCCATCCGACGCATCACTTTCAATGGAAATATTTGCACCGATGCTCGTGCATGCTCGAGTCTCAGATAAAGTCCATCCAACGTAGAAGTAAACTATGAATCAATAATGGTTTGATTTTTCACTAGAACTAGTTCATCTATAACAACAAATGTAAATCTGAAATTTAGTAATTTGCCTCATACCTCCCCTATCAGAGCCATCGAGGATTGTATTGCAGTAGAAACACTGATATCCATTGCCCTTGTTACATTTGGCGGTGTTTCTCTCACCAACATCTGAAAATAAAAAAAAGAAATTATTCAATCACAAAATAGTTATCAAATTTGAAGTAATGCTTTGAGTTTGAATGATGTGTAATGTAATGTAACCAACAATATGATTATCAATTTTTTTAAAAGCAATAACCTGGAACAATCACATTGAAAAACAAAAGACCCTTTAGGACAAATTTGAAGTGAAAAAGCGTCAAAACACAATGTAAAATATGACAACCAATATGAGAAGAAGAGATGATCTAGTCAAAAGGAGGTTTGATAGTAGCCAACTGAGTTAAGTATGACAAATCTAAGTATCACTATTGCAAGGAATGGAGTAAGAGCTAAATAAAGATATAGCAACAATAAAAAATGATGGAGCTAACTTGTCAAGGCCTATTCTTCAAAACCCTTATTAAACGCTTTCCATAGTTTAAGATATGCAATAAATGTTTGACAATGGAATTAACCTTTTGAGGATGACAGTGATTAAATTGAGGTCTCCTTTTACCATGAAAAGACTGAATATTCTTTATTTGGCCTATCATTATGATTTTTAAGATTCCTCAATTGAGTTCAATATAATAGTCAAGTGTTTATACCAAAGATGATAGAGAAAATAATCATGAAAAGGAGAATATGATGGTGATCAATGACAAGGCAGTGGCACATTTGACAGTTGAAAGAGTAGAGGAATGCATAGTGAAAATCATGGTACAACTTATGATATAAATTAAGCCACATGGTTGATGTGCTTTAACCTTGCATCTAAAGGAAATGGATAGTGAACAAGTGTGTTACCTTGTTACTACATGAAGGAAAGAAAAATTACCCCTCCATTTGGTGTGTAAACAAATTGGAAGTTTATAACTATCAAGTGAAGGCTTTAAACCCTAGTTTTGCTCCATTTCATGTTTGAGCTTTGTAATGACAAAGTGGGAAGGATGTGAGACCTCAAGAATCTTTGAGTGTTGTCCATGTGAACCAAGAACCTTGGAAAAAGAGTGGGAAGTCCTTTGAGATTTGTGAGTTCTAACCTATTTTGTAGGTGAAGGAGACCTAATAGGGGCTTAAGGGCTACTAGCCTTTCAAACCCTAGCTAAAGGATTGGTGAGAGCGATGGGAAGTTGAAGTCTTGGAGGTTGTTCAAACACCTTTGGAGGATAGTTTGAATCCTTTTAAGACTTATCACTACCCCTGCAAGAGTTGATGGAGTGTTGAGGAAGATTGGTCTTTAGTATAGTGTAAAGGCTAAGGAAGAGTTGTGGCAATGAACCAAGGTGGACTTGGTGGTTGGAGCTTGTGATAGAAGAGGGGTTGGTCAGACAAACCAGGGGCACCTAGTCATGAGTAGGGACCTATAGGTTAGATTGGTGAAGCAAAGCACCAAGGAGGTCTTAAGGCGAAAGGCCTAGAGCGTGAATCGCATTGATTCCTCCAACCCCTCTCCCCTATCGACAGACGAGCAAGCAAAAGATTTGGGATTGATCTTGTATGTCGAGAAAGAGTCTAGTGGTTCTAGCATCATGCGACAAATGCCGAAAGTTGGGCTAAGAGGGCTAGAAGAAATAGACGAAGACAATAGGGTATTGAGAGAAAAGTTAGACCAACTTGAGCAAGCACTGAATGTTATGCGGTTTGATGGAAGAATAGCAAAAGAAGAAGAGGTTGCAAAGGAGGATAGAATCCTTGAATTTGACCCTATATTGAAGGAGGATCCCTTCTTGAAAGCATTGAAGGCTTTGAGTGGAAAAACACTTGAAGGAGTACCATTGTTTAGTGGAAAGATGGAGGCTAATTTAGTTATGGATTGGACAAAGGGAATGGAAAACCATTTTGAGTGTGATGGAGTCACTGAAGCACAAAAGGTAAAGGTGGCTAAATCAAGACTAAGAGGTTCTACCTTAACTTGGTGGAAATTCATTTAGATAGAGAGGGAGAAGGAAGGCAAGCAACCTATCTCTACTTGGAAGGGAATGGTTGCCAAGGTGAAAGAAGCATACCTACCTAAAGACTATGAAATTCAGTTGCATAAGAGGAGACAAAGTTTGAGGCAAAGAGATCAGGAGATGAGTTCCTATACTGAGGAGTTTCAAAGACTTTGCATGAGGTCCAATGTCACAGAGGATGAAAGTATCAAGGTGGCAAGGTATCTCAATGGTTTCAAGTGGAACATTCAAGAGGAGATGGTTCTCTTAAGCCCCAAAACATGCAAGAGGAGATGTTCTCTTAAGCCCCAAAAACAATGCGCAATGTTACCAGTGGCATTAAAGATTGAAGAGAGGAGTAAGAGGAAGCAAGATCAAACTTCTAAGGGCAAAGGCAAAGGAAGAGATCAAAGAGGACAACATGGTGGCTACCAAGGCAGAGGCAATGACCAAAGAAACCAAGGAGAGTCAAAACTCATAGAGCATGGAGGTGAAACATCTAGAAGAGGTGGACATAACTGGGGTAGAGGACCTCAAGGATGTTCAAATAGAGGAAGAGGAGTAGGCAGGAAGGAGCCTTTCCTTGTATGTACCTTTTCTAGGCCTTTCCTTAGCAAGACCTCCTTGGTGCTTTGCTTCACCAATCGCTGGGTCCCTACTCATGACTAATTGCCCTGGTTTCGTAACCCCTCTTCTATCATTCATCCGATCATGACCTTCTTGCCCCTCCTAATTTTGGACCATCACATTACCTCCACATAAACTAGACATCCTTGGTCTTCATGGGTTCCCCGCACTTGCTGATATTATGGTTGTACAATTGAAAATGAAGAAAAGTAATCATCTCCTTATCCATTGGATAGAATGCATGTAATGTTTTGATATATCAACTCTCTCTTTTGCTCTCATGGTTGAATATCAAATCGATGGTGGGCCTCGGAGTTCTAGTCATCTCTTCCTCTTCCACCGTCTTGTCTTGATCCATGTCTGCTAGCCTAATTGGCTTTGTTTTTTGAAAGCTGAAGTTTCTCTTGAGTCACAGTGTAAGCTCTCTCTACCTTTTTCCAAAACTCACCATTGCTACAAATCATCTTTGGGATTTAGTCATTTGTACCTGGTTAATGTGCTTTGAATCCTTGCATCTAAGGGGTTTTAAAACCTTGGGGCCTTAGATGAAAAATAATGTTTTTCTTTTCTTTTTATGTGAGGGCGTAGTGAGATAAAAGAGGACTGTATAGAAAAATGAAAAAAGAAGACAAAAATTCATGGACCATACTATATCACCTACATGCTAGCTAACAAGGACATGAATGTAGTAGATTTAGGTATGATAGGGGTATTGCAAGCTATATTTGAGGAATATATAAGAATGAAGAAGAATTCAATGGATCAAATTAGTGTCAAATGTTTTCCTAAAAGATCTCCCACACCCTATTAGGTAATTTAATCATTTCTAAGCATTTTCCACATCCTATGGGAAAGTTTGAGGAGGCTCCAATAGTTGAGAGTTTAATGAGTAATTATAACTTCTTTCCATGCAATCATGATTAGTTAGAGAACATATAGGGAAACTTGATGAGCTATGCAACAAATGAAGAGAATATAGGGTATTTTGACCTAGTCTTAAGCATCTCCCAGCGTCTAGGAGATATTGAAGGAATTAAGCTGTGGTAGGGTCGAGGATAGAAATTTTATTTTGGTTACATTGACATCTATGTAGGACATCCATCGTCTTATTCTTGGTTATATTGACATCACAAAAATTATATGGATGGAGTAGAATGTAGCTCTACCTTTGTCAGTTCCATGTTAATTTTGTGCCTATCTTGCGCTGGTGGGAATTCTAAGACAAACAATCATGGTAGGACCATTCTTAAAGATTTCAAATAATAACCCTGTTGAACCCATATACTCTTAGCTATATATACAAATTTAGATTAAACTTAGAATTCATTAACTTTCAGTTCTATTTATTCTATATTACCTCGATGTGAAAGTTTGATCAAATCTACTTGCACTTTCGAGAGGTGTTTCCTTGAAACCTCAACAACACCACATTCAACATCCAAATCACATATTAAAATACCATTCATAAAAATGCTATTAACATATGATAGATTTCATTGTTTACTAACTACATACTTGATAGGTGTACTGCATAAATAAGTAGATTGGCTGGTGTACCCAGGGTCAACACTGTGACCCTACAATTTTATTAAAATAATAAAACTAAATTAGTTAATCTTGCATTTGACAATTAAAATTTAATAAACTAAACTCAATGAACATGTTCAATTTTACCTGACTGTCAATACCATATGCATCATGCAGAATGTCAGACGCCCTCTCCATCCCCGTAGATGCATACGGATCAGGCTGCGTAGAAGTATATGGATCCTGTGTAGCACCCTCCTGAGGGCCGGTAGGGTCATACGAACAAGTGGCTCCGCAAGATCGACACACATGGCCTCGAAGGCCACCACCTGAAGACTCCCCTGGATTGCGCTGTACAATGGGGCTAGTGTGGTGGATGACACTCCGAGTCAAGGATGTGATTGCCTGCAAAGTCTCTACATCAGCACTCTCCTTTGCAACTACCGGCATCGCAATCTGCTCATGAGGCAGCCTAGCGAGAGGTCGTCTCCCCTGTCGTGTAGGATCCGGCTGTGCACTAGGCCTATCCTGTGCTGACCCCCCACCTCTCCCCTGAAACTCCTTCATATCAAAATAATTCAGGATTTGGTTCAATACAAACTCACAGTATAATTTCCTAAGAAAATATTGGGGGACTTCACAGTTATTGCACGGTGGGTAATCAAAGACCATATACCATATGTCATAAAAATGGTTCCTAATCTCTACGTGGTGGCACCAATGGATAGGAAACCTCTTTGCATTGAGGGTGAGATTTTGATTTGTTCTAGGGTCGGTGAATAGAGAGCACAAATCGCCTTTAGTAATCTTTAAATCTTTAACTTGTTTATATGATAATTTATCTGCATAATATGCCCTCGATGTTTGCCTCCTATTTTGCCATCCAGATATTTGTTGGGTAATTGCATCCACATTTTTAACAAATCCTTCAATGAATCTGCTAGATGTATCCTTTCTATGGTTGAAGAATTTTGATCACTCAACCTACTAATAAGATCCTCAACTTCTTTTTTATTGTTTTCAATTTCACTCCTCAAATTTTCTTGAGTGCCAGGAGGGTATTGAGAGAATGGTGGGGCAGGTTGATTTTGTTGTTGACGTTGATTTTGTTGAGGTTGATTTGGTTGAGGATTTCCTACAAATTAAAAAAAATCATTCATTTCTAAACTAAAACAAACAAGATCAATTTAAAACAAAAAAATTCATTACAAATAACAAACAAAACTTACCTCTTGCATCTCTTCATCGTCGGGGTGCCATATTTGTGAAGAAAATTGAACTCAAGTTGATCAAATGTGAAGAAGTCACCTCCTCAACAATGCGAGTGCGTAGTGCAGGGTTTTTGGCCGCAGGCAGAAATGAAAACCAGTAAAAAACAAATGAAGATATTTCTTTTCTTTTAAAAATCCAAAACGCGTTCGCGTTATAACGCGAACGTGTTATAGCGTGAACGCGTTTTGGCTCATTTTTCACTTTTGTGGCCACAAAAGTGCGACCATCTTGGTGCACTTACCCTATAGTGTTCTAAGTACATTGGAACACAAGTATCTATAAGCACACTGTTGGGATCACCCTCCTGGGTTTCACAGAGCCCAAAGTGTAGGGGGGAAAGGGGTTTTAATTCAATCTCCCATTAATTGGACAAATCTCTCCTTGAATTTAACCATTAGGCCTAGCAGCCCTTTAGAATTTAAGTGGATTGTAGACTTGGGGAACCAACAAAGTCCACTAGGGTTATAAACACACAAGTATCCATTATATATCCCTTTCTTATAGGACCTCCACACACTCCTTTTGGACCTCCTAAGAGTCCTCTAAATATTTGAACACCTAATATTCCCTTTGAACTATCTAAGAGTCCTTTAGTTATTGGACCTCCTAGGCCATTTCTTGTCATAAGACCACCCCAAAACAAACCATTACCTCTAGGAGCTATCCTAAATTTTGAAAGGTAGGATCTCGGCTTTGCTCTACAAATTTTTCCTACTCTAGCTATTTTTTAATATTCCCATCCCTGATTTGATTTGACTGTTTCATGGGATGATTGGGATGGGGTCCTAGGAAGGATCCCCATTCCAAGGTTTTTTCCCCTTTGTCTAGTGTTGTGCCTACTATGGCAATGACCAACTTTTTTGTTCCCCATGCGATTTCTCCTTCTCGTACCTTTGTCCTTTCCCTAGGGGTAAGGACTAAGGGTATTTCTAGAAATTTTCCCTTATCCCCTCCTCTAAGGCTTGAATCTTTCTTTTATGTAGAAGTACTAGTATCCTATGTGGAAAAATTGGTGGGTACTAACTCTCCAACTTTGGGTAAAAGGTTCTTAGCTTTTTCTTCCTTCTTTGTGACTAGCTAGGAAGTTGATGTCCCTGAAGCTCTAATGTTGAAGACTATGGACAACTTTAAAATGGTGCTGGTAGGAAAATTTTTGGCCTATCATGCAAATATTGAACTAGTATGTCAATGGGTATCCTCAACTTGGAATCTTAAAGGAAGTGTCTCTACAAATGCTATGACAAGAGGTATCTTCCTTTTCTCTTTTGTTATTTATGAAGACATGCTTAAGGTTTTAATGGGATACCCCTAGGATTTTGATTCTAGTTATAAGAACATTATTTCCCTCTGTAAGTGGAAACTAGTTTTTGACCCTTCTGCTAGCCTTGGGGCCAGGGCTCTTAGGTTTTCTTGTTGGGGTTACCCCTTGAGTTTTGGGAGATGGGTATCTTGAAAGGGATAGCTATTTCTTTTGGTATCCTTCTAGCCATTGGCATGATCACTCAGAAGAAGTCCAGACTAGTCTATTCTCGTATCTGTGTTAATGTGGTTGTTAATATTGTCTTGCCAACTTCTGTCCTCCTTAAGTCAAAATTTGGCAACTAGACTCAACCCTTGTAATATGAAAATTCTCGTAATTTCTACTAGATTTGTAAGAAATTTGGACACCTCATTAACTCATGTAAGAAAAGACTTGTCGAGGGACCCTTTATTACTGAGAATACTCTCTCTAAGAAAATACCCAAGCCCCCTATTGTGGTCTCTATTGCTCAACCCTCTAAAGTTTCTTTTACCTCTATGGATGTTTTCCTTCAAGGGAAGAAAGCCTCAACCCCCAACTTGGAGGCTATTCTAGTTGAACCTCTTGTTGTTTCTAGTGACTTGGCTGGCCAAAACCTCATATATGTTTCCCCTATAGTTAGTTTCCCAATGTTGAGCTTCTAGAAAGATGAGATTCCTACTATAGGGGAGGAATTGAATATGGAAAAGATAGATGTAAGTAAGGTGGTCCCCCTTGTGTAGGTGAAATTGTAGTCCTCCCTATGGGTTGTTCCTATTTCCATGGTGGGTGTTGAATTGGAAGAAGATGAATTAGTGTCTTTTGACCCCAATCTATCCTTGGAGGAATATTCATTTATGTCTCAGAAGGAGGCAGATAGCCTAAACGAATCACTAGCCTTGTTGGGGTTTCCCCTTCACCCCAATGATAAAGAAGATGAGGATCACTAGTCACAAGCCCCAATTAAATCAAAAAATAAAAATAAATTGGATGTTGGAGGGGGTATTAAGGTTGGAAGACCATCCCAAAAGAATTCCAAAAAAAAAGATACTAAAAGGGATGTGATTGCTGGAAAACAAAGAACCTTGGATTTGATCACGAGATTGAAGTAAAAAAATAAGAAGCCTTGGCTACTCCTATGTGAGATTTTGGTGTTGTTATTCCCTATATGTTTCCCTGTGAAGTATCTCTCCTAGAATATCATGGCATAAATATCTCGTATAAATATTTTTTGGTTACAACTTGTATCCTGGTTAATAAAGTGGATGTTTTGCTCCCTCAAGAAACCAAAATGAAGGAGACCTTTGAGAAGGTAATTTTGAGTATCTAGCTTGGAGAAAATTATTTTGTTAGTGAGGTTGAAGGAACTTAGGGAGGTATTGCCACTCTTTGGAATCCCTTAAAATTAAAAGGAACTCTATGCTCTGCTAATAGGAATAGTCTGATGGTTTCTCTAGAAGATCTGGCTACTTAGGAGAAATGGAATTTATAAAATATCTATGCTCCCAATTTGAGTGAGGATAGGGTGTAGCTTTGGTAGCATTTAAATGATACAATTAAAAATAGAAAGGATGATCACTAGATGTTGGGAGGGGATTTCAACTCCCCCTTCTACCTTCAAAAAAATTAGGAGGGTTGGATGACTATTCAGATAGTATGATGGCGCTGGGTGAATTCCTAAAATCTGTTGGGCTTATTGAGATTCCTCTCCAAGGCTCTAATTTCACTTGGTCAAATAGAAGGAATGGTAATAAATTGATCCAAGTCAAGTTGGATAGTTTTTTATCTCTTCCAATTGGAATATCTCCTAATTCCTCTCTCTATCTTCTCTCCAAAGGTCTGGCTTTGATCATAATTCTCTTGTACTTGAAAGAAATGTTGACCACAACAGGGGCCCTTTCCCTTTTAGATTTGAAATAATGTGGAGCCTTTACCTAAGTTTTACTATTCTTGTTAAAATTTGGTGGGAGGAAACTATAAGTAGCACCCCTATGTTTTTCCTAGTGGAGAAATTGAGTAGAATCAAGGAGAGAGTGAAATGGTGGAATAAGGAAAATTTTGGTAATATCTTTGAGATTAAAAAATTGTTGGGAAATAGTTAGAAGGAAGTTCAGGACAAAATGGAGGTTGTTCTTGTGGATGATGAGATATGCTTAATGGAAAGGGACCTCTGATCCTAATGGTTTAAGGTAAAAAAAATGAGGAAATATTTTGCAAACAAAAGTCTTGTGTTCAATGGCTCACTGAAGTGGATTGAAACACCAATTTCTTAACCCAATCTACCTTGAAACATTGAAGTAGGAACAAGATTAAATTTCTCAAGAAAGATGATCGCGCCATTGTCTCAACTGAAAAAGAAATGGTTGAGGAAACTATTAGCTTCTTCTCCTCTCACCAAGATTCCCTAGGAAATGAATTAGGCACATGCTGATTTTCTTGAGGTGATCCCTAACGTTATTTATGAACTTGACTTAAATTATATGACTAATGTTGTTTCTATGGAAGAATCAAAATAGACTATGTTATCCTTTAGGGCTTATAAAGCCCCTGGCCTAGATGGATTCCCTCCTTCCTTTTTCCAGACCTACTAGGATATTGTCAAATCTATCTTTTTTAATGAGGAACTACTAGAGATTTCTTCAGGTTGGGTGGGATCCTAAACCAACTGAATGCCACCTTTATTTCTCTTATTCCAAAAAATGATTATGCCTCTAAAATATAGTCTATAAAATTTTCTCCAAAATCCTTGTAATTAGACTTAAAGTTGTGTTAGGTAAAATGATTGCCCCAAACCAGAAAGGTTTTGTCCAAGTAAAAACATTGTTGATGTTGTCATCTCTACCCATGAAATTCTCCACTCTATGGACCTAAGTAAAAACCCTAGGATGGCCTTCAAAATTGATATCTCTAAGGATTATGATAGAGTCTCTTAGTAATTTCTTAGTTTTTCTTAGGAAATTTGGGATAGAGGGAAGATTCCTTAAGCTGATCTTTGGTTGTGTTACCTCCCTAATGTGCTTTGTTCTAGTTAATATTATCCCCCAAGGATATTTCTCTTGTGGTCATGGTCTAAGGCAAGGAGACCCTCTCATCCTATCTCTTCATAATAGTTGTCAAGGTCTTAGGAAGGAAATTCAAAAGCTTGTTGACTCTAAAGTCCTAAAAGATGTTAAAGTTGCTTCATCTCTCCCACCAACATTTTTTTGATGACACACTCTTGTTTGGTGAAGTCTCAGTGGGGGAAGCAAGCCTATGGAAACAAGTTCTAAATGACTATTTTGTTGTTTGAGGCTAGTTTATCAACTATAAATAAAGTAAGATATACTTCTTTAATGCTGACCAAATTGTGAAGGAAAGAGTGGTGAAGATATTGGGATGTTAGGAATCTACCCTACCTGCTACCTACCTTGGGTTACCTCTAATTTTGAGAAAGTTGGAAAATAATTATTGCAACTAGCTAATTGAGAGAGTTCAAAAAAAGTTTGCTAGGTGGAAGGGGAAACTTCTTAGCTTAGCGAGGAAGATCTAATTGCTTAAAGCTTCCCTACAAAATATTCTGACTTACTACATGTCTCTCTTCAAAATTTTGGCCTTCATTGGGGAAAAAATAGAATAGATTCATAGAAGATTTATGTGTTCAAGATCTGAAGAGAAAAAATAGACTATCTCTGGTAAGTTGGGAGAAAGTTTGCAATCCTAAAAGTGCATGAGGATTATGGATAAGGAGAATCAAATTTATTAACAAATCCCTATTTCCTCTATGACTGATCTTCCTAGTGGGTCTGTCCTATGGAATCACCTTGTTAGAATAAAAAATGTGCTAAAATTGGGAGTTAGAAAGAGAATTGGGAATGGTAAAAACATTGATTTCTAGAAGGATCCCTGGATTGGGGCTTCTACTCTTTCTTCAACTAATGGCTTTAATCTTAAACAAAGCATAACAAGGATATGTGGTAAAAGGTATCAGACTATGTCAATTGGGAGATGGATGAACCTAAATGGAAGGAGTTTAATCTGCTGTTAAGGAGGGTTAATTTGACTGGTTAGAGGAAAATTAATTGGGATTTGATTATGTTAAGGCTACATAATCTAATAGGGGATGCAAAGTGGTTTTCTATTGAAAGGGAAGATAAATGGGTGTGGAAGGGAAGTTGTTCAAGTTGTTTCTATATTAAACATGCTTATGATGAATTTGTAAAGATCTTTTATGACAACAAAGACAACCACTGGGAGAAAGTGTGGTTAAAGAACATGGTACCTAAAATTAACTATTTCTAGTGGGATGCCTCACATGAAAAAAATATTACTATTGATAACCTAATCAGAAGATGGTTCTAGCTGGTTAATTGTTGCATTCTCTACAAATAGGACGAAGAGTCTATAATGCACCTATTCTTTCAGTGCCAATTTTCTAGAAAGGTTTGGTCTTTCTTCCTTCCTTTGCTATTCACTGACTGGATGTTTCCACACACTATGAAGTCTTAGAAAGTTGGTGAAATTTCCCCTTTTCCCATAAGGTAATTGTGGATCTTTGGAGCCAAATTCCCCCCTTCTTAACCCAAGGAATATGAAAGGAAATAAATAACAGAATCTTCCAGGAAGTTGAGAGAAGTAGCTATGAGGTTTGTATGATCATAAAAGCACAAGTTAAGGAAAATATGGATGTGGGAAGATACAACTCCAAAGTTTGGTTGAATTATAAAGAGATGAAAATTAAGTAGGTATGGGGTTTTAGGAAGGATCTTATTAACCTTAATTTGACCAAGATTTTGGCCAGAAATTCAACTATATGGGTTCCTCCAAAAAGAGAGTGGATTAAGTGTAATTTTTATGTGTGCTCCAAAGGTAACATGGGTATGGTTGGGGCAGAAGGTTTTCTTAGAAACCACCAAGGGGACTGCATTATGAGTTATGGTGTTAGCTTGAGAGTCTGCTCTAATAACAAAGTGGAGGCTATGGTAGTTTTGGGGGGTGTAGACTCTAAAGGAGTATGGTTTTAAAATATGGAAGGAGATTCTAAGTCGATTGTGGATATCTTGAATGGTGATACTACACCCCCTTATGAATTAAAAAATATAATTGATAAGTTTTTGTCCCTTATGAGTTATTTTTCTAACTCCAAGGTGCAACAAATGTATAGAGAAGGGAATATGTCTATTGAATGTGCTTCCAACGAAGCACTGAGGTGTAATGGGCGGACCCGTTGGGTTAATAATTAGCTGCTGATGTCATTAAAGGACAAGGTTTTAAAATAAAAAATTTGAAAATGAATACAAATTACAAAGATGATGGTTGAAAGTGGTGGGGAAAGCTTTGGAAATCTTGTGATATTAAGAGAATGAAGAATAATGATGAGGTAAGTGGTACAGTGTTGAGCTTGAGGATCTTCTTTGGAGGTAAAGACCATGATTATCTCCTTCCTGAGAAGATTATGGATCACATGGATATAACCAAGTTGATGAAGGATTTCAAATCTAAGTGTTCTGATAATCCTAATGCCATCTCCACCTCCTATTGTGATGAGTTGCAATGTATGAATAATAAGGAGTCATTTATTATTTGTAAAAATAATAATGATCTCTTAGCTCTGGGAAATGTGGTCTTGGCTTCGTCTAAAAGAAAGTTCTTGATTATTACCTCCTTAAGTTCTTACTTTCAAACTATGTGTAATAGGGCCTTCTGCAAGACTGGTAGGGAGTTGAGGAGGTGTGTGCTTATGAAGAAAATTTTTCATAATATGAAAAACTTGCATAGTGCTATGATGGGTGGGCCAAGGAAGTGCACAAAGCCTCTATATTGCTAGGCCCTTAAGTAGAATGTGGAATTATGGAGATTGTTTGAAAGAGCGGGAATGGTCCCCTTTTTTGAAACCTTGAAGGGTTATAATGAGAGCCTTATTGCTAAATTTACAAACTCATGGAGGAATGGGAATGTGGCAACTGGGGTAGTCAAATTTGAGGTGATGGAAAGGTTTATAGTGGAAGCTACTAGTTTTTAGAATCAAGGTACTAAGGTGGTAAAAAAGAGTGGGGCCAACTACTAGTTGTATGTGGACAAATTTCTTCAAGATGGTGATAATCTAACATGATTTCAAAATGGGTACGTGCATCTAGAGCTTCCACCTCCTTACACCCTAGTGAGTATGTTTATGATGAGGTATTTCACTAGAAGGAAGATACATGACTATGCATGTGTATAATTTTTTGTTGTTAAATCATATTAAGCACAATGAAAGAATCAATTTGCCCTTTTCTTTACTTTCCTCCCTACTAATTAATTTTGAGAAAGGTACAAGCCCTCCCCTACATCAAGGTTTGATGGTTGCTCTATACAAGAATGATTTAGTGTTAAACCCTCATGGAAACCCTCTTGTTACCAAAGTTGATAATGAAAAATGTAATGAGGGTGATAATATTGAGCCCCTCGAGGATGCAAACCCTATCAAGGAGCCTAATCCCAAACCGCCTCCCATTGTTGCTAGAAAGGTGTTAATCATTGTTAAAAGACCTTCCCTTGTTGCAAAAATCTCAAACCAATCACCCATGTGGGTTTGAAAATTTCTTCTAAATTATCCTTAGAATCTGAGTTGGTGAAAATGACTTTGAAGAAGCGAAAACATTCCCCTCTTCTCCTAGAACTGCCTAAGTCTAAGAAGATAAAAAAGAATTGAATACCCAAAGTGAATTCATTACCATCAGTGAAGATAAGGAGGGGATGCAATCAGAGGATTTGAAGGAAAAAAAGTAGGGTCAACGTAGTGGTGGTCATAGGTCTGCACGCTTGGAAAAGTATACTTCCAAGGACAAGAAAGGGAAACATAAAGTCTTTGTAAATGAGGAGGAAGAGTTGGAAGTTGAAGAGTTTGAAGCCTAGGTAGATGAGGAAAGTGATGGGACTGATTTTGAGGATACTGATTATGAAATGGGTGAAGAGTAAATAGAAGAGGAGAATGTAGATAATGAGGAGTATATTGAAATGGAGGAAGACCAAAAGAATGAAACCCTTACTACTCCTGAAACTGGGAATACTGGCAATGAAAATTTTGTTGATGATTCTAGCATGGATTAAATGAAAATTAGACTAACATATATATAGGTACAAATGGAAAACATGGAAAAATATTTGGTCACACTAATGAAGGTGACGAATGGTGTTAGAGTAAAGTAATTAATTAACTTTACTCTCCTCTTAAGATTTCACTTTATGCACACATATTAGTCATTTAATAATTAATATTTAATTATTAAATGCACTCACTTTAGGGTTAGGTTTTCCTTTTCGGTGTTGATCTCCTTTTTAAGGATTGATCTCTTGTATTGTATTAACTTCTTGCTTCATTTTTTTCTCTGATAATACATCTTTCACTTTGTTAGAGCCAAAACCCTTGTTTTGTTCTCTTTCTTTCTCTGTGACAGGTTTCTTGCATGCAAGTTTCCTTGGTTTCTGTGGATTTGTATTTCTCAAATCCTACATGGTATCAGAGCCAACCTGCTGTAACCTATTCTTGTTTTGAAGATTTTGGAGCTTAAAGGGTTTGATAGGGCTTTCAGAAGTTTTTGGCTAATTTTGAGTGGATCTAGCTTACTCCATTTTTTGGGTGCATTTTGGGCCCAAATGGACCTCACAATTGGATTCAGAGCGGCTAAAAACCCATATTTTCATATATGGTTTGACCTATTTGGGCATAGTTGATCTGGGAGGCAAATTTTTTTTGCTCAAGGGCCATACGGCCCCCAGGCACTATTTTCGAGGTCAAAAATTCAAAAAAAATTAAAACAGGAAATTTTTTTTAAAAAAGTTTTGCACCACCCATTCAAAAGGGCCGCACCTCCCACTGGCCACCCGACAGCCACCGCAGCATAGCCACAAGCCGAGTAGCCTCCCACCCGCCGCTGGCTTGCCACCGGCTCGCCTACCGGCTAGCCCTCCGTTGACTTGTAGCCTAAAGAGCCGCTCCTCCACTAGTGCACCGCCACAACACTGCTCAAGCACCCCTCTGCCCAGCCCCTAGTCACCCAATGGACCAGGGGTCCCTTTTTTTTAGCCCCTAAGGGCCAAGAGGACCAAATTGGACTTTTTTGAGCAACTTTACGAAATTGGGTGTAAAATGGATGTTTTAGCTCCATTTTTTACAAATGAATAGTCATTGGAAAGATGCTTCCAACACCGTTCTGATGGATTAGGTCTGATTTATTGGTTTTTCCATTTTGATGCTTTTTTCCTCATTCAAAATTAGAATTTTTTTTTTCACTCCCAGAGCCATATCTTTTGCATACAAACTCCATTTTTCACAAACGAATAGGCGTCAAAAAGGTGGTTTCATGCTCTTTCCAGATCTTCCATCTATTTCATCAGTAAATTCTTCAGGTACTCAAAAAAATTTCTCAACCAGTTATTGCTTTCTATCATTTTCTGGCTTTCAGTTTGTACTGGGGATTGGATTTTTGCATTATGGGGGGGTGTTTTTTCTTGCTTTCTATCATTTACATCAGAAAACCAGAATCTACAAACACTAAAACAAAACAAACAAACCCCTTCTACATCTTTTGTCTAGTTCTGAAAGACCACTTAATAATAATTAAAAAATTTAGAGCAGTTGAGGCACAGTTCACAGGATGGTCGACAAATCTATTAAACCTCTCACACCACATAATTATCACACTTGGAAGGGTCACATGATGAATCTTCTCCAGTCTCGAGGGTTATGGTCTTGTTTGGATGAGGTTCAGCCTCAGTTGACTCACCCCTTTGAGGTTATGCAGCACAGGAACCATATGGATCAGGCTATGGGATTTATGGCTTTACACATTTTAGATAGTCTCCTGTTTCATCTTGATGGGTGTCTCACTCCTTGAGCCATTTGGACCAAATTTGATGGACTTTTGGGCACTATCAACGAGTTCAGAGCATTGTAACTTGAGGCTGAGTTGACTTCCTTGGTACCTGATACCTTTCCCTCCATTGAGGACTTTCTGATGAAGTTCAAACAATAAAGATCTATCTTGTAGGGTTGTGGCAAGTCTAAGACTAATACAGAGTGCATCTTCCTAATTCTCTCCAAGCTTCGGGGTCCATTTCAAATCTTCTCTTCGACCTTCTATTCCACCATGGATGCCTTGGGTGCTCAACATGTCATGCCTAATTTTGAGGTGTTTTTTGATCATTTGACTCATGAGCAAGCCAAGCTTAAGCAGATGGATTCACTTTCAAGTTCACAGAACCAAGCGTTGGTAGCCCAATCCTCCACGGGAAAACAAAATTAGAAACCAAAGACCACAGAGCATTGGAAGGATTCTAGTTCACAACACACCTCTGATTCACCTTCTCCTAAGGGGGAATCATCGAAGAAAGATAGACCTAAGTGTGCTTATTGTAATAAGCTAGGACATTCTGAGTCCAAGTGTTATGAGAAGAAGATAGATGGATATGCCAAACAGGTTTCAGATTTGATAGCTCCTCTTGAGAGGAACAATATTCATCACTCTTCTTCATCTATATCAGGTGAGTCTTCTTCTTCATCTTCATTCCAGTCAGATGGATAGGCCCCACATAAGGGTCATGCATTATGTGCAACCACCAGTTCACATTCATCTAGAAGGCTATTGGATTCAGGTGCTTCACACCATATGGCATCTTCTCAGTACATGTTTTCATCCTTCGAGGCTACATCCTCACCACACATATTGATGGGTAATAACACTTATATGAGTGTATGTGGGAAAGGTTCTATCAACATTAATGATGGTACATTCAATGATATACTATGTGTTCCATATTTGTCCACTAATCTTCTCTCCATCTATCAGATTGCTCACAGTGAGACAAGGAAGACAGTTGAGTTAACACCTGATTCAGTGCACATCAAAGACATTCAGACTGGCAACATTGTTGCAATAGGGATAGTTGATCACTCTTCTCGGTTGTATGCATTCACACACTTTGGTCCACCATCTCCACTGTCTGAGTTTTCCTCTCTTTCTACAAGAGAGCATGCAGTATCTGAGGTGAAGTTTGGTCACTTGAACTTATGTGTTCTTCCATTTGTTCATGAGACTAGTGTTGAGACTTCTACACCTCTACCTCCTGTTGAGATCACATCTATTCAACAGGATTCCTCTTCAGCTATGACTAACATTGTTGCTCCTCTCATCGAGCCATCAAGTGTAGTTGTTGAGGCCATATCAGAGGATATTCCTTTCCTCACAGATGACAGTTTCAATACACCTGTTATCCCATCTTCATTGGAGATTCCATTTCAGGATCATCTTGAGTTGTTTGATTCACCATCCTGTTATTCAGACACTCATACTGCAGTTCCATTCTTTAGTGAGCATCATCTAGGATTTCCATTTTCACCTCACATCCATGGATTTCCTCTTCCTTGACCGTTGGATCTATTTCTTCCTCCGAGGAGACACATTGTTTTGATCATTGGCACAGGGGTTCTCTCATTCTAGGGGGTTTTGGAGCCTCTTCTCTCTCCTATGGGGGAACATATTTTGTAATTGCATGATAGAAGCAGTTCTTGGGGGGTCATGTTGAGTCCTCCTTCTATCTCTCTTCTTCTTTCACTCTTGTTCATCTCTTTTTGGAGAGGAGTTTTTTCCCACTGGTTTTTCTCCTTTACTCCGCTTTATAGAGATTTTGTTGTATTTGGGTACCTGATCAGGCCATGTTGTCGGGACCCTCTGTTGCATTGTAGTTCCTTTGCTTTCTTCTGCATTGTAGCTCATCTTCAGGAGGGGTGTTAGAGTAAAGTAATTAATTAACTTTACTCTCCTCTTAAGATTTCACTTTATGCACACATATTAGTCATTTAATAATTAATATTTAATTATTAAATGCACCCACCTTAGGGTTAGGTTTTCCTTTTTGGTGTTGATCTCCTTTAGAAGGATTGATCTCTTGTATTGTATTAACTTCTTGCTTCATTTTTTTCTTTGATAATACATCTTTCACTTTGTTAGAGCCAAAACCCTTGTTTTGTTCTCTCTCTTTCTCTATGACAGGTTTCTTACATGCAGGTTTCTTTAGGTTCTATGGATTTGTATTTCTCAAATCCTACAAATGGGCTAGTGTGTAGAGTGATGGTTGGTGTGGTGTCTGAACAAATCAACATCACCAGGAAGCTAATTTTTTTGGGAAAGACAGATGAATTGAAGGAACTTGATGAAACAAAGGGACCTAACTAGAGGGTGTATATCTCCCTAATTGGTGATTATTGGAAACTACTTGGAAAATCCTAGTAATGGATTTCTCTTTTGTTTATGTTCAATAACCGCTCTACTTTTTTGTCTTTCTACTTTCATATACTGAACTGCTATTTCCAAATAGTTGTGTTATGGTTTCAAACTTGTTGGCATATTGTGGACCTAATTAATGGTCTTTGCAACTTTAAGTACTCTAGTAGTAATCTTATGTTTTTGATTAATTATGGTAGATCTATGGTTATGGTTATGTTATTTGGCCTGCATGCCTCCTAGAATTGGCTATTTTTTGGATTTAGCTAGTGGTTTTGTTTTCCCACCCTATGTTTACTTTTTTGATTTTTGGCTATAACCATGGGATCAGGTCCCTTTCCTTCCTAATCTAATAAAAAACAATGTTTCATAGCAACCAAGTTATAATACAATTTCTCATACATATAACAAAAGGAACAATATGCAACCCCAAACCATCCCTACATCGATGCCAATTCTCTATAACTCATTTTCCCTAGTTCTCCTTGTTTACCTTCACATAGTGGAGAAGAGTATGATCTTGTGAAACAACTTTGTAACACTCATGTGAAGATATCCTTGTGGGATTTGATTCAAGCATCCCCTCTTTACCATTCCATACTCCAAAGTTCTTTGCAACAAGTTTTCATCCCTCCTAGTGCACAACCAAATGATATAGCATCCCTAATTCAAGGCATGCATTCAATTAACTTAGACATTACCTTTCATCAAGATGAGTTACCTCCAATTTCAAAAACAAAATGAGTCTTTGATGATATTGGCTAAAATTAACAAGTGTGCCATAAGATGTACTCTCATTGATAATGGTTTGATACTCAATGTTTGTAGCATAAGCCTTCTAGATAAAATTGGAGTGGAAGATAGTCAAATCCAACCAAATAATCTATCCATTCATGGTTTTAATAATATGGGAAAAAAATCAGTTGATGTGATAACATTACCTATTAGAGTGGGTAAGGTTACATTGCAAACTCCTATTCAATCATGCCTCGAGAACTCTCATATAATATTCTCTTAGGTAGACCTTGGATTCATGCAAAGAATATGATGCCTTCCATGTTATAGATCATCTAGTGAATTACACTTATCAAAACATGGTCTACACAATCAAAGCTCACCTACAATCATATCATAATTTTTTGCTAACTGAAACAAGAACTATAAATCCTCTTACAACATTGATAACAACTACAAATGTGGAACTAATACAAGAAGAAGAAGAGAAGTTTTTATCACCAATCACAAAGCTATTGGATGATGATTTGGGTTCCTTAGATTTTACACTTCATTCATGGGAGAATACAAGATTACACATAAATCAAGAAAAGGGAAAGTAGTTGAAATAATATCAATAAAAGTTGAGTCATCAAAATGATGCGATCCCACAACTTTTAGCAAAGAAGAGGAAAACAATAATTATACATCAACATATGATGAGTGTGATCATGAGAAATTGCATTCTTCAAAAGAAATGGAAAAATTTTATGGAAGAGATTATGATCTTTTGAAAAAACTTGGCTATAATGGGAAAGGATGTGGAAATTTAAAGATCAAGGTATCTGTGTCCCTATAGAGTCTACCCTGCATGAACAAACAAGAGGTCTTGCTTAATTTCCTTCAAAATAAATGAAAGAATGAAAGAAACCTTCACTCAATATCAATTTCATCACATAAAACACTCTTAGGACACATATTGATTTATCTTCAAACACATTTTTTAGTGAGGATTAGGGTTCATTAGATTTTACACCCTCCTTTAAAGGAGAGTAAAAAATCTCACAATCTAATCCTAGAGAGTCTTGTGTGTGTATGACATGTTGCATTAAGCATGAAGTATCTCTATCACAAAGAAATGAACATCTTCTACTATTGATCAAGAGAGTACCTTGTCAAAGCTTCTCAAAGATTTCTTTATTACTCTTCTCCCAAGATAACAAAAGAAATTTTATAAAAAAATGTTCATTTTTTGAATATCATTGAGTGCATGCTCATTCAACCAATGAATGTAAGGCTTTGAGTAATAAAATTCAACATCATAAGGATTGTGGTTCTATTCCTTGTGTTGATGTACCTACTTCCTCTAATTAATAATAATTTTCATCTTATCATGTTTCTCATCACTACTCATTGCCATTCATGGAGGTACAATCTTAGGTGAAACCATATTTATCTTGGTATAAACATGATATTTCTTGGTGGTTTTCTTTGTCTCTACACTTGGGGAGCAAGCATAACTAGTTTTTGGGAGGCGTTCATTCCTTTCAAGGATCCCCCTTCTCTTTCTACTTGAAGTACCAACATATCAAGTATGTTAAAATTTTAAGGGGGGCATATAGTCCCCCACTCATTGCTTGCATGGTCCCTTCTTAGTGATGATAGAATACATCTCCTAGGAAGCGTGACCTTTGCATTGGTATTATTGGAATTATTTCATATTGGCATGAGTTTCATTGACATTTTGACATCTCTTGCTTCACTTTGTTCATGGAGGTTGAACTTAGTATGGCTTTGGCATAATATCTCGATCATGTCTCCATGAGTGTCTAGAATAATGCAGCTTGCTATCCTTATGAAGCAATTTTATCCTATTCTATGAGTGTCTAGATTAATGTAGCTTTCTAGCCATGTGAAACATTTTTCATGATTTCACACCTTGTACACCTAGTGTATGTTTCTCATTTTTCTTTGGACAAACAAAAGAGGCTTGATCCATACCTTTTGGACAAATAGTCAAAGCTTGATCCACCCATTTTCCTTTCAAGTCACATTAATTCTGACATTGTATGTTTGTGTATCTTCTCTTACTATTCATATCATACATATTTGTGCTTCCCTTTGTGCTTATGTTGGTTTTCTTGGTATCTTGATCTTGGGGGTTTGGCCACCTCCCTGATCTTTTTCATCCTATTTTTCTAACATTTGTGCACTTGGACCCCTCTTGACATATATTTGTATACTTTAGTGTTAGTTTGAGCATGGTATCATACTCTAAGTTTGTATGTGGGATTATACTCTAAGTTTTAGCATGGGCTCATAATCTCACTAAAGTGGGGGCTAAATAAAGTGTAGAAAATTTTACTCCTACTTGTCAAAAAATGTCGTCAGTAACATTTTCACAGTTGTTTGGGGCCCTCCTTGTAAAATTGAGCCTAATAATGCCTTGAATTAGTTTGTAATGTGTTTAACACACTCACATTAGTTCCTGGGCCCTTGTGAACTAATGAACTTAAATGGTACCTTGCTAAAGTGTTGTGAAGTTTTGTAACACACTTTCACACATTTATAAGGTTTTATCAATTAGCTAAACCTGATAAACCTCTTTTAACCAAAATGTACATTAATCCTACCTTATTTGGAGTGTTGTAAGTGTTGTAACATACCTTCACACTTTTCTAGGGTTGTCATTAATAATTGGGCTTCTTTATGCTTTAATTGGCCTTATTTTGCATCAAAAATCCTCATTTAATGCATCTTTTTGAGGATAATCCTAACACAAATCAATATACAATCATAATTCAAGTGTTTTAGGTTGAATGGCCCAGATTTAGTGATCTAATAATCATTCAACACCTTGGAATAATGAGTCCCACCTAGGTTTTTGGGTCTTGAAACTAGTTTCACACCTTTCTAAGCATTTTTAAAAATGGTCCCATAAATTATGCCTAATGGGACTCATTCACCACCTTGGCCGAATGAGACCCATGTGGCCCAAAATAAAAATTAATTCAAAATTTTGGTGGGATTTTATCCTCCTAGATTTGATATTGGCTTGTAGTGTTGTAATTTTGGGAATTCTTGCATAATTAAGTATAAATATAAGTTTTTTCACTCATTTTACACCTAGAAAGTTGAATGAGCATTCATAATAGAAAATTGGAGTTCACAAGAGAATTCAAGCATTCACAAGACCATTCAAGAGTCTACAATAGAAAATTATCAAGTATTCTAGAGAATTATTCAATCATCAAGCATCATGTCAAAGATTTCATGCATCATGTTTTTTTTAGCTAACAATTGTGATGTAGGGTTTTATGATTCAAGCTAGCATTTCATTCAAGATCTATCCTATTCAAGAAATATTCAAGGTCTACATCCATTGGAACCATCTCACACATGTTTGCAGCATTTCATTCGGTTTGGTGAGTTGAAACATCATCTTTTGTTCATTTATCATTCTCCATTCCTATTTCATTCTATTTTAAGGTTTGATTACCAAAACAGGGTTTGACCAAGGAAAACCCCTATCCACTTGTGCCATAGAAAAATGGACCCTTGTCATTTTCATGGCCTTTTAGGTCTTGTTTCATGGTGTTGGAACTATGTTGCTCTAATTTTATGTTGTAACATGGCTTGAACATGCTTATTTAGGTAATAAAACTCAAAGAACAATGTCTTGTCAAGGTGTTGTGAAGTGTTGTAAGGAATTTTGCATTCGTCTAGACTCTATTTAATGTAATTTACCTAAAAATCACCTTTTTACTCATCAAAAAGTCCTATCTTGAAGTATTGTAAAGTCTTGTAACAAGGTTTCACACTCTTTTAAGCATATTTTCACTATTTATACCCTTCTCATGCTCTATTTGGTCTCTTTATGCCCTCATAAGTTGTATTTAAGTGTATTTTTGAATGTTATCCTAACAAATAACATTAAATACAACATTTTTACCAACACATTTTTTTAGGTCCTAGGTGGGACCCATTTGCCATGGGTGGCGAATGAGTCCCCCTTCGCCCCAAATTTAAAACATTAAAATTTTCTTTGCGGATTTTATTCAAAATAACTTGATGTTGACCTGTGATGAGGTATGAATGGATACTAAGGCACAAGAATTGTATAAATAAGTGATTTTCATCTCATTCTAACCCCAATTCATCAAGTTCACTTATCCACCTCTTCACTCAAACATTCAAGCATTATTCAAGTAATTTGAAGTAGCCATTGAAATTACTTTAGACTTAGATCATTAAGGGTTAGGTAATTTTATAGCACTTGCATGGTATTATTTATCTTTCTCTTTCATTTCATTATCTTTTCCAGGGTTTAAATACCAAAAGTGGGGTTTGACCAAGGAAAACCCCTATTCACTAACCCTCAATCATTTTTCCGCTATTGCATGTTTGTTTGCAGCTCTTTGTATGTATATTTGATGGGTTATTAGGCATTGAAGATTGATTTCCAAGTCAACTAGGTGCTTCAAGTCAACTTGAGTCAAATTCAAGCTTGGAGAGAGTTATTTGTTTGTTTTATGCAGAACTGACTTTGATAACCTGACAAGCAGACATTTTTAGATCTAGTGTTGTAGAGTGGTCTCCTAATTTTTTGAAGATTTGGGAGAGGAGTGATTTTCCACCTATGGAAAATGAGTTCCACCTTAGCACTAAAAATTTGAATTTTGTCAAATTTTGGATCCTGACAGACAAAAACCAGCTCCTAACAATTTTTTACCAGGAGGAGCACTAATTTGCCACCCTGGGTGAATGAGTCTCATTGTGAAAAATTAGTGATCTCATCAAACATCAACAACATCCCAGAATCATCAAATTTTTCCTAGGGGAACTTTGATTTGACCCATCTCTTTACGTTCTTGACATTTCATTCATTTTCTTCATTGTTTGCATATCACACTATTTTCAAACAAGGCATAACTCTCACTTTTGCATTCATTTTTAGTCATTTAGATTAGTTAATTGCATTTATTTAATTTCATATACATTAGAAAACATTGCATACATTCTAATTTGAGTGAATCACTAGCATTTTTGGCCCTATCTCTGTCCTTTTAGGTGAAAAACCCTAGAAGTGAAAGAATAGTCCATAGGGTCCCAAAAATCTATGTTTCATTTTGTTGAACTTGAATTTTGAACACTTTGAATTTCTGATTGCATTCACATATTGCATCTTAGTTTTCATTTGCATTAGCCTTCAATTAGGACATTGATTTGTTATTGCACTTTAGGGCTTTTCATTTTGCATTAGTGAAAACTTCATTTAGATATCATTTTTGCATTACATCTAATTGAAAAAAGTCAAAATATGCATTATGCATATGCCATTGCATTCTGTAGAGCATTTAAATCATCTGTAAATTTCTAAAAAATACTAAGAAGCTTCATACTAGGACTCATTCACCACCCAGGTCGAATTAGTCCCTCTGGACTTTTTAGACAACATTTATGGCATTTTTCTAGCATTTTTTTTGCATTTCTATTTCCTGTAGCTGGATCTCTATTATAGTTAGTATAATCTCTATTATTTTCATTTTAAAGCTCTTAGATTATCTTTCATTTTCATTCACCCATCCTTTGTGGTACTTGTATGAGTGTTTGGTGCCCCGTTGATAATACTTTAGTGAGACAAAGTTCTAGAGTCATGGCATCCCATGATAGCACTTTCATTGTGGACCTTGGGATCTCACGAGCTCCTACTCCTAGTATGAAAAATGGTGCATTAGGCCTTGACAATACCACTTCCATGCCTTCACCTTTCCATCCAATGAATGTTGACAACCAAAACAATTTCCTCCTACAAGAAAAGATCATTAATATTCATGAGGACTTGGAACATTTACAACAAGACTTGTCACTTGAAACCATTTCCAAAATTTCCATACCTATCATTGAGAATCATCATCATTTGATTGAAAGTGATGATGGATTGCAAGTGATGAAGAAAATTGCTAAGATTTACAATAAACATGCCTCTTCAAATATCCAATCCACAAACATTACTATAAACCAAGGAGCACCTCAAGTTCCTCCCCCTTCAACCATAGCATCCATACCAACTTATACCAATCCGCAAGTCCATACAACTATGCTTCACGCTATTTCTTTCCTGATTTCCACTAGCATTCCTACATCTTTTGTGGCATCACAAGTCCCTTCCACCACTTTCACACCCCTTAGCATTCCTTTCACTTCCCCTTACATCACTTAAACTCCATCACCATTTTCCCTTCCACCTCAACCCACATACCCCAATAGCCTTTGTACACAACTCCTTACCACAGTTTCATCTATGCAACATCAACTTTCCACATATAGTCAAGGTCATACCACTCCAACCACATACCATGTTTGTAATATCTCCTTGTCCTTAGAAATCTTACATACCCTGATGCCACAAGGAAGAGAAATTCCTTGGTTTGAGAAATAGGGAGGAAAAGGAGATCCTATCAACCATGTTAATGCTTATACAACTTTGTGTAGTGAATTTGTCCTTGCTGATAAACTTTTAGCAAAAAAATTTCCAAGGACCTTGAAAGATACTACATTAGAATGGTTATCCAACTTTCCCAATCATTCCATCCAATCATTCAATGAATTGGTGGATGCTTTCATTAGTCACTTCCAAGTTCACATGACACCTAAAAAGACAATGGAATAACTTATGAGATGTAGACAAAATAAGGATGAAAAAATGGCAGATTTCATCTCATGTTACTAATCCTTATATGCTCAAATTGATGTCAAGATTCAAGATGCACATCTACAAAATATGTTTATCAAAAACTTGCACACCAACCTTTAGGATAAACTCACCATGATGAAATTCCCTTCATTCATGCATTTATATACAACCTTATGTCGCTACCAAAATTTGGTTTGGAATCTTCATTCAAAATCCACTTCTAGCCAAGTTGACAAACTAGAACACACCAATCAAAACCAAAATAATACACAAAACTTCCACAAACCTAATAGAGTCTTTTTATAGTTTAATCTGCCTCCTCAACCACAATTGCCACCAACCCAACAAGTTCAAAATTCAATGGTCAGTGCTAAGGTAGTCGTGCCTTATCATTATGGGGATCCGAAGAGACAATTCACTCCTTTACTTGATACTCTCCATAATACAATGAACCAATTAATTCAAAAACGCATGCTCACTTTCCTGCCTGCTAGACCACTTGATCCAAACCAATTGTTACCACCCAATTTCAAGCCTAACTCTTATTGTCACTTTCATCACCAAAATGGACATGACACTTAACATTGTAAGTGTCTAAAACATTTAGTTCAAGACCTCATTGAGCTAGGCCATTTGTCCATTGAGGGTGTTAATGATCAAGGAAATAAGTATGTTGCATCCCTTAACCAAAATTTACAAATTTTCACAAATCCTATGCCTAAACATACTACCTTATTTTTCAAGGCTAGTGAACCTTCAAACCCTAAAGTAATGACTGTTGATACAAATAGTGAACAACATGATACAAATCTTATTATTACCCAAGTTATTCCTATGGATAACTTTGTGGATACGATAGAAATTATCCCTCGTAAGAGCCAAACCACTAAATCACTTGATATTACTTTTTCTACTAAATACATACTACAAAAGCTTTCTGATGGTCCTCTCTACATAGTTGGCCGAATCTATAATAAGCCCACTAATGGGATATTAATAGATCCCAATTCTGGTGAGAAAGTGATCATAGAAAAAAATTTGGTATTACATGAGCTATATGAAGATGATTATAATAAACCCACTGCATGGATTAAAACACATACTAGTTTTGGATTCCCTATGATTGGATCTATCGTGCTACCCTTAAAAATAAGACCTAAAGCTTTGGAGGTAACATTTTCAATTATTCCGCAATATGACCAATTTCATTTGTGGCTAGGCCTCCCTTGGCTTCGCTCAATGAAAGCGGTCCCATTAGTTGTCGATGAGTGCTTGAAGTTTCCACATGACAATGAGATAGTCACCATACACCATAGTGAATTTAATCCTTTATCTTCCAAAGGTAACTTCTCATTAGAATCCTTTTGGCCTAAACCCATGGAACCTATCACCCCTCACCAGGACTTCTTTTTCATAGCTTATGAAAAGTTTAAAGAAAAAAAGGTAGCTGAATTATCTCTTCGTAACTCATCCCCGTCCACTTCTGCACCTCCTATCATAGATGAAACCATGCTTCAACATGAGTCTAACATTGAGTAAACCATCAATCCTCCTAGACAACCACCCCTCGACATTTCCCTATCATCATTTAAATGACCAAGGGAACATGAAGCAAGCCCTACTCAACCTCCTTACCTTAAACAATTGTATAAATCCAAAGAGAAAGTGGTTGATCCATCCTCTTTAGTTTCTTTTTTTCTTCTCCCTTTAGAAGCAAAAGAACCTATGATGAATCAATATGATATTACACCTCCACAACTCCAAAATAGAAGTAAATAGAACCGCGGTGCTAGGGAATGTAGGCATCATCATTGTCTCCTTGCTTATCAATCTCACACAAAAGTAGATACAAAAAATTAACCTTTACCTTTGAAAGAAGTAATAGATGACCACCCTCCTTCTCCTGACCTACCACAAGATAGTCCTATGCAAAAATTTCAATGAATTGACCCAATCCAACAACCTCAGCTTTTGATAAATCCATCTTTAGAAATCACCCTTCATCCTCCTATTGTCATTAATCTTAATGATGATGATGATGGTCCTAACGATGGGAAGATTTCCAAAATAGATGAAGAATTGCATAATGATTTAAATTCTTTATTTTCATCCATAATGAGCTTAAATGATACATCCTCTCCACCAAGTGAAGAACCTAGTATGACTCCTAGTTCAGTGCTTGCAATTATTTCTTTGGACATTCAACCTCCCTTACATTACAATGAACATGATTGGGAGGTGGATGGCCTATTAGATGGTTGACTTGCATTCACCTAACTATCATTTTTACTTTTCTCCTTTTATTTTCCTTTTCATGTGCAAATCTTGTTCCCCCATATCGTGTGTTTGATGTTCTCTCTCTTTGTACACTTCTTCTATTCATCATGCATTATCTTTTTCATTTTCATTTTTTGTTCTCCTTTTGGGGATGATGCAAAGCGTAGAGATGCCCTATGTCTCTTCCATGTTGACCCAAAAGGTCCTTGTCTTTTTCTCTTTTTGTTTTGTGTTCTCCTTCTAGCGATGATGTAAAGCATAGATACCCTATGTCTCTTCCATGTTGACCCAAAAGGTCCTTGCCTTTTTCTCTTTTTGTTTTGTGTTCTCCTTTTGGGGATGATGCAAAGTGTAGAGATGCCCTATGTCTCTTCCATGTTGACCCAAAAGGTCCTTGTATTTTTCTCTTTTTGTTTTTTGTTCTCATTTTGGGGATGACGCAAAGCCTAGAGATGACCTATGTCTCTTCCATGTTGACCTACAACATCCTTGTCTTTTTTTTATTTTGTTTTGTGTTTTCCTTTTGGGGATGATGCAAGGAATTGGGACCAAAATGTCTCCTTCATGTTGACCCAAAATATTTTTCATTTTCTTTTTCCTTTGCATTTTTATTTCGCTTGTGTTTTCCTTTTGGGGATGATGCAAGGCATTGAGATTGCAATGTCTCTCCCATGTTGACTCAAAACATACTTTATTTTTTCCTTTATTTTTTCTTTCTATGTCATTCTTCTAGCTCTATGTGCTTTGGGGAATGATGACAATTCTGAGCTCTTTCTTAAACATATTGTAGCAAAGAACATACTAACCCAAAATCCATAGATCTCTTATGTGTTTGGTGTGCTTTCTTTTTTCGGGGCAGCCTCCTTTTCTTTTGTTTTTCATATTTCTTGAAATGACGTAGACTAACTTTGAAACATATGACTTGGCATAGGGCTTTCCAAGTTGGATCTCATGTCTTTTTTTCCTTTTGCTTTTTTTTTCCTTCTCTACTTTAAAGTAATTTCTCATAGAATGGTGTGTAGCAATTCCTTTAAAGTAGGGGGCATACATTACCATTAATTCATTTTCATTCTTGGTTCCTAGTATAGCCTTCTCATTTATATGAAGTGTTTGTAACTTTTTGGATGACACTGGGTGTAATGTCCTTCATAAGTGTGATTTTTCTTAGCATATTACATTCCTCTTTGTGGTTTGATGAGACACACTGCATCCCCTAAGTTGTGAATATAATATTCTTTGATTGGTCCTCTCTTAGAGACATTAGAAACAATGTTCCCTAAGTGACTAACATTGCATAAACTAAACAAGAATCCTTTGAACATCTTTTCACATTTTACATATTATGTTTTATAGTTTTGCATTTTTTACATTTTGCATTCCTTTTTTCCACCTTGCATAATGCAACTTGCATGACTATGGTACCTTTTTATTTTTGTTCATGAAAATTCCTTTTTCTTTGTGGTGCCTTGTTAAAGTTATCAGGCAATATAACTTCGACATAGTTCAATGGGAAGCCCACCTAGCGGCATGACTTTTCCCCATAGCCGCTTTTGTGTTTGTGAGTGCATACCAACTAGCGTATGTATCTTACCTTTTTGGGCTTTCTCACCCCAGGAACAACTAGTTCTGTGGCCACAGAGTGAGTATATAGTGGTTCCTTTGTCACCCTGCGGATAGCCTAAAGTTCTATGGCCCCAGAGTGAGTACACATTCTCTTTTTCAAACAATCAGACTAGATCTCTTTGCACAACTAGTTGGATTGACGATCAAAGCTTCATCCAATTCTTTTCAACACTTGGGTGTTCCTTTGTTGTTATGTCTAGTTTTCCATGGTATCTTTATCCTAGGGGCTTGATCATCCCTCTTTATCATTGCCATTCCATGCTGCTAATGTAAGTGCCTTGGACCCTTCCCTCTATGTTCATGGCTACTTTAGTGTGAGCTTGAAATAGGTTCATCCTCTCACAAAAGTGGGGGCTAAATGTGCCATAGAAAAATGGACCCTTGTCATTTTCATGGCTTTTTAAGTCTTGTTTCATGGTGTTGGAACTACGTTGCGCTGATTTTATGTTGTAACACAACTTACACATGCCTATTTAGGTACTAAAACTCAAAGATAGACGTCATGTGAATACGTTGTGAAGTGTTGTAAGACATTTCTACATTCTTGTAGACTCTATTTAATGAAATTTACCTAAAAATCACCTTTTTACTCATGCACATGTCCTATTTTGAAGTGTTGTAAAGTCTTGTAACAAGTTTTCACACTCTTCTAGGCACATTTTGACTATTTACACCCTTCTCATGCTTTATCTAGTCTCTTTATGCCCTCATAAGTTGTAATTAAATACATTTTTTAATGTTATCACAAAAAATAACATTAAATAAAACATTTTTCCTGACACATTTTTTTAGGTCCTAGGTGGGACCCATTCACCAGGGTGGCGAATGAGTCCCCTTGGCCCCAAATTCAAAATATTTTAAATTTTCTTTTGGGATTTTATTCAAATTCACTTGATGTCAGCTTGTGATGAGGTATGAATGGATACTAAGGCACAAGAATTGTATAAATAAGTGTTTTTCATCTCATTATAACCCCCATTCATCAAGTTCACTTATCCACCTATTCACTCAAGAATTCAAGCATTTTACATCAATGATTCAAGCATTATTCAAGCACTTTGAAGCAACCATTGACATTACTTTAGACTTGTATCATCAATGGTTAGGTAAGTTGATAGCACTTGCATGTTATTAGTTTATCTTTCTCTTTCATTTCATTATCTTTTCTAGGGTTTAATTACCAAAAGTGGTGTTTGACCAAGGAAAACCCCTATTCACTAACCATCAATCATTTTTCCCCTATTGCATGTTTGTATGCATATTTCACAGGTTATTAGGTGTTGAAGATTGATTTCCATGTCAACTAGGTGCTTCAAGTCAACTTGAGTCAAATTGAAGCTTGGAGAGAGTTATTTGTCCATTTTCTACAAAACTGGCTTCGACAACCCAACAAGTAGATATTTCCAGATCTGGTGTTGTAGAGTTGTCTCCTAATTTTTTAGAAATTTTGGAGAGGATTTTTTCACCACTTGTGGTGAATGAGTCCCACCTTAAGATTGAAAATATGAATTTTGTCAGATTTTGGATCCCAACAAACAAAAACCAGCTCCTGACACTTTTTCACCAGAAGGAGGACTAATTCGCCACCCTGGGTGAATGATTCACACAGTGAAAAATTAGTGATCTCAACTAGCATCAATAACATGCTAGAATCATCAAACTTTTCCCAGGTGCACTCTAATTTGACCCATCTTTTTTTGTTCTGCACATTTCATTCATTTTCTTCATTGTTTGCATATCATACTATGTTTTCAAAAAAGGCATAAATCTAACTTTTGCATTCATTTTCAGTCATTTAGATTATTCAATTGCATTTAGTTAGGTTCATTCACATTAAACAACATTGCATGCATTCTAATTTGAGTAAATCATTAGGATTTTTGGCCCTATCTCTCTCCTTTAGGTGAAAAACCCTAGAAGTGCAAGAGTAGTCCATAGGGTCCCAACAATATATGTTTCAAACATTTTTCCCTCTATTTAGTGTATGATTTATAGGTTTAGATTGAAGACACATTGATGAGAAATTTTTGAGAAAGTTGTGAAAGTTGCCATCAAGCATTGGAGAACATTGGAGAACACCTACAGGTTGATTAGATATTTGGATCCAAAAACCTGAAGATGAAAATTAAGCAGATTGAGGAGAGTAGATTTAGACTTTTAAGTTTTAAAAAACCCTAACTGGACTGATTTTCCACTTCTATAGTATGAGTCCCAATTTAGGTCAAAATTTAGATTTTTAGAGATTTGTATACCCATTTTCTAGATTCTTGTTCCTGCACAGAAACCCAAATCTGGGATTGATTCATCAACTTGGTGAATGATTCCCACTTAGCATTAAAGTTAAAATTTCCAACATTTCAAAGCCTCATCTAGTTATCTTCATATTTCCAGGTAAACACAATTCATCCTACAATTTGTTATTCTATTTTATTTGCATTTCTAGGTCATTTAGTGAAGGATTGCATTCAATTAGGGTTAAGCATTTTGAGTTGCATTTCACTTTTCTTTCCAATTCTTACCTTGGTGGAAAAACCCTATTATTTTACATTCAGCCCCTAGGACAACCTTATTGCAAGATCTCTTTTTCCTTTGCATTGAGATCTCTAAGGTTTTTTTCTTGAATGAGAGAGAGTGAAGATTGTCATTCTAGGTCCTAAACCCTAGAAAACAAACAATTTTCCACCTTTCACTCCTTTACAATTTCACACTATGTTTGTATCCCCTTAATTAATGAGACTTAATTAAGCTTCTAATTTCCTAAATGATGCATTCCAAAGCCTTATTATTCATGTTTTCTAAAAGGGAAACTTATATTAAACAAATTATAACAATAATTTAAACACCTTGGAAATTGTGTGTCTTGGATTTAGGTCCTAGGATCCATCCACCCAAGGGTGAATGGTTCCTCCTTAAGTGCTAGGATCCAATTTAAAATATGTTTTTGGTGGCCTTTTAATTATTCAAATTCAAGTTTCAATTATTGGTTTTTGGAATCTATTTTTTTGGAAAATTAGATAAACACCAATAAATACATAATTATTTTATTAATTAAAATCTAAGAATTAAGAGACAACTTTCACAATAAAATATTATTGTCAAGAGCATTGAAGAGAAGATATATCACTCATCTATAGTAGCAATCAAGATCATATCATCATGTCAAAGTTTGTGCATATTCATGCCATATTTTGGAGCTAACACTGTGATGAAGGTTTCATGAATTCAAGAATCAAATCAATCCAATTCATGCAAGATCCAATCCTTAGAGTGATGTGTTAGACTTCAACCCTCTAATGGCAGCCATTAAGGGTCTGGTGAGTTGTGGCATAGCATTGTCCATTCATCAAATTCCTTTCATTTTATCATTATTTCATTATCAAGGTTTAATTACCAACATGGGTTTGACTAAGGAAAACCCATATTCACCAAAAAGCAAACATTTTTCTTCTCTCTTTGTACATGTGTAGATTTATAGGTGAAGAAGGATTGAAGATTTATCAAAAGAACAAATTTTCAAAGTTGTCAAAGTTGTCAACATTGTTGTCAAGCCATGAAAACTTAGATCCTGAATTTTTTTCTTAAGTTTAGGCATTGAAACCTAGGGAAAAAAGAAGATTAAATCCTATACTAGAGGACCCCTGAAGTTGAGGAAAAACCTTGTACAAAGAACCATTTTCCTTTGGGTGAATGATTACTTGTAGGAAACTCAAAACCCACTTTTCTAGGTAGGTACATACCATTTTGTACTTCCCAGATCTGCTTACAAACTATATCATTTATGTTTTTGTTTTTGTAGAAATCTGCATTTCAAGTGTTAGGTCATGCAATTTAATTTGTTATATAATTTTAAATCATGTCCCAAAGGTGCATTTCATTCATTTATGTCATAGGAAAATAATAGATCCTACTAATAGGATTGACTCACCTCAAGGTTGAAAGTCAATCCTATCCTTGGGAGATCTCTTTTTCTAATGAAATTAGGAAAGTGTAAGTGCATAGATTACACAACTTTTAATAATTCCACATTGATCACCACACTTACATTTTTCTTTATTTCACCTAATATTATAAAATGTCAAAGTAGTCTCTTCTATTTCACCAAACCACACACCTAGGAAATTAAAGGATAAAAAATGGACAACCAATTTTTTTTGTGATACAAAAGTGGCATTGAGAAAGTCACACAAGACTAATACATGCTCAAAGCTTCATAAAAATATGCCATGACACACATGGCATGCAATTCAATGTGTAATGCATAATGACACAAGAAAAATAATTAAAGACAACATGGGATAAAATACAATGGTTAAATAGAGAAAAAATAATAAGGGGGTGTTAAGCTTTCCTCAAAATATTAGAACATCCTCTAATCATCTCTATCTAACCACCCTCCAAATCCCACTAACAAACTCTATCATTCTTTTATCAAGGGTTATCCAAAATCCATGACCCATGATAAGTTATTTAGATGTACATAGTTCATATATTGTATTAGAATTCCCTAAAGGCTAATATTGTATTGAAATTATCCCAATACCAATACACTAATATTTAACTTCACTAAATTTTGATACTAATAGCTTGTTATCAGAATTCTCTAAAATCCTTATATCGAAAACCTTGTATTGGAAGTGTATAAAATTATGATACACAACATACTAGTATTATACTAAACTCTAAATTCCAATACCATAAAACTCTAGTAATTAACTTATCCTAGTTCCACTTCTCCTAAAACTTTGGTATTATAATTATTACAATTTTTATACCCTAACATAGAGACAAAAGAATAAAATATGAAGGCACAAAAAACACTAGTAAATTCAACTTTTAAACTCAACAAGGGATAACTTCCTTAATTTATGAGGTGTTATGAAATGGTTCAAGGAAAAGTTTCAATGGATTGTAGGAATAAAATTTATAACACAAGATACTTCAAGAGGTATTGATCCCAAGAATCAAAGCACAAGGCTATACTAGCCCCCTAAGATAAAGAAATGAACTACCAATCCCATGAGAAAATTGAAATGGAATGCCATACTAATTTGAAACCAATGCAAATACATGAGACAAAATAAATAATAATAAATTAAAATATTTTAATAATATAATATATATTCACTCATAAACATATATAAACATGAAATTAAAACATATGATAACTAAATCCAAGCATGTTGGACTCTAGGAAGGTAACTCATAAATGTTTCCTCTATTTTTTTCCATTGATGGGTCATGACTGCATTCAATTTTGAAATATGTATTTCTATCTTAAGATTGATACAAAATTTTGAAGCCTTTGGTATTTTACAAAAAAAAATTCCAAGAATGTCTAATTATTAAGATTTGAGTTATACAAACTGTGAAGTTGAAAAATGGCCCCTTGTCATTTTCATGGCCTTTTAGGTCTTGTTTCATGGTGTTAGAACTATGTTGCTCTGATTTTATGTTGTAACATATGGCTTGAACATGCTTAATGCAATTTACCTAAAAACCACCTTTTTACTCATCAACAAGTCCTATTTTGAAGTGTTGTAAAGTTTTTAACAAGCTTTCATGCTCTTCTATGCATATTTTCACTATTTACACCCTTCTCAAGATTTATTTGGTCTCTTTATGCCCTCATAAGTTGTAATTAAGTGTATTTTTGAATGTTATCCTGAAAAATAACATTAAATACAACATTTTTCCCGACACATGTTTTTAGGTCCTAGGTTGGACCCATTCGCCATGGGTGGCGAATGAGTCCCCCTTGGCACCAAATTCAAAATATTTTAAATTTCCTTTTGGGATTTTATTTAAAATCACTTGATGTCGATCTATAATGACCTATATGAATAGATACTAAGGCACAAGAATTCTATAAATAAGTGATTTTCACCTCATTTCTAACC
Source organism: Sequoia sempervirens (assembly GCA_007258455.2). NCBI lineage: Eukaryota > Viridiplantae > Streptophyta > Pinopsida > Cupressales > Cupressaceae > Sequoia > Sequoia sempervirens. The sequence continues at coordinate 140,086,483 of VDFB02168118.1, read as the reverse complement.
CCCATTCATCAAGTTCACTTATCCACCTATTCACTCAAGCATTCAAGCATTTTATATCAACAATTCAAGAGTTATTCAAGCACTTTGAAGTAGCCATTGACATTACTTCAGACTTGCATCATCAAGGGTTCAGTAAGATGATAGCACTTGCATGTTATTAGTTTATCTTTCTCTTTCATTGCATTATCTTTTCTTTAATTACCAAAAGTGGGGTTTGACCAAGGCAAACCCCTATTCACTAACCCTCAATCATTTTTCCCCTATTGCATGTTTGTTTGCAACTCTTTGTATGCATATTTGACAAGTTATTAAGTGTTGAAGATTGATTTCCAATTCAAATAGGTGCTTCAAGTCAACTTGAGTCAAATTCAAGCTTGGAGAGTTATTTGTCTATTTTTTGTAGAACTGACTTCGACAACCTGACAAGTAGACATTTCCAAATCTGGTGTTGCAGAATTGTCTCCTAATTTTTCAAAAATTTGGGAGAGGACTGATTCACCACCTATGGAAAATGAGTCCCACCTTAGGATTGAAAATCTGAATTTTGTCAAATTCTTGATACCAATAGATAGAAACCAGCTCCTAACAAATTTTCACTAGGAGGAGGATTGATTCCCCACCTTGGGCAAAAGAGTCCCACTATGAAAAATTAGTGATCTTTTCCAGCATCCAAAACATTTCATGTTCATCATACTTTTCCTAGGTGCACTTTTATTTAACCCATCTCTTTCTGTTGTGCACATTCCATTCATTTTCTTCATAGTTTGCATACAACATTATGTTTTCAAACAAGGCATAAATGTCACTTTTGTATTCTTTTTTGGTCATTCAAATTAGTCAATTAAATTTAGTTAAGTTGATTTACATCTAACAACATTGTATACAGTCTTATTTGAGTGAATGATAAGCATTTTTTCCCCTATCTCTCTCCTTTTAAGTGAAAAACCCTAGAAATGCAAGAGTAGTCCATATGGTCCAAAAAATCTATCTTTCATTTTGGTGAACCCAACTTTTGAACACTTTGAATTTTTGATTGCATTTACATATTGCATATTAGTTTCCATTTGCATTACCATTCAATTAGGGCATTGATTTATTATTGCATTCTGGGACTTTTCATTTTGCATTAGTGAAAACTTTATTTAGACTTCATTATTTGCATTACATCTCATTGAAGAAAGCAAAAATCTGCATTCTACATCTGTAATTGCATTTTGTAGAGAATTTCAATCATCTTTATTTTTTTGTAAAACACCAAAAAAATTCATACTGGGACTGATTGAAACCGATGTTTGCTTGCAACTGATGAAGAAAATTGTTGAGATCTACAATAAACATACCTCTTCAAATACCTAAATTGCAAACATTCATGTAAACCAAGGAGCACCTCAAGTTCCTAACCCTTCAACCATAGCATTCATATCAACTTATACCAATTCACAAGTCCATACTAATATGCATCAAGCTACTTCTTTCATGATTTCCACTAACATTCCTAGTTCTTTTGTGGCATTACAAGTCCCTTCCACCACTTTCACACCCCTTAGAATTCCTTTCACTTATGCTAATATCACTTACACTCCATCACCATTTTCCCTTCCACCTCAACCCACATATTCCAATCCCCTTCTTACACAAATCCTTACCACTATTTCATCTATGCAACATCAACTTTCCACCATTAGTCAAGGTCAAACCACTCCAACTACATATCATGTCCGCAACAACCCCTTAGCCTTAGAAATCATACTTACCCTAATGCCACAAGGGATATAAATCCCTTGGTTTGAGAAATACAGAGGAAAAGGAGATCCTATTAACCATGTTAATGCTTATACAACTTTGTGTAGTAACTTTTTCCTTGAAGATAAACTTTTAGTAAAACTTTTTCCAAGGACCTTGAAAGATACTACATTAGAATGGTTTTCCAACTTTCCCAATCATTCCATCTATTCATTCAATGAATTGGTGGATGCTTTCATTAGTCACTTTCAAGTTCACATGACACCTAAAAATACAATGGAAGACCTTATGCAATGTAGACAAAACATGGATGAAAAAGTGATAGATTTCGTCTCACATTACCAATCCTTATATGCTCAAATTGATGTCATGATTCCAAATGCATGTCTACAAAATATTTTTATCGAAAAATTGCACACCAACCTTCAAGATAAACTCAGCATGATGGAATTCCTTTCATTCATGCATTTTTGTACAACCTTATGTGACTACCAAAATTTTATTTCAAGTCATGATTCAAAATCCACTTCTAGTTGAGTTGAAAAACCTGAACACACAAATCAAAACCAAAATAACACACAAAACTTCCATAAACCTAATAGAGGCTTTTTATAGTTTAATCCACCTCCTCAACCACAATTGCCACCAACCCAAAAATTTCAAAATTCAATGGCCACTATTAAGGCAGTCATGCCTTATCATTATGGGGACCCAAAGAGGAAATTCACTTCTTTACCTAATACTCTCCATAATACAATGAACCAATTAATTCAAAAATGCATGCTCACTTTTCCACTTGTTAGACCACTTGATCCAAACCAACTGTTATCACCCAATTTCAAGCCTAACGCTTATTGTAACTTTCATCACCAAAATGGACATGACACTAAACATTTCAATTGTCTAAAACATTTAGTTCAAGACCTCATTGAGTTAGGCCATTTTTCCATTGAGGGTGTTAATGATCAAGGCAATAAGTCTGTTGCACCCCCTAACTAGAATTTACAAATTTTCACCAATCCTATGCCTAAACATACTACCTCGTTTGTCAAGGCTAGTGAACCTTCAAAGCCTGATGTAATGACTACTGATATAAATAGTGAACAACATGATACAACTACTATTTATCCAAGTTAGTCCTATGGATAACTTTGTGGCTCATTATCCCTTGTAAGGGCCAAACCACTAAATCACTTGATTTTACCTTTTCTACTAAAGACATACTACAAAAGCTTCCTGATGGTCCTCTCTACATAGCTAGCAGAGTCTATAATAAGCCCACTAATGGGATATTAATAGATCCTCCTTGTAGTGAGAATGTGATCACAAAGGAGTTTCTGGTATTACATGAACTACATCAAGATGATTATAATAAACCCACTTCATTGATTGGAACACATACTAGTTTTACATGCCCTACAATTGGATCAATCATTCTACCTCTACAAATAGGATCTAAGACTTTGGATGTAATATTTTCCATTGTTCCACAATTTGACCAATTTCATTTGTGGCTAGGCCTCCCTTGGATTCACTCAATGAAAGTGATCCCATCAGTTGTTCATAGGTGTTTTAAGTTTCCACATGACAATGAGATAGTCACCATACACAATAGTGGATTTAATCCTTTATCTTCCAAAGGTAACTTCTCATTAGAAGCATTTTGGCCTGAACCCATGGAACCTATCACCCCTCACAAGGACTTATTTTTCATAGATTATCAAAAGTTTAAAGCTAAGAAGGTAGCCGAATTATCTCTTCGTAACACATCCCCATCCACTTCCATGTATCCAATCATAGACGAAAACCAGATTCTGACATTGAGAAAATTATCAAACCTCCTGAACAACCACCCCTTGATATTTCCCTACCATCATTTAAATGACCAAGGGAACATGACACGAACCTTACTCAGCCTCCTCGCCTTAAACAAGTGTATAAAGCTAAAAATAAATTGGTTGATGCATCCACTTTAGTTTCTTCTATTCTTCCCCCTTTGGAAACAAAAGAACCTATAATGACTCACTCCACTCTTTCACCTCCACAACTTCAAAATAGAATTAAACAGAACTTTGGTGCTAGGGAACATAGGAATCATCGTCGTCTCCTTGTTCGTTAATCTCACATAGAAGAAGATAAAGAAAATCAACCTTTACCTTTGATAGAAGTAATAGATGACCACCCTCCTTCTAACCTGACACAAGATAGTCTAGTGCAACAATCACAAAAAATTGAAAAAATACAACAACCTCAGCTTTTGATACATCCATATTTAGAAATCACCCTTCATCCCCTTATCGTCATTAATCTTGATGATGATGGTGATGACGATGTTGAGATTTCCAAAATAGGTGAAGAAGTGAATAACATTTAAATTCTTTATTTTCATCCACAATTAGCTTAAATGATACATCCTCTCCACCAAGTGAAGAACTTGGTATGACTCCTAGTTCAACACTTGTAGTTATTCCTTTGGATAGTCAACCAGCCTTGCATTACACTAACCATGATTGGGAGGTGGATGGCCTATTACATGGTTGATTAATTTTCCTCACTAGCCTTTTTGTTTTTCTATTTTTCTTTTCCTTTTCATGTGTGTATCGTGTTCCCCCGTATCGTGCATTTGATGTTCTCTCCCTTCATACACTTATTCTATTTCTACCTCTCTTCTTCTATTTTTCGTGCATTGTCTTTTTCTCTTTTTCTTTTGTGTTTTCCTTTTGGGGATGATGCAAAGCATAGAGACACCCTATGTCTCTTCCATGTTGACCCATAGGGTCTTTGTCTTTTTCTCTTTTTGTTTTGTTTTTTCCTTTTGGGGATGACATAAAGCATAGAGACACCTTGTGTCTCTTCCATGTTGACCCACAAGGTCTTTGTATTTTTCTCTTTTTGTTTTGTGTTTTCCTTTTCAGGATGGTGCAAGGCATTGAGACTGAAATGTTTCCTTCATGTTGACCCAAAATATTTTTCATTTTATTTTTCCTTTCTTATTTTCTTTTCACTTTTTTTTCCTTTTGGGGATGATGCAAGGCATCGAGATTGCAATGTCTCTTCCATCTTGACTCAAAATGGACTTTCCTTTGTTTTCCCTCTCTTTGTGTCATTCTTCTAGTTCTATGTGCTTTGGGGAATGATGACAATTTTGAGCTCTTTCATAAAAATATTACAAATTATACATATTGACCCCAAATCCATAGATCCCTTATGTGTTTGGTGTCTTTTATTTTTTGGGGAGAAACTCCCTTTCTTTTTCTTTAATTTTCCTTTACATGACGCAACCTAACTTTGAAACATATGACTTGGCATAGGGCTTTTCAAGTTGGTTCTCATGTCTTGTTTTCTTTTTACTTTTTATTTCCCTTTGCTACTTTCAAGTAAGTTCTCATAGAAAGATGTGTAGAAATTCCTTTAAAGTGTGGGGCATAAATTACCATAATTCATTTACATTCTTGGTTCCCAGTGTACAGCCTTGTCATTTATATGATTTTTTTGTCACTTTGTGGATGACATTGGGTATGATATCCTTCATAAGTGTGATCTATCTTAGCATATTACATTCCTCTTGGTGGCTTGATGCAACCCACTACATCCACTAAGTTGTGAATATACTATTATTTTATTGGTTCTCTCTTGGAGACATTAGACACAATGTTCCCTAAGTGACCGACCTTGCATAAACTGAACAAGACTCCTTTGAACATCTTTTCAAATTTTACATTTTTGAATTTTTACATTTTGCATTCCTTTTTTCCACCTTGCATGTTACACAACTTGCATGATTGTGGTACCTTTGTTTTTTTCTTCATGAAAATTCCTTTTACTTTGTGGCAAATTGTTAAAGTTATCAGGTGGTATAATTTTGACATGGTTGAGCGGGAAGCCCACATAGCAACATGACTTTTCCCCATTGCCACATTTGTGTTTATGAGTGCATACCAACTAGCGTATGTATCTTACCCTTTTTTTGGGCTTTCTCACCCCGCACACAACTAGTTCTATGGCCGTAGAGTGAGTATACAATTGGGCTTTCTCACCCCATAGATAGACTAAAGTTTCATGGCCCTAGTGTGAGTACACATTCTCTTTCTCAAATAATCAGCCTAGGTCTCTTTCCATAACTAGTTGGATTGACCATCGAAGCTTCATCGAATTATTTTCAACACTTGTGTGTTCCTTTGTTCTTATGCTTAGTTTTCCATGGGATCTTCATCATTGGGGCTTGATCATCCCTCTTCATCGTTGTTATTCCATCTTCCTAACGTTAGTGCATTTGAACCCTCCCCTTGATGTTCATGGCTACTTTAGTGTGAGTTTGAAATAGGTTCATTCTCTCACTACAGTGGGCGCTAAATGTGCCATACAAAAATGGCCCCTTGTCATTTTCATGGTGTTAAAACTATGTTGCTATGATTTTATGTTGTAACCTGGCTTGACCATGCTTATTTAGGTACTAAAATTCAAAGAATGACATCTTGTGAAGGTATTGTGAGGTTTTGTAAGACATGTCCACATTCTTCTAAACTCTATTTAATACAATTTACCTAAGAAACACCTTTTACTCATCAAAAATTCCCATTTTGAAGTCTTGTAAAGTCTTGTAACAAGCTTTCACACTCTTCTAGGCATATTTTCACTATTTACACCCTTCTCAAGCTTTATTTGGTCTCTTTATGCCCTCATAAGTTGTAATTAAGTGTATTTTTTAATGTTATCCTGAAAAATAACATTAGATACAACATTTTTCTTGAAACATGTTTTTAGGTCCTAAGTGGGACCCATTCCCCATGGGTGGCGAATGAGTCCCCCTTGGCCCCAAATTCAAAATATTTTAAATTTCCTTTTGGGATTTTATTTAAAATCACTTGATCTCAGCCTGTGATGACCTGTATGAACATATAATAAGGCACAATAATTTTATAAATAAATGATTTTCATCTCATTTCTAACCCCTATTCATCAAGTTCACTTATCCACCTATTCACTCAAGCATTCAAGCATTTTACATCAAAAATTCAAGCACTTTGAAGCAACCATTGACATTACTTCAGACTTGCATCATCAAGGGTTAGGTAATTTGATAGCACTTACATGTTATTATTTTATCTTTCTCTTTCATTTCATTATCTTTCCAAGGCTTTAATTAGCAAAAGTGGGGTTTGACCAAGGAAAATCCCTATTCACTAACCCTCAATGATTTTCCCCCTATTTCATGTTTGTTTGCAGCCCTTTATATGAAGATCTTATAGGTTATTATAGGTGTTGAAGATTTATTTCCAAGTCAACTAGGTGCTTCAAGTCAACTTGAGTCAATTTCAAGCTTGGAGAGAGCTATTTGTCCATTTTCTGCAGAACTGACTTCGATAACCCGACAAGCTAACATTTATAGATCTGGTGTTGTAGAGTTGTCTCCTAATTTTCCAAAAATTTGGGAGAGGACTGATTTTCCACCTATGGTGAATGAGTCCCACATTAGGACCAAAATATTGAAATTTTTCAGATTCTAGATCCCGACAGATAGAAACCAGCTCCTGACACTTTTTCACCAAGAGGAGGACTAATTCGCCACCCTGGGTGAATGAGTCCCACTATGAAAAATTAGTGATCTCAACTAGCATCAAAAACATTCTGGTTCATCAAAATTTTCCTAGGTGCACTCTAATTTAACCCATCTCTTTTTGTTTTGCACATTTCATTCATTTTCTTTATAGTTTGCATACAACACTGTGTTTTCAAACAAGGCATAAGTCTCACTTTTGCATTCAGTTTTGGTCATTCAGATTAGTCAATCTCATTTAGTTAAGTTATTTTACATTAAAAAACATTGCATACATTCTGGTTTGAGTGAATCATAAGAAGTTTTGGCCCTATCTCTCTCCTTTTAGGTGAAAAACCCTAGAAGTGTAAGAGTAGTCCATAGGGTCCCAAAAATTTGTTTCCCAAACATGTCAACACCCTCACAAGAAGAGGTATAAAAATTCAAAATGATTGAAATAAATCGTTTCCTTTAAATGGTATCATTATAGACATACCTGAAACATAATTCATATAAAAAAATTATATAAAATTATATCTATGCAATAAATATAAAAGTCTCACAAACCCCACTCACGAATATTGTAGTTAACAATTTTAATAGAATTAATAACTAAGTTTCATGATAGAGGCTACTTTCAAATATAGAATGAGCACACTATCATACTAAAAATAAGAATGAATAATATTAAATTTACATGAGAGGAATAAAAAGGTCCTAAAAAATGTTTTTTTACAAAGTATCATCATATTGAGAAACTCATGTCAAGAAATAGAGAAATCTTGCTTTCAAACCAACCATGTTCCTCCATTATCACCAATCCTCAATAGTGGATCCATGCCACCTATCTACATGGCACCCATAGGTATATCCTAAATTTATAAGAGATATGCACTTGGATACAAGAACACACACTCACTCACACTCACACAAAGCAAGGGGAGTAGGGGTTACAATTGTACCAAAAAATAAAAAATATTACATCATTCATTATATAACAATAATGATAAGACATCAAGGAATACATTCCAAAAACTATAATTAAACCATTCCAAGCATAAACACACTCAACATAAATCATCACCATAAGAAGCATAAGAGATAATCCACATCACATGGCATATATTTTTCAACAACATAAAACATAAGTATGAACACAAGACACTAAGGTCTCAACCAACCCCACACAAATGGCTAAAAATAGATATCATGTTAGATACAAGGTCCAATTGTCAGAAGAATGAGGATCCTAGAGGTAGGTAAGGAGAATCATCACTAGAGCATGAGGGTGGGTGCATGGAGATGGGTAGCCAATTTGTGGCACCTTTTTGAATTTTTTTTGAAAAATCATAACACAAGTGTGTAATAACGTGCTCGTATTATAACGTGCTCATATTATGGCTTGGTGTGTTGAGCTTGAATCTCAACCACAAAAATACCATAATGTGAGCACATTATAATGCGAGCATGTTATAACGTGCTCGCATTATGACATATTAAAACCAAAACAAAATTAGAATGAATTCATTTTTACTTGTGACTATGTTTTGTTTGTTTCCCGTGGCCCAAACCCTATTATTCTACTCTCACATTCTAGGAGTTGTGAGAGGTAAGGATTGTTTTCTTTTTGTTTTGAATTTATTATTTTTAGGTTGTATTTGATGTTTATTTTTTTGAATTTGTAGGAGATGTAAATCAACTTGCAAACCCTCAAAATCCTCAACAAGCAGAGCAACAAAATCCTCAACAACAACAACCTCCTCCACCAATCCATCAACACCCTCTTGACACTCAACAAAAAATAATGAGTGAAATTGAGAACAAAAAAAAACAAATTGAGGATTTAATCGGGAGGTTGAGCGATCCAAATGGTTCAACCATGGAAAGAATGACCCTAGAAACTTCATTGAAAGATATGTTAAAAAATGTACATTCAATTAGCAAACAAATAACGAGATGGCAAGATAGGAGGCAGGCGACTAGGGCTTATTACGCAGATAAATTATCATATAAAGATGTAAAGGATTTAAAAATTACAAAAGGTGAATTGTGTTCATTATTCATTGACCCATACACAAATCAAAATCTTACCCTCAATTCGAAGAGGTTTCCTATTCATTGGTGCCACTACCAATAGATTTGGAACTTTTTTATGATAGGTGGTACATGGTTTTTGATTACCCACTATGCAAAAATTGTGAAGTCCTATAGTATTTCCTTAGGAAACTATATTGTTAGTTCATATTAAACAAAATTTCAAATTATTTTGATATGAGGGACTTCCAAAGGAGAGGTGGAGGGTTGGCTTAGGATAGACTTGGTGCACAACCGGATCCTACATGCAAGGGAGAAAACCTCTCGCCAGGACACCTCAGGAGAACATTGTTATCCCTTCCATCACGAAGGAGAGTGCCAACATAGAGACATTATAGGTGATCAGTAGTTTGATCTAGCATGCTAGACCTGTTCTACAATGCAATCCCGGGGAGTCTTCGAGTGGTGTCCTTCAAACCCATTTGTGTCAATCTTGCAGGGAGACTTGTTCATATGACCCCACCGACACTTAGAAGGCTACTACACAAGATCTTTCTACAACTATGGAGATGGAGAGGGCAGCTAACATTTTTCATGAGGCATATGGCACTGATACCTAGGTAAAAGTTATCATGTTCATTGAATTTAATTTATTAAATTTTAATTTTGAAATGCAAGATTAACTAATTTAGTCTTATGACTTTAATAAAATTGCAGGGTCATAGTGTTGAGACTGGATACACTAGCCCTATACCTACTTATTTCTATAATACACCTATCAGTGGGGTTTGTAACTAGTAAAAAGTTATAAATTGATTACATGTTAATAGCATTGTTTTACAAATGGTATTTTAATATGTGATTTTGGATGTTGAATAGGCTAATATTAGAGGTTTCAAAGGAACATCTCCCAGTGCCAGTGGATTTACTCAAACCTACATGTAGGTAATAGAATAAAGGGTTTAACTAATCAATTATACTTAATAGATTTGTGTAGTTTGTATTCATATCATTGATTACGTTGCATTGCACATCATTCAAACTCAAAGAATTACTTCACATTCTATAACTAATAACTAGATGTTAATAGATGACAAAATTTCAACTACAATATAGTTGTTTAGAAAGTTGACATAGGTAGTGATGCAATTACTTCACATAGCATAAGTAATAAGTCTAGGAGCAACGTCCAATTGCATTTCCTTGTCATGGAATTCCATGAGACAACTTTTTGTTAGTATAATTAATTCCTAGGATAGTTTTGTCCCACTGGTTTTTCCTTCTCTACCTCATTATTGCATTTGTACATGGGTACCTGATCAGGCCTTGTTGTTGAGACTCATTCATGCTTTCTTTCATTCATCCTAGTTTTAGGTGCATGCCTTTTTTAGTCTCCCTAAGTTGCACTTGTGGGGGGGTGTTAGTGTGATTAATTAATTATTACACTTGCATAAGTTTACTTAGACAATTATTTAATTCGTAAGTTAATAGTTGTCATCCTTATCTTGTTGAGCTATCTTGTTGCTCAAGATAAGATTAGGGTTATGCAAACTTGCTTTTATAAAGCAAATCATCTCATGTAATTATGAATTCTTGAATAATATTATTTGCACATCTTTTTTTTTGCAAAGCTCTTTCTTTTTTCTGATTTTCTTTTTTGTGGAAGGTTTTTTGGTTTGCATGTCTAATCTTTATTTCGAACATGGTATCAAAGCCTTGATTTGTAGCCTATTCTCAATTTTTTGAGAAAATCATTACAGAGTTTATTTGGGGTTCCTCGAGGTTTTCATGCCTTGAGTTGATCTATGCAATGTTTTGGATTAGATCAGGCTTCACCATTGGATTCAGAGGGCTAGAAAAAGTCAGGATTGGCTTTTATTTTGCAGATTTTGCTCATCATTTGCTTGATCTATGACGATTTCAATTTTGGTATTTTTTGGAACAATTTGGGCACAAACGGAGGTCACCATCGCATTTGCAATGGCCAAAAACCCTAAGAATGCCTTTTTTTTTGTTGATTTTGAAGCAGTTGGTTTCTGATGAATTTTTTTTTTCTAGGGAGGTCGTGCAACCTCCCCAACACTCACTCTAAGGTGAAAATTTTCAAAAATACTCAAGTTTTTTAACAATAGTTTTCTTGCATGCAAAAAAAAAATCATTAGCTTTTTTGAATAAAATAAAATAAAATCAATTTAAAAAAAAAAAAAGGTAGATTGTACTACTTGCATAGGGCTAGTAGTCTGCACGGGCATACCTTCCTGGGCCCACGCGCCAGCCATCCCATCACCAGTGGCTTCATCAAACTGTTAATAGTTGTCATCCTTATTTTCTATAATTCCTAAGTTAATAGTTGTCATCCTTATCTTGTTGAGCAATCTTGTTGCTCAAGATAAAATTAGGGTTATGCGTACTTCCTTTTATAAAGCAAATCATCTCATGTAATTATGAATTGCTGAATAATATTATTTCCACATCTTTTTTTTTTGGTAAAGCTCTTGCTTTTTTCTGATTTTCTCTTTTGTGGAAGGTTTTTTGGTTTTCATGTTTGATCTTTGTTTCTAACATGGTATCAAAGCCTTGATTTGCAACCCCTTCTTATATTTTTTGATCAAATCATTACAGAGTTTGTTTGGGGTTCCTTGAGGGTTTCATGCCTTGAGTTCATCTATGCAGCATTTTGGATCAGATCAGGCTTCACCATTAGATTTAGTTGGAAAAAGTCAAGATTGGCTTTTATTTTGCAGATTTTGGTCATCATTTGCTAGATCTATGAGGGTTTCAAGTTTGGTGATTTTTTGGAACATTTTGGGTACAAATGAAGGTCACCATCGCGTTTGCAGTGGCCAAAAACCCTAAGAATGCCTTTTGTTTCGTCGATTTTGGAGCAGTTGGTTTTTGAGGCAAAAAAAATTTGCCAAGGAGGTCGTACAACCTCCCCAACATGCACTCCGAGGCAAAAAATATCAAAAATTCTTTGGGTTTTTAACAATATTTTTCCTCCATGCAAAAAAAAATTCATTAGCTTTTTTGAATAAAATACAATAAAATCAAAGTTTTTTTTAATAAAAAGTAAATTCCAAAAAATAAAAAAAGGTAGATTGTATTGCCTACATAGGGCTGGTACCTTGCACAGGCATACCTGCCAATGCCCACGTGCTAGCCATCCCATCACCGACAACTTCATCAAACCGGTCGACCTTTTAAAATCACTGGCAACCTTCAAAAATTGGTGGAAAATCAACGACATAATCTTTTAATATTCCTGCAGAATATTCAGTCACTTGGCACTTTTTCTGATGGCCATCAAATTTTTGCAGGGATGGTGCTTTTTTGCTATAATGGCCTCTAGGCTGTCAAATTTAACATCATGAAGTTTTGACATTAGTGAGACATCATCTAGTCGTACAACCCTCTTTGCCCCCTCCTAACCCTAGTTTTCCTTGAAGGAGTAGTGTTTTTCTTTTTGGCATAACTTGGGCATACGGTATCGAAATCAGGAAAATGAGATATCACCGAAAAGCTGGTTCTGAGAACTATCTTGTGGTGTAGTTTATTTTCATCTTTTTTTTTAGATGCATTTATTTTTGTTTGAAGTTAGATGTTCATTTATGGCTTCCGAGCTCATAACTTTTTGCCACGATCTTCGATTTTTGCCATCTTTGCGGCGTTGGAAAGGTATTGAGGAGCTCTATGTTGTCCATACAAATTTTTTTTTATCTTTCCTAGGTTGATTTTTATTCCATATTTTTTCCAATGGGTGTTTTGGAGATTACTTGGATGTTTTGGTAGTTGGAAGGGTGAAACTTGAATCTTTTCACTTCATTTCAGTATCACATCATTTTATTTTTTGTTTATGCATTTTTAGCATTCTCTCATTTTCCAATGATTGGGTTATTGTAATAAATGAACTGAGATAAAGTTACATTAGGGGGTTTCTTGCAAAATAATCTAATTAGAGTGTTCATGCACTTTGATCTCCATCTTGATTTGCTAAAACCTTGCATGGGTTATATCTAGTTTCTTAGTTTCTTTTGTCCACATCTTGCTCTTGCTTGACACATATCAGATTCGCATTGGTTCACACTTCAGATTGGGAGTTTATGGTTATTGATCTGCATTGGTTCAGATCCATCTTAGTTTGAGGGCCATGTTTTTTTGGTTAATGTTCTAGAGTCTTTATGGTACTTGTTCCCATGGAAGAGTTTTAGTCTTAGTTTGGCATCAACATTCAGATACATAGCTTCAAGATTATGTCATCATTTCATCTACTATTACTTCATAGATTCTAGGGTTGTTCCAGTTTGTGAATTTTCTAGTGTTCCATGGCATTTGGTCTGTTGTTGCATTATTATGATTCCACCTGATTCCTTCAGTGACTCTCATTTGGTTTCTTGTAGATAGAAGTATCTTTCCTTGCCTTTTAGATTGTAGTTCAAGTGTTACTCTACAATGTTCTTCCAGCGCTTCTTTGTAGTAGTCATCTCATTGTAGGGGGGATTTTGTCCCACTGGGTTTTCCTTCTTTACCTCATTATTGCATTTGCACATGGGTACCTAATCAAGCCTTTTTCTTGGGACCCATTCATGCTTTTTTGCATTCATCCTAGTTTTAGGTGCATGCCTTTTTTAGTCTCCCTAAGTTGCACTTATGGGAGGGTGTTAGAGTAATTAATTAATTATTACACTTGCATAAGTTTACTTAGGTAATTATTTAATTCCTAAGTTAATAGTTGTCATCCTTATCTTGTTGAGCTATCTTGTTGCTCAAGATAATACTAGGGTTATTCATACTTGCTTTTATAAAGAAAATCATCTCATGTAATTATGAATTCCTGAATAATATTATTTGCACATCTTTTTTTTGCAAAGCTCTTGCTTTTTCTGGTTTTCTCTTTTGTGGAAGGTTTTTTGGTTTGCATGTTTGATCTTGGTTTCTAACACTTTTTACTACTTGACATATTTTCAAATAGTTCACTACCTTGTCTATGTCATGAATGCTTGGAAGGAATATATGAAAGAATCATAGTAAGCAATAGCATAGACAAGGAAATGATTTTTTTGAAAAAATGCCTCAAAGAAATGCAGTCTCATGGTGATTTGCATCACCATGAGACACAATTTCTTTGAGGCACTTTTTCAAACAGCTCACCACCTTTTCTATGCTACCACATTTCTATACATGTCTACCAAATATTTTTGTCAAACAATTCATTTTCTCACTGCTATGGATAAAAGCTTGAAAAAGGTGCTTTCCAACAAACTATGGATGCTTGGAAAAAATCTATCAAAGCATAATAGTAAGCAACAACATAGACAAGGCAGCTAGTAGTTTGAAAAAATGTGATCTCATGGTGATGGAATGCCATTCCATCACCATGAGACTACATTTCTTCAAACAACTCACCACCTTTTCTATGATACCACATTTTCCATACATGTGTACCAAAGCATTTTATCAAACTACTCACTGCCTTTTGTATGCCACTACAGTTATCATAGATGTCTATGATATTATTTTATCAAATTGTTCAACGACTTGCTCATATGGGTAAAAGCCTAAAAACACATGCTTTCAAACATGATATGGATAGGGAAAATAGTAAGCATGATAGTTAGAAATATATAGTTTAATAAATACTCAAAATTTTGTTGATTATCTCACACATTATAAGTCATGATGTGGATTGCTATTGTAGTTTTTGTGATTGAATAATTTGTTGTTTTATTTTTAGATGCTACAAGTGGAAACACCTATGAATGTAACAAGGGAAATGGAGATCGATGTTTCATCTACTATAGAATCCTCAATGGATTTGACAGAGGAGGTATGAGGAAAATTACTAAATTTGAATTTACATTCGTTGTTATAGATGTTAGTTAGTGACAAAGCAAACCATTATTGATTTGTAGTTTAATTTCTATTTGGATGGTTTATACTTCAACATGCCTCAGCATGAGCATGTGAATATTTCCCTCATGGAGAGTGATCATCAGATACTAGTAAGTGATTATTTTGTTAAATATACCCTTTTTTATAATATAATTTCTATATATTAATTTCTTTACTTCTTATTGTAACCGATAAAACTTCACCAAGAACTAAACACTAGGAGGAGTAGCAGGAGCACTCCTCGAGCACAACATAAACAAGTGACAGACGTATCGCCATCTGATCGATGAGCAAAGGGAATTAATTTATTTCAAGATCATGGAGAGCAATGAATTTTGATTCTAGAGCCCTTTGTTGTATGCCTACATGGTAGTTGTGTACATATTTTGTATTGGATATATTTGGCATTGTATGCCTATATGACATTATCGTAAGCCTCTATGGCTATTTTGTACCTATATTTCATACTTATATTGACATATATTGATGTATTCCTACATGGATATTTGGTCAATACAAATCTTTTTTATTGATGGTGTTCATATTTGCATTATAAATTCATGGTTCAATAGATTTGAGTTACATGTATTCAAGTGTATACTTTACAACTTACGTGTATACTTTTTGACTTATGTGTGTTCCAATGAATACTTTGCAACTTACATGTTCTCATGTGTATACCTTGTATTCATGCATATACATTTTATTAATTTGTGTATATTATGTATTTGTGTGTATACTTCAAGACTTACATGTTTTTGAGTACTTGTGCTTCCCTTATTCACATGTACATGCTTTACTTATTCATGTGTATACTTATTAATTGGTTATCCCTAGCATTGATCATTGCTGTCCTTTGTGGTTTGTCTTGAATTTGACACTTTTCCATCAAGTGAAAACTAGACACCATAGGAAAATGACTCCAAGATAACAAAAACTGAGAGGTTATTGTAGAGGGGCCCAACACAATTCCATAGGATTAGATGGAGTGTTCATAAGTGTCACATTTTCTAAGTAACAACCCATCAAAGTTTGCTTCCCTTGCACTTTCAACCCTTAAGGGATCAAGTTGGTTGAACATAGCTCATAGTGATTTTGCATGTTTGGGTGTGAAAGAAGACCATTCCTAGCATAAAAGTACCCATAGGAATGCATTCAAACAATCTGTTTGGTCACACGAGTTGCAGAATGAAAGTTGCACCACATTGCAACTTTCAACTAGCATTTGACAACTTTTTCCCCATGTAAAAATTTTCCACCACTAGAAAATGCCTCCGAGATAGAAAAAATTGAGAGAGGTTATTGTAGAGGGGGTCAACATGATTCTATAACATCAAACAATATATTTCTAAGCATCGCGGTATTCAAGTAACAACATGATGAATTTTACATCCATTTTGCACTTTGGACTCTTAAGGGATCGAACTGGTTGTACGTACATCAAAGCGATTCTACATATTTGGGTACAAAAGAGGACCATTCCTATCATAATCTTTTCTATTCAAAAATATTGGAACAGTTTGTTTGGTCACACGAGTTGTAGAATGAAAGTTGCAACACTTTGCAACTTTGCACTATTTGCATTTGAGGCTTTTTCCATCAAGTGAAAAATTTTCACCATGGGGAAACCATTTTAAGATAACAAAAATTGAGAGAGGTTATTGTAGAGGGGCCCGAAATAATCCCATAGGATCAAATGAGAAGTTTCTAAGTATCATGGTATCTGAGTAACAACATGCTAAAGTTTGTAACCATTTTGCACTTTGGACTCTTAAGGGATCGATCTGGTTGAATGTAGCTCAGAGTGGTTCTGCATGGTTTCATGTAAACTAGGACCATTCCTAGCATAAAAATACCTATTTAGATACATTGAAACAATTTCTTTGGTCACACAAGTTGTAGAACAAAAGTTGCACCACTTTGTAACTTTCAACAACTTGCATTTGACATTTTCCCCAAGTGAAAATTTTCCACCACAAGAAAATTCCTATGAGATAGTGAAAACCAAGAGAGGTTATTGTATAGGGTCCTAACATAATCCAATAGGATCAAATGAGAAGTTTCTAAGCATCATGCTATATGAGTAATAACATGTTGAAGTTTGCACCATTTTGCACTTTAGACTCTTAAGGGATCGATCTAGTTGAACGTAGCTCGAAGCAATTTCACATGTTTGGGTGAAAAAGAGGACCATGCATAGTGTAAAAATACATATTCAAACATGTGAAACAATTTTTTTGGTCACACAAGTTGCAGAACAAAATTTGCGCCACTCTGCAACTTTCAACTACTTGCATTTGACAAATTTTTCTCCATGTGAAAATTTGCCACAATGAGAAAACCACTCTGATATAGTGAAAACCGAGAGATTTTTTTGTAGAGGGGACCAATGCAATCCCATAGGATCAAATGAGAAGTTTCTAAGTGCCACGATATCCAAGTAACAACATGCTAAAGTTTGCAATCATTTTGCACTTTGGACTCTTAAGGGATTGATCCAGTTGAATTTACCTCAGAGCGATTATGTGTGTTTGAGCACAAAATAGGACCATTCCTAGCATAAAAATACCTATTTAGACATCTTGGAACAATCCATTTGGTCACACAAGTTCTAGAATGAAAGTTGCACCACTTTGCAACTTTCAACTACTTCCATTTGACAACTTTTTTCCCAAGTGAAAATCTAACACTATGAGAAAATGTCTCTGAAGTAGCAAAGACTAAGAGATTTTTTTGTAGAGGGGCCCAATGCCATCCCATAGGATTAGACAATAATTTTCTAAGCATCGTGGTATCTGAGTAACAACATGTTGAAGTTTGCAGCCATTTTGCACTTTGGACTCTTAAGGGATCAATCCAGTTGAACATAGCTTAGAGTGATTCCACATGTTTGGGTGAAAAAGAGGACCATGCATAGAATAAAAATACCTATTTTGTGTTGGACACTAGGAACACTAAGAGTGGGGGTGAATCAGTGTTCCACAATATTTGAATTTCAAATCAGATCTTAATCTACCAAAAACAATATTTAACCTTTAATCGCAGCATATGAATAGAAGGAAACATTCAAACTCATTAAAGAGACTATAATGTGAACACCATAACACTAAAAAAATTATGTAGAAACCCTGTTAAGGGAAAAACCATGGTGGAGATTAATCCACAAAGTATACCCTGTTAAAAGCATGATCAAAAGGGAATGCACTTGCATTCAAGCACACTGCCTATAGCTCACTACTCAAAATAGGGAAGGCTCATTACCTTACAAAATATTTTAGATTACAAAAAAATGTTGAGCTGAGAATATAGCATCTACAAATTCTTGGATTTAGTTTCAATGAGGCACATAAAATAGATTCTAGACCTTTTGTCCAATTCACACTTCTACTCTGCTCTGCTCTACTTTCCTACATATAAACCCTTTTGCTACACAAAAAAAATTCACTTATGATATGAGCTCATATAGCTACTCTACACTTTTTCACTTACACATCTTCTCACTTCTTGATCCACATATCAAAAATGATTTATTGATCTCACATATATATATGCTATCAAGATTTTATTACTATATGTCAGCTTCAAACAAAATATAATATTCGTCCACATGTCGGCTCAAATCACCAATTAGAATTAATGTGTACTCACACAAGTCAGCTAGACTAAAGTAGGGACCCAAAATTCCCAACACAATAAATAGCTAAACAATTATTCCTCATACATCTATGACATGCTATAAACAACAAGTCGACCATAATGAGAAAATAAACAATAAGTCATTCTACTGAATCTCCAAACCCATACACCGATAAACGAAACATTAAAAAAGTTACCAATCAGGTAACATACATGCTTGACAAGTTTCCTTGGGGATTCACACAACAAATTAATGATCCAATGAAGTATTCAGACCAACTTATCAACTAGATACTCTATTTTTCATGCTTTTTGTTGGTAGAATATAGTCTTCTATGTTTCCCTCTGATATGAGCTACTTCTAAATTACAGACCAAACTACTAACTCCAATTGCCATCAATGACAACACTAGCACCAAAAAAATCTCCCAAATCCATATTCCAACAATCTCCCCCTTTGGCATTGATGACAACAATTAGTGAAAAATGACTAGGTGTCAAAACTCAAAGCTTCAAAACACAACAAAAAACTAATCCCCCTTTGGATGTCAAGGCATTTTTCATTGCATTATCTCCCCCTTTAACATCAATGACAAAAAATTCCACTACTTACTCTTCCCCTTTAATATTTTTACTACACTCTATCTTACTACATTCTCTCCCCAATTTATCAAAAAAGTTGCAACTGATGCTATATTCAGAAAATTATTTTATACTTATCTTTCATCTCTAGAAGAAATTTCTTCCAAGAGTTCACTGCAATCCCAGTAGCTATTATCAGACTGTTATTTTTTGATGCTTTTTTGATGACCTAGACAAAGGATTTAGGAATGGTAATGGCTTCTTCCAACTTTTC
Organism: Sequoia sempervirens; assembly: GCA_007258455.2. Lineage (NCBI taxonomy): Eukaryota > Viridiplantae > Streptophyta > Pinopsida > Cupressales > Cupressaceae > Sequoia > Sequoia sempervirens. Next base: position 140,066,789 of record VDFB02168118.1, on the reverse strand, counting down.
TCATTTCTTCAGAACTTCAATCATTTGCTCTAATCTACATTTAGTTTGATCCTTCACTTTCCATAAAGTATCCATAAGATTTTTTCTAGCAAAGTGAACCTTTGCATGCTCAATTTGTAGCTCATGAATCTTCTTCTTAACTTCTCCATCCTTTTCCTAAAACATATTGTAACCTGTTTGATTCTTACAAGCTCATTCGCAATTTGTTCCAGCTTGTCCTTGTATTTACCAACCACATGAGGCCACCTAAGACAATAATTGTAGATCTTATTTTCCAAGTCAATGCATTGTCTTAACACATTCATTTTCTTTCTTAGTTTGGTGAGAGATAGCCTAAATTGCATCTTCAAATGTGAGATTATTTCATCCTCTTTTCTATCTAGAGGCACAGAGTCCATAGCCTCCCTGATACATTCAATCAATTCTTCTAGAAGTACATTATGCAGACTTTACAATTTTATTATCAATAAAAGTATCTTCCTAGAGTGTCCTCAATGAGGTCTTGTTCACATGATGGTCCATTTATCCATATTCCAGTTATCTTTTGAATTCCATCTTCTTCCTAAACAATTTGTAATATCTTTTCTTTAAGTAAAGCACCTACATCATCACTTTCTTCTGCTATTATCACATCCGGTTCAACTAGTTTTGGTTCATCTCTTGGTGTATATTCCTCAGAATCTTTATCCATTATATCCACAACCATCTGTTCTTTACCTTTTCCCTCAACCTTTATTGACTGAGGTATTGGAAGAGTGTCACTAGCTAACTCTCTTTCTCTCTTCTATTTTTTCTCTACCTTACCAGAGGATGATCCAACTTCAACTGCTTTTACTAGTAGAGGAATATCACTTACACCAAAATTTCCTAACAAGTTCCTAAAGAAGCTTTCATGAGCTTGTTCACCATTTTCAAAAGTGTCGAAATGCTTAAAAAATTGCTTGCAAACTGGAATATTTTCCTTCCATACCACATTGTCATTCTGAGGCAAGAAATTCAGGAAATACATCATAATGCCTATAGCTAGGGTACCAAACCTGAAAGAGTAATCTATATCCTTCGTCAATTACACATTCTCCATCAGTTGATCCTTCAACAATCCACATAGATCAAAGTCTTCATTTGCTATTATCATCTTGTGAGGAATATACACTATGCCTATTTATAAAGAAAATTTTATATGAAATTCCATGTGCAATATACCTCGTTAATGGATCTTTGATTGTTGAGATTACTAGAGCCCTCTGATCTCTTGTTATTCTAGTTATGGCTTTGACTTTGACATTCTGAATTGACTTCTTTTTTAGAACAACACCGGCATTGTACAATCCTATTAGATTTTTTATTGCATCCTAAAAATTTGATAGGATTTATCAAGAGTAAGGATATCACCATCCAACCTATTCAAGATAAATCAAACTACCTCCACGTTAATGAAATGAGGAAATTCATTCTAGATGTCCAAGTTCTTATGTTTCACTCCTCTAGGATTCTTCAATTCAATGACAAACAACAAATTTCTTACATCCCTAACCTTTCGACTACTATATTCATCTAGAGTTACTATTCCTTTGATTTGCTTCAATTTTTGTACCGAATAGGGTTCTACCAATCACCGAATAAGTAAGAAATTGAAAAGGAACTGAAATACCTAGAGAATTTTCCACTAAATTTACTTTCACTCCTTTAAAATTTTGATGAAAAAGGGTTTCCAACTATTCTCCTTCGACACATATAGATAGATAAGGGTTCCAAATTCCCTTTTCTAAATGCTTTTCCCTAGGAGTTTTGGTTACTCTGCATAGACAACAAGAGAAGAATCCATCTATGGACCTTCAAGAAATGATCACCAATACATTTGGGGATGAATAATACACCTACTGACAACTTCCTATGATCCCATACCAACTACACAAAGGGGGGAAATGATTTTCTTGAAAACTCCCCCTAGGCCATGGCCTAGAATCAGTTGTCAGATGAATTACTCGAGGGAGCTCCCAGTACAGTCTTATTACCTTAAATAGATCCACTCTTCTTTACCCATGTTTTCTTCATTTGATCTCTTATCTCTTCCATAGATTATTTTCCTTTTCCCTTATCACCTTTCTATGAATTTATGCCTTGATAAACCAGACCTCTCTTATCCATGTTTCTATTCCTACATAATCTTGTAACGTGACCAAATTTGTTACAGTTATAGCATACCGGATTTTTTTTATCTATACCATCCATTCCACTCATTTCCTCCTGATCTGCATTGATTAGCAGCATGTCCAAATCTTCCATAGGTATAGAATTTAATGTTCCTTATACTGGAAAACATACTTCTGCATTCTACTGACTTATGACCAAACTTCTTACATTTAAAACATTGACCAAAAAATGATGGAGTGGCATAGTTTATCTTACTTCTACACTGAGAAGCCATATGTCCAAATTTATTACAAACAAAGCAATATCCATTAAATTTTTGAGTGTTGGGTTGCCTTACTAGATATCTTCTGCCTTTTTTCTTCTGATTTTTCTTTTTAGGGCCCTTTTGTTCAGATCTGGAGCTCTCATCCTTCACATAGCCAAGACCTCACTTATCATCTGCATCCTTTTAAACTCTATTTATCTCATGAAGCCTAGAAAAACTGATCCTGAACTTCTCCTTAAAGTCATTTGCAGTAGCAAGCTCATCTCTAAGAATAACTACATGTCTCTCAAGCTCTTGTTCATTGTCTCTGGATTATTGTAGCTCAATATCCATCTGAATGAATCCATTATTAACTCTACTATATTCTTTAGATTTTTATTTCAAGGATTGGACCATATTCTCCTTATTCTTCTTTCTTTCTTCAATCTCTTTAGTTAGCTTCAATGCCATAGATTCCATTTCAAGCTTTAGGGAAGCATTGTACTTAGCAAGCTTTTCACACTCTTCTATTATTTATTTTAAGGTTTGATTCATATGAACATATTCCGAGCCTTTGGTTTCTTTTTGCTTCAACTGACAACATAGTTCCTTCCTCTTTTCCCTTGACTCATTTATTTTATCCTTTAGTGATTGAATGAATTTTTTGGTAGCCACAATATTTTCTTTTAGTTCCATGACCTTTGTTTTAGACTAATCAAGATCATCAATTGCCACCATAAGCTGATGTTGAAGACCACCGGCATCCATTGTAATCCAAGATCCACCTCAAGTTGTTAAACTCAGAAGAGGAACCAGCTCTAATACCAATTGTTGGACAATAGGAACATTGAGAGGGGGGTGAATTAGTGTTCCACAATATTTGAATTTTAAATTAGATCTTAATCTATCAATAACAATTTTTAACCTTTAATAGAAGCATATGAATAGAAGGAAACATGCAAACTCATTAAAGAGACAATGTGAACACCATAACACCAATTTTTTTTATGTGGAAACCCTGTTAAGGGAAAGACCATGGTGGAGATTAATCCACAGAGTATAATCTGTTAAAAGTATGATCAAAAGGGAATGCACTTGCATTCAAGCACACTACTAGAGCTCACTACTCAAAATAGGGAAGGCTCATTTCCTTACAAAATATCTAAGATTACAAAAAAATGTTGAACTGAGAATATAGCATCTACAAATGACTGGATTGAGTTCCAATGGGGCACATAAAATAGATTCTGGACCTTTTGTCCAATTCACAGTTATGCTCTTCTCTACTCTACTTTCCTACATAAAAACCCTTCTGCTCCACAAAGAAAATTCACTTATGATATGAGCTCATACAATTTATTTGCACTTTTTTACTCACACACCTTCTCACTTCTTGATCCACTCACCAAAAATAATTTACCAATCTCACATATATATTCGCTAATAAGATTTTATTACTATATGTTAGCTTCAAACAAAATATAATATTCTTCTACATGTCACTCAAATCACCAATTAGAATTAATGTGTACCGACACAAGTCAGATAGACTAAAGTAGGGACCCAAATCAAAATTCCCAACACAAGAAATGGTTAAACAACTATTCCTCATACATTTATGACATGCTATACACAACAAATTGGCCATAATGAGAAAATAAACAATAAGTCATTCTATTGAATCTCCAAACTCGTACACCAATCAATGCAACATTACAAAACCTACCAATCAGGTAACATACATGCTTGAAAAGATTCCTTGGGGATTCACAAAATAAAATAATGATTCGGTGAAGTATTCAAACCAACTTATCAACCAAATACTTTGTTCCTCATGCATTCTGTCGATAGAATACAGTTTTCTATTTTTATTGTTAGTATGAGCTACTTCTGAACTGCAGACCACACTATTGACTCCAATTGCCATCAATGATAACACTAGCAACCAAAAATAATCTCCTAAAGCCATATCCCATCATTTTGATGTATGAGAATGGTTTGTTTGTTCACATGAGTTGTAGAAAAAAAGTTGCACCACTTTGCAACTTCCAACTACTTGCATTTGACAAATTTTTCCCCAAGTGAAAATGTCTCCGAGATAGAAAAAATGAGAGGTTTTTGTAGAGGGGTCCAATGAAATCCCATAGGATTAGATGAGAAGTTTATAAGCATCATGGTATCCAAGTAACAGTGTGCTGAAGTTTTCAGCCATTTTGGACTCTGGACTCTTAAGGGATCGATTTGGTTGCATGTAGATCAGAGCGACTCTGCATGTTTCAGTGTGAAAGAGAACCATGTCTATCATAAAAATAACTATTCATATGCATTGGAATATTTTTCTTGGTCACACAAGTTGCAGAATGAAAGTTGTACCACTTTTCAACTTTGCACTACTTTCATTTGACACTTTTCCCATCAAGTGAAAACTAGACACCATGGGAAAACCACTTCAAGATAACAAAAACCGAGAGAGGTTATTATAGAGGGGCCCAACATTATCTCATATGCTCAGACAAATATTTTTTAAGCACCATGGTTTTTGAGTAATACCTCGTCAAAGATTGTTTCCCTTTTGCACTTTGGACCCTTAACATTTGTTCACTCATCTTTCTAATGAGAAGAGCTCTCTTTGTTTGATTGCTTACCAAAGTCAATGTAATGAAACGTCAGGTGACATTACTATCCTTTGAGCATGAGGTCTTACCCACACTCTCATATGCATCTATTAAATTCTTCACAATAGTGTTTTCACCTGATGACTTCGATGTTCTCAACCCAAGAGTCTTCATGATGTTTCTATACTTTATACCCCACATCATTTCAACAAATAGTTGACATCTTACAGTCTCATTTATCCTTTCAAATAATTATTTCCAAATCTTATCAGCATATCTTCTGAATCTTACCTTCCATGCACTACAAAATATCAAGTCATCAATATTAATCAAATACTTTGGCTTTTTACACAAAATTCTAGGTGGTGTTCTCCTAGGTACATACATCTCAACATTAAGAATTTCATCAATATTTAATTGAGGTCAACTAGATTGCGTACCTTCAATTGAGGGTGGAGTAGAAGACATACCTTAAGGTTTACGTTGGGATGATGGCATACCTTCTTCATCAAATCTGAGTGATGATGTACTCTCAACTTGAGATGTGTTGGATGGTATCCAACCTTATTCACTTGCAATAATGGTGTCCCTCCATATTTTTTTTTGCTTAATGCTATCCCTTCGTATTCAATTTCTACAGAGGGTTTGTCTCCATCTACGATATCTAAAACTATCTTACCACAATGCTTTCACACTTCTACCCTTTGTGCTACCAAATCCTATTCTCTTTATGACAGTTGAGGTTCCTCTTTAGTTAGCTTATTTTCGTCAATCGTACCCAATTTATTCTTTTCTTGATATGCTGCCACCTATTCTCTCTCCTTTTCTTTGAAGGTTTCATACTCTTTGTCTATTAGTTTATTCCTTCTTTGTTTCTTTGGCATCGCAATTAATTTTACCTATAGCATGGTAATGAGACAAATATTAGTTCCTAAAATATTTATCCATTCAAATAAATGAAATATATTTCATTCAAAGATTCATAAAATATCCTTACAATCATCATGTACAATAGTATTTCTAGCATAGATAAAGGTGGTGTAGGGGCATGCCATGATTACAAGATAGGAAGAATTACATTGTTTTCCTTGTGTAAATGGGGTCTTAAAGAAGGGTTTTGATGAAATGTTGAAGGGACCTTCCATGTAATGGTTGTTTGAGTTTGTGTAGGGTATTTTTGAAGTGTTGTTGGTATTAGTGAGGTCTACTAAGCCAAGTTGTTAAGACTTTCAATAAATCGTAGGTTATTTTCATGAAAGTTGACGGTTTGGTGGTACAACATTTTAGAGGTCAAGGCTCTAAAAAATAATTGTGGAATTTTTTGTTTGTAACACAATTAGTGACTATTAGTTGATATTTGGTGAAAACAAAGTGTTTTGGAGGTACCTCCTTTGTAAAAGAGGTCTATTTGGTGGCCTAAAAGGTAGGGAAGCCTATTAGTTTTCAATATTGTTGCAAAGAAACCTTTCAAAACCTTTTAGTATCTTGTGTTAGGAGTTGAATTGTCTCAAATGATGTCTTTTATGTCTCTATATGACCTTCTCTAAAAGATATTGAGACAAAGTAGTGTTGGAGGGCTATAAGCCTTTAGGTGTGTGTTTGGGATAAGTTGAGTGTATAGTGATTGAGGGGCTAGTTTCTTGTTTCAGTATGATAATTTTGAGTTGGTTGGGGTCTTCACTGCCTAGGTTTCTATCACACTACCCCTACCTTCTTAACCCTACCCTATTGGAAAGCTAGTGGAGTGTTGGCAAGCTACCTCACTCACTAGCTTGCTAATGTGGTGTGGGTTGAGAAGGTAGGGGCAACGTATGCCTCATATAAATGGGATCTCATCATCACTGTGAGACCCCATTTCTATGAGGCATACATTGCCCCTACCTTCTCAACCCACACTACATTGGCAAGCTAGCTCACTCACTAGCTTTCCAATGTGGTAGGGTTGAGAAGGTAGGGACAACGTATGCCTCATAGAAATGGGGTGTCACAGTGATGTATCACTGTGACACCCCATTTATATGAGGCATATGCTACCCCTACCTTCTGAAACATACCACATTATCAACCTAGTGAGTGAGCTAGCTTTCCAATTCTCCACTAGCTTGCCAATGTGCTAGGGTTGAGAAGGTAGGGGCAACATATGCCTCATAGAAATGGAGTCTCACAAGTTGAGAAGGTAGGGGTAGTGTATGCCTCATAGAAATGGGGTCTCACTGTGATGTATATCACTATGAGTATTCCTCATAGAAATGGGGTCTTACGATGATGTATATCACCATGAGACCCCATTTCTATAAGGAATATTTTTCCCCTACCTTCTCAACCCTACCGTATTGGCAAGCTAGTGGAGCATTAGCAAGCTATCTCACTCACATAATCATGAGATCCCATTTCTATGAGGCATATGTTGCCCCTACTTTCTCAACCCTACCACATTGGCAAGCTAGTGGAGTGTTGGAAAGCTAGCTCACTCACTAACTTTCCAATGCGGTAGGGTTGAGAAGGTAGGGGCAGTGTATGCCTCATAGAAATGGGGTCTCATGGTGATGTATAACTCACTCACTAACTTGCCAATCTAGTAGGGTTGAGAAGGTAGGGGTAGCGTATGCCTCATAGAAATGGGGTCTCATGGTGATGTACATCACCATGAGAAGTACATAACCATGAGACCCCATTTCTATGAGGAATAGAATGTGGCCTCGACCCCATTTCTATGAGGCATATGATGCCCCTACCATCTCAATCATTTCTAAGACCAGCTCGGACACACAGTTTTAAGGTTTGAAAGTCATTTAAAATGGTGTATTGACCCATTCCTCTCACTATGGACACTCTAACTCAAGGAATGGGTCTATAACATTACTAAAAGGGTGTGGGAATGTTGAGTAAGTACAAGGGAGGTCAAGAGTTCAGTTAGGCATGAAGCCCTAGAGTGAAACTTGGTGTTTTCCATGTGAATTTGAGAGGTTTTGACTTGCTAAAGTAAGTATTGTGTTAAGGAAGCATTGTTTCTTGTTTAATTGAGTTTTTTCAGGCCATTTTAGACCTATTTGAGGTGGTGGCATATTTTGATAAGGTTGGGAAGTGTGTTTTCCTATAAGCCTTAGGTTATTTGGCTTAAAACGAGGGTTTTTTGTTTTGGAATCTTGGTGGATGGATTTCTGAAAACTAATTGTGAATTCTTTGGTTTGAATACATATAAATTTCTTCCCATATGTGTTTGGAGGTTTTGGTCAAGTTTCAAGATAAGTTGCTTTCTTAAAGTGTCCTAATTTGAGGCCTAGTTGGTGTAGAAAGCTTGATTTGAGAAAGTTGTTACAAAGTAACCAATAATGGTTTGTTGGCATGTGATTTTATACCCTAAAGGGTCCTTAAAATGGTTCAATTCTTGGTCTAAAAGAATCTTCTCAAGAAGAAATGCCCGATTGAATGAGTTGGCAATGCTACAAGGAAGAGTGTTGATTTGGTGAAAAGTGAAGAGTTTAGAGAATTGTGACTTGTGAATTGTCATTTTTTGTTGATTTTTTGTGTTCAGTTGTGTTGCAAGACCTCCTCTGGTTGCATCACAATTCAAATTCTTTGTCCATGCTTCCATTTTGAGCCATGATTGCAAGATAGGCTACACCTTTCCCCTTGTTGCTAACTTAGCCTTGAATAAAGAGTCTTGTAACAGTGGAGAAAAGGGTTAGAGTCCCTTGTAGGTAGACTAATCAAGGAAACATTTAAAATATATCACAACTAAAAATGATGAGGTAGGTTTAGTGATGAGGTAAATTTAGAAATAGAGATGAAAACCAAAATAGTTTCTAAGATCTATCAATGTGGGAGGAGTATATTCCAATTTTTTAGAGACATGTATGGAAAATTTGGTAGCATAGACAAAGCAATGAGCTGCTTGGTATAAATATCTGAAAAAATACCTCAATCAAAGCTTTAGAGAGTGGTATACACATCCATAATAAAGGATTGAGAAATGATGTTTTATTTTACTTCCTTGAAACGTATGTCATGTATATGTGTATACAAAATGTTGAAGCATACACACAGTAAGTCAATTGTTAAATAACAAAATACCTCAAAGAGATGTGGTTTAAAAAAGTAATTGGAAAGTGAATAGAATTGTGTAATTTAAAATGTGCATCGACAACCTAAGGTTATAATGACAAACAAACAATGATCAACACGGAATATGCAAAGTAACAAAAATGAAAGCAAGTCATAATAGAATGAAAGAAAATGTGTAAAGAGTTCACATACCTAAAAAACCGGAGTTTCAAATGGAAGAGTTCAACCCAAATATGTAGCCTTAGCTTCTTCTTTCTTTAAAATCCTCAACAATTTGACTTTTTCAAAAGTCGGTTCCCCTCCAAAAGTCAATTGTATATGAGTCTTCAATGGAATTCAAAATTGAATTCATATTATATTCCTTTCAACATGAAAACTATACTATTTCATTCAAAGGTGGTGGAATGTGAAAAACATGCATGCATAGTTCACAACATCATCAAAAAGCTACTTTTTGTTAGACCACATGCAAAACCAGGAGAATATGCAAAATGTGGACCTTGAGATCACGGGTATATTGAGTTTTTTAACATTTTTAGTGTAAGCAAAAATGTGCTCATGTTATAATGTGAGTGCATTATTTCTTGCTAAAAACAACCATATCTCCACTTCTTCCAAACATGCTCACTTTATGAGAAATTTGGTTTTTAATAGATTTAATTTCTCTCTTTGTCTATACCCTATATACCCTAATTCTATATATTTTCCCTCTACCCTTAAACCCTAATTCCATCTCTATTTTGTCTACTCTCTACCCTTAACCCTTATACCCTCTATCCTCTACCCTCTATCTCTCT
>VDFB02168118.1:140004682-140056814 GCA_007258455.2 Sequoia sempervirens | reverse complement strand
CCCTCCCTCTCCCCCTCCCTCCCCCTCTCCCTCTCCCTCTCCCACCCTACCTAGAAAACTCTATATCTCTCTCTCTCTATCTTTTAAAATTCTCCCTCCCTCTAAAGAGATACATAAATACATACATACAAGCATAACACATATGTACATACAATTGTATATACATACAAGCATACATGTACATGCGTATATACAATCTTACATACAAGTAGGCATACATACATGAGATACAAGCATACAAACATACAAATATATAAACATACATTCAATAGAGTAGCATTTAGCATAAAGCAAGACATAATGTGAGTGTGTTATAACATGCTCGTGTTATGTCTTGATACACATGCTCCCCACAAATTAAAAAAACCATGTCAAAACTGAGATATAATGTGAGCACGTTATAACGTGTGCGTGTTATATATTGCTTTGGGAATCCCCGAGCCTTAGGATTTTTATTTTCCTTGGAATACCAACCAAAAGGCTTGGAGGGCATTCTCAATGACTAGAGACATGTTTTTGCAAATTCTACAATATTTCACTTAATCGGGTTTGTGCTCACCATCAGGATTGCATGCGGTTCAATATCAAAGAAATTGAACATCTGGGTAATGTTAGGTTCTCTCTTAGCTATCCGATGATGAATTTTTTTTCACTTTCTAACAATGTTAAGCCTTTCATCCATAATTTATTTTGTTTGTATGTCTCTTTTTGGGAAAAAAGTAGTGTTTGGTGTTTTTTTCATTATAAATTAACCGTTCATCAAAATTTCAAATAAATTACATTTTTAGAAACTAGACTCCATTCCACAAATTAAAAAAATATCAATTAGTTTCCAAATTTTGTAGGGGTAGCATAGCCAAAATTCTATTTTTCAGTAAATTTCCACTTTGAAAATTAGTAAAAAATAAAATTTTCATTAAAAAATTATCAAAAAAATTGTGCATCAACTACATACTGTTAGCTAACTTTTGACCATAGTGATTTTAAAAATACTAAAAAAAAGTTCACCGTATGAGGGTCATACAAGAGTTGCTATGTTATGTTTTTCTAACAAAAACAACACAAATTTGTGTATGTCCCTTGTTTGAATGCCCTTAATCTCAACCATTTTCACAATAAATTAGTAGTTTAGAAAGTAGACTCAAAGCACTTTGATCCTTCTTTTTGTTCCATCTCAAAATTTTGAGTGTAACTATCCTCAATTTCATGTCCAAGGTAACTATTTCCTGATTTTTGAAAAAAAGTGGCCACTTAAGCCCCCTTTTTGGGAACCATCTTGGTGCACTTACCCATGAAGGTATGGTTTTGTGGACCTTTAATATCAATATGCATCCCAATGCAAGGTAAACACTCAAGGAATATCCACCAACTCCTTTCTACTGTCTAAAAATAAAATCCTAGATGCATCATACCGAAAAATTATTTGACCATGATATGGAATTCAATACATAAAAAATGAGACAAAATTTTGAACATTATCTTAAGAGATTCCTATCCAAAAAATAATGAGAAGACTTGTTTTCTCCAATTTAAAATCAGTGAGAATCATTTCCAATTTAAAAAGTTCAATTTTATTTTATATGAAAACCATGATATAAACAATTTCACCATTGAAGAAATGCCAAAATCCATAATTTTTTATTTTCAAGAGGAATTGAGTTCAAAGGATATCGAATGTGAAAACAATTAATCAAATGATGTTTTATAATTCCAAATTTCCCAAATATTTTCAATGCAAAAACCATAATATTTCCCAACTATATTGTGTTTAATTTTTGATGTAAGATATCTTTCCTTTTTGATGTTGTATATATATACAAAGTAGAATAGTCTATTGTTAAGAAATATGTTACCTTTTTTATTGATGAAGTAATAGGACTTCATCCCAAAGGGAGTACAAGTTGTATAGAATAAGGAGGGTCTATAAGTTTTGTATGAATAGTTTCCCTTTGTCCTTGATGTCTAAGGGGGAGTGTTTATGTACATCAGTTGGTTTTTCCATAAATTACAAAGAGGGAGAATGTTGTAGCTTGATAAGCTTGATTTTCATGGATGTCAAAATTATGCTTAAGTGTGTATATGCTTTGGAGATTGTTAGTATGCAAACATATCTAATGGTGCAGGTCAGCATTGTAGTGTTATGGAATACTAAGAGTTAGGATAATGTCTTAGTATGATGTCGAGGTGGGTACACATTTCTTAGTGTTTTTTAGGATGCTTAAAATGATATTTTATCAGTTTGGTGTACCACACTTAGTGACAAGATTGAAAAGTTCTGTTTAAGGATTTCACATTATATACTCTAAGGAAAAGGCACAGTGTTTTTATCTACATCCTTCTGTAGAGTAAGATCTAGTATTTTGGTTCAAAAGTTAATCTCGTAAATATGTGGAGGTGTTATATACAATGTTTCATATCAATCGTCCTTGTGTAGAGAAATTTACAAGTGACAAATTATTAAACTGTGTTAGGGTAGTATAAAGTAGTTTAGGAGACTTGTTGGAATACTCTACATTCCTTTGAATGTGATTTTTTTTCAAATAAGTTTTGAAGACATGCTCAGTCATGTCTAAAGTGTGTTATATTGATATTTCAAGTGATTTGGTAGTCTACAAGTTCAGTTTTCAAAGTGACAGAGTGCTACAATTGCTTTTGGACATTTAATCTTCATGACAACAAGTGTTTGAATACTTGCACTAGCTAAAGATTTTAAAGATTAGTTGTATGATCTTATGTGGACATTCCACATGTATCATAGTGACTAAGGTGTGAAGCACCTGAAGATATTTTTTGTTTACAGTATTGTAGTGGTATTTCAAGTCATTTCTTGAAGTTATACTTTTTTTTTAGGCCGGATAAGGCATGTTAATATGTGTGCCACTAATTCAAGTTTGAGAAAATTTTAAGGATTGATTGAATATGTTGTACATGGGTCATTCCAACTCATTTGGGAGAAAAACTTAAATAATATCTTATCATTTTTGTGTACCACCAATGGATATGAAGGATGACATGCTACAAGTTTTATATTTTCTTATTTTTTGGCTGACATAATCGATATTTGCAAGTGTGCAAATGGTATATATAGAACAAAGAAGATGAGAAATGAGGAATGGAAGTGTGCAAAGATGTATAAGTGTATTGGAATATTTTAATAAGATACACATCAAATCTAATATGTAGAATTGATGACTATCTATGGGTTGTAGCCATAAAATCAATCATATTACAATTATTGTAATCAAGGAGTTTTAGCTTTCTTGGGTGTAACCCTAAAACTATAATCAGGGAGTTGTGTCTTCCTTGGGTTATAGCTCTAAATAAAAGTTGTAACTATTTCTCATTTGTGAGGCTAGATTTGGATAGTAGATCCAAGCAACATTTCTCACCATTGTTTTTCCCTTATAGGGTTTCCCATGTATATCTAGTGTCAAATATGTTCTTGTGTGGATGATTATCTTCTTTCCTATTTTAATTAGGTAGATGAATGCTTCAATGGTATAACTTAGCTTCAAAAATTAATGATTGAGATTAAAATTTGAAGTATACTAATTCACCACCCTCTCAGTAGTCTAGTGTATTCAACAATTGGTATTGGAGCAAGGTTGCTTGATATAGCCTAACAACTGAAGTAGATCTTGTCTTTGGAACACATGGGGAATATTGTCTAGTGGACTATGAAGGAAAACTCATTTCTACACTAAATGATCTGGATGTAGAAAGATAAATGAATTAAGAACTCCAGTTCAAACTTGAAAAAATAGAAAAAGAAATTTTCAAGTTAAAAGTTCAAGTTGAAGAAGGAAAAATAATTGCAAATTGCCTAAATATCAAGCTCAATAACAAATTTGTTGAATGCTCCAAGCTAGAAGAAGAGATTGTCTCCTTGAGGAAAGAATTGGATAAAGAAAAACAAAAAAATTCAAAAAGGTTCTAAAGCTAAAAGGAGGTTCTAACATTCCTGATGAAATAATGAGCTCTCAAAAAATTTCAAAAGAAAAATCTGTTCTTGGTTTTGAGAAAGGTAAAATTCCAACAACTAGTGCATTTGTGGACCTATATGATACTTTTAAAGCAGAAGGAAAGTCTAAAATAAAAGAGGAAAATTATTGCACTGAAGAACCTAAGAAGACAGCCTCTGGAAATGCAAAAATCAAATAAAGATAAGAAGAAAGATGATAGAAAGAATAAACAAGGTGGATTTATCCTAGTCCACAAAAAAAAAAGATTTAGAAGTCATACACCTAGTAGTTAGTATGACCCTACCAGGTTCACTCAATATTTTCAAGGTTTTTATTATTGTTGCAATAAATTTGGGCATAAGGTTGTTAATTGTAGATCTAGGGAAAGAAGAAATGACTACATGGGTAGAAAACCATTTGTGCCTCAAATATATAATTTTTTTTCTTTTCATGGATATTTCTATGTATGTAATAACTTTTTCCATAAGGTTATAGAGTGAAAAACTAAATTTAGCATAAACAACTTTGTTTCATAATATAACATTGTTTTCTACAATTACAATAAGTTTGGGTATAGATCAAAATTTTGTAGGAGTCTCTCTATGAAACCACCTTTCAAAACAATAAGAAGGAAGAAACCCTAATTAAGAACAAGAAAGAAAATGAAAAGTTTGGAAAGAGAAGCAAGGTCAGGAGAATGTGAAGAAGGATGATACCATGATTTTTCATTCTACACAAGATCTTGTGAAAATTTGAGATATAGCAGTATCTCAAGGGGAGCTATCATTTTCAATACTTTAGCCCCTAGAAAGATTAAAATGATTAATATTTTAGCATGAAAGTTGAATTGGATCAATTTCTCTGGTGTGTAAGTCTACTGAGAAAGATTGAACCTATTGATCAAGGTTTTGGAGTAAAGGAATGATTTGCAGAGGTGTGTTTAGCATATTTGTATCCCTATGATGGTATAGAGTATTATAGAAGAAGGTTTACTTAACAAGTACAAAAGAATTAATGGTGAAAAGATAGGGTGAAGGAAAGGATTTCTATGCTTTATTTGAATGACTTGTTCTCATTTAAAATCAAAAGCACTTGTGTTCAAAAGTATAGAAGAGAAAAATGGTTTCCAATTTGTCTTTGTGATTTTGTGCCAAACCCTAGTGATGATGTTTGAAGTTTTTAGAAGGAAAATCAAATGGCAACCCCACAGCTAGTAGATGTGACAGAGAAACCTAGGCCAAAGTATAAGAATTTTCCCTTCAAGGCAATGGAGGTTGATAAAGATGGAACATTCTCAAAGGTCACTGTAGATATGGTGTACACTGAAGATATAACAATCTATATTCATGCTCCACTCAATGAGATTAACCACACATCATTTGAGGTTCTTTGACTTTAAATCTTGTATGATCATGGTGTATACAAGTCTAAATATGGAAATTTGGCAGTGAAAAGGTTAGATGTATGGAAGGATTTTATAGACTTCTACGACTATAAAGAATGGATAAGGATTATGCTAAGTCACATTGATGATGAATTCATATATTTGGATACCCTATAGGATAATAAAGAGTCAAGTAGGGTAGTTACTAGAGTCTTTGTACCACTCTAGAGACTACTCCCCATGATGAAGTCAATCAAGAATGAAAGGGTTACTAAGCTTACCAAAGCTAAGTTTGACAAAAAAACCCTAATTTTGAAAGATATCACTGGTCTGAGAGTTTTCTATGCCACAATGGGGATTGCTTCAAAATTTACTAAACAAATAGAGAAGGATCTACCACTACCACAGTAATCCACACTACATATTAGATGGTGAAGGAAGGTGCCAACCTTGATCTCTATGAACTATTGAGGGAGTAGTTGTTAGAAAATTAGAAGTGAATAAAAGAAACCATATATAATTTCAGATTTTGTTCATTGATCATTTACCTTACATTGTTTTTCCTAAATGAATTACTTGGATTTAAAGGAAAAAAATGGGATGAGTTCTCTTCAATAGCAAATCAAATCAAGAAACATATAAAAAATTTCTAGGATAAGAAAACATACAACACTTTGTACTAGGGCTTCTTTAAAAAATTATAAAAAGAGATGCAAGAGAGAGAGAATACCATTTTATTTGGTTTGGAAATATAAGGATGAGGTAACATTTCTAGTGGAAAAGGATCATTTCTAGTTACATTATGAGGTTGCATCTAAATAAGTCAAGGTATATGTAGATATCTTATTGAAAAATCCGAAAGATACATATGTAGAGGAGCATGTGGAAAAACATAAAGAAGAGATTCACAAGAAATGGGGTATTCCTCCAAAGTCTACTTCTGATGCCCTTGAGGAGAGTTCTAAAACTAAAGCTATTCCTCTAGAAGCCCAAAAAGATCAAAGAAGGTTTGGTAGATCCACTTCTATTGTTGCATCTACTCCATAGCCCTCTAGATCTACATAGATAACTAGTGCAAGGAGAAGAACTATATCAAAAAACCCTCCACAAAAGAAGACCACAATAATTGGGAATGATAGGCATAATCAAATGGAAAAGAGGAAGAAGATTGATGAGGAATAATCAGGATAGGAGGAAGAAGTTGAAGATGAGGGAACTTCCAAAGAGAAAAAGAAAGTGAAGAAGATAGAGAAGGAGAAAATAGAGCAATCTCCTCTAGTTTCACAAGAGTCGTTCAAGTTTGAAGCCATCCTAAATGGAATTTTTAACCATGGTCTATTGAATGAAACCATAGAGATCCATCTAGAAGCCCCTATAAAAGATCAAAAGACCATTGAAAAGGCTATTATTGTGTATATGCTCAAGAAAAACATGAATTTCAATGGCATCATTAAAAAGGCTCTAGAAATCCTAGCTCAAGCTTTGAGACAAAGAAGAGAAAAATAAATAAAAATAGATGAATAGCTGAGATAGCATGCCATCAACAAGGTTGGGTTCTCTATCTCCCAGGGAAAAAATGAGATTATAGTCTAGAAGCAAGCTAAAGAGCTTTGCATAAAGCCAAGAATAGACATTCTTATGAACATGGGTGGTGATGATAGAGAGAAGATTCAAAAGGAAATAGAAGATGTCACAAAGAAGATCCTTCAAGAGGTGAAAACTAATGTTGAAATGAATGCATAGGAACATCCAGATAAGAAAAATACCGCTAACATGCCCCCTTTGGTGAGTACAAATGAGCAAGATGTCTCCAATCAACAAAAGGTGCAAGGTGTCTTTGGTCAGTAAGAGGAGAAATATATCTCTGATCAAGAAACAAAAAAGGAAAAGGAAAAAGAGAAGGATAAGGAGAAGGGTGATATATGAGAAAGCATATTCTTCTCTAGTTAACTCAATTAAGGAGTTTTTGGCACAAGAGATGTAGATTCAGCCAATGGTGTCTCTACAATTGCTACATATTCTTATATTTGAGGGACAAGTCAATTTGTCTGGTATGTATCCTCTATATAAGATGAAGGTTGGAGATGTATTCCACTGCACAACAAGGAAATAGTTGCTATAGCATTACATTGAGAGTGCAAAAGCTTTGCAAGAAGTAATGAAATTATTGGAAGTGTAGTGAAGAAAAATGTACTCCTTTATATTTTCGCACTATGTTTGCATACCTTTAATTAATTGGACTTAATTAAACTTCTAATTGCCTAAATTATGCATTTGAAAGCCTTATTATTCTATCATTTTGAAAAAAAAAACAAACATTAAACAAATTCTAACATTAATTTAAACACCTTGGAAATTGTGCGTCCAAGATTTAGGTCCCAAGACCCATTCACCCAAGGGAAAATGGGTCTTCCTTAAGTTCCAAGACCTAATTTTTATTATGTTTTTGGAGGAATTTTAATAATTCAAATTCAAGTTTCAAATGTTAGCTTGTAGAATCTAATTTTTAGGAAATTAGATAAACACCTATAAATACATAGTTATTTTATCAATTCAAAACATCTAGCATTAAGGAAAATTAATTAGGCTTCTAATTGACTAAATATTGCATTCCAAAGCCTTATTATTCCCATTTTTTGAAATAGAAATGCATATTAAACAAATGCTAACATTAATTTAAACACCTTGGAAATTATGTTTCCTCAATTAAGGTTCCAAGACCCATTCACCCAAGAGTGAATGCGTCCTCCTTAAGTTCCAAGACCTAATTTTTAATATGTTTTTGGTGGAATTTTAATAATTCAAGTTCAAGTTTCAAATGTCGTCTTATGGAATCTAATTTTTAAGAAATTAGATAAACACCCATAAATACATAGTTATTTTATGAATTCAAAACATCTAGCATTAAGGAAAATTTCACAAGAGAAAATATTATTGTCAAGAGCATTGAAGAGTATATTTATTAGTCATTTACAACAACATTCAATATCATATCATCATGCCAAATTTATTTGCATTCATGCATGTTTGTTAAGCTAACATTGTGATGTAGGTTTCAAGCATTGAAGCATCAAATCAAGTGTCAAATATAGCATTCAATCAAGCCATTTCATGCAAGATCCAAGTCTTAGAGTGATGTGTTAGACTTTAGTCCTCTAAGGGAAACCATTGAGGGATTGGCGAGTTATGACATCACATTGTTCATTCATCAAACTCTTCCCATTTTATCATCATTTTATCATCAAGGTTTAATTATCAAACCAAGGTTTGACCAAGGCAAACCCCTATTCATCCAAAAACAAAAAAAATTCCCTCTCTTTGTGTTTGTGCAAATTTGTAGGTGAAGAAGGACTGAAGATTGATCAAAAGAGAAATTTTACAAAGTTATCAAAGTTTTCAAGCCACAAAAACTCAAATCTTGAATTTATTTCTAATTTTTTGGTAGTGAAACCTAGGGAAAACAACATCTCAGATCCATCTCTAGAGGACCCCCGAAGTTGAGGGAAAACTATGTACAAAGACCCATTCACACTAGGGTGAATGAGTCCTTGTAGGACACTTAGCACCCATTTTTAGTGACAAGTACAAATTAGTCCGTCCTTCTCAGATCTAACCGAAGATTGTAGTTTTTTTTTTGTGTTATTCTTTATTTCAGCATTTCAAGTTTTACATTACATAATAGATTTCATTAGGAATTTTATTTTTATCTCCCCAAAGTGCATTTCAATCATATTTTTCATTTTTTGTCATAAACAAAACAATAGATCCACTAAAAGGGTTGGTTCACCTAAGGGTTGCAAGTCAATCCTACCCTTGGGAGATCTCTTTTTCTAATGAAATTAGGGAAAGTGTGAGTGTGTTTGAACCTTTGGATCACATACCTTTAAATCATTCCATATTGAACACACACTTACCTTTTTCTATGTTTCAAGAAGAAATATTTCCTAAAGCAAAAAGGGATTCATCACCACCCCCTAAACAACAGATGAAGTAGTTAATGGAGTCCTTTGAGCCTTATTCATCTCATCTAGAGAATCAGGTAGAATAAAATTTTAATGAAAAGAGACAAACAAAAGCCTCTAAAAAGTGTGGAAATGAATTTTCCAAGTTGCAATCATGCATCAAGGACATTCATAAGTGCATGGAGGGATAAAAAATATTGTCTTTTGTCTAAAGTTTCCTTTTACAACAAAGGGCGTAAAGGATCAAATCAACGCTAAAGAAATGTAGATCACAAATGCAGCTACAACTTATGATCCTATGCAAGAGATTGATGGTGCCATAAGGGCACAAGTGAAGAGTCTGCACTCCCAAATTCAACAAATGCAAGATCAAAGGGAGAATTTTAAGAGCCAGGTATAGCAATTAAGAGAGGTAGTGAGCCTAAGGTTGACCTCACTCACTTGGATTTTAGTGAAATATAATGGTGTAATTCAAAAATGCCATGCACTATCTTCTCTGGGGAAAGCATAAGATGCATATGTGCAGTTGGCTTCTCAAGTACAAACCCTAACCACAACAAAGAATCAATGGGATACTAGCTTGATCCAACTCAATTTTTTTTACAAGAACATCCTTCCATCTAGTTGAGTTGTGTTTTATTTTTTATGTAATATTTCTTTCCTTTTTGATGTTGTGTATATATACGGAGTAGAACAATCTATAGATAAGAATATATTACCTTTTTTGTTGAAGTAAAATAATTTCATCCTAGAGGGAGTAAAGGTTGCATATAATAAGGGGGAGTCTATTAGTTTTGTATGAATAGTTTCCCTTTTCCCTTGATGTCAAAGGGGGATTTTTTGTGCATATCAGTTGGTTTTGGCATTAATGACAAAGGGGAGATTGTTGCAGCTTGATAAGCTTGATTATCATTGTTTTCAAAAGTATGCTCAAGCGTGTATATGTTTTGGAGATTGTTAGTATGTGGAGATGTATAATGGTGCAAGTCATCATTATAGTGTTCTAGAAGGCTAAGAGTAAGCCTGATGTATTAGTATGATGCAAAGGAGGGTACACATGTCTTAATGTTTTTAAGGATGCATGCAATTATATTTTGTCATTTTGGTGTGTTGCACTTAGTGAAAAGTTGTAAAAGTTTTGTCTAAGGATTTCACAATATATACTCTAAGGTAGTGACACAATATTTTGGTTTGCATCCTTCCATAGAGCAATATCTAGTCTTTTGGTTCATATACAAATTTTCATATCAATCATCCTTCTGTAGATAAAGTTACAAGTGACAAAGTACCAAACTATGTTAGGGTAGTACAAAGTGGTTTAGAATACTTGTTGGAATTCTTTACATTCCTTTGGATGCAAGTTTTTTTCCAATAAATTTTGAAGACATACTCAGTGACATCTAAAGTGTGTTATATTGAAGTTTCAAGTAATTTGGTGCTCTGCAAGTTTAGTTTTCAAACTGACAGAGTGCTATAGTTGGTTTTGGATGTTTAATCTTCATCAAAACAAGTTTTTGAATACTTGGGCTGGTTAAATATTGTAAATTTTATTTTTATGAGCTTATGTGGACACTCCATGTGTCTCATAGTGACTAAGGTATGAAGTGCATGAAGATATTTTTATTTTCATATCGCATAGGCACATACTTTTTGTTGAGGTCAACTCAGGCATGTTAATGGTGTGATCCACTAATTCAAGTTTGAGTAGAGTTTAAGGATTGATTGAAGAATTTTTATGGGTCATGCCAACTCATTTTGGAGAAATTTAAATAATGTTTTATCATTTTTATGTACCACCAATGGATATGAAGGTCGAAATGCTACAATTTTCATATTTTCTTGTTTTTGGCCAATATAATTTATATTTGCAAGTGTGTAGATGATATATAAAAGATAAAAGATGAGAAGTGAGGAATGGAAGTGTGTAAAGATATATAGGTGTATGAGAATATTATAATTTAAGATCTACCTCAGATCTAATATGCAAAATTGATGACTATTGGTGGGTTGTAGCCATAAAATCAGTCATATTCTTGTTATTATAATTAGGGAGTTGTAACTTCCTTGGTTGTAAACCTAAAAATATAATCAAGGAGTTGTCGCTTCCTTTGGTTGTAGCCCTAAATCAAATTTATCACTATTTCTCATTTGTGAGGCTAGATTTGGACAATAGATCCAAGCACCATTTCTCAGCGTGGTTTTTCCCTTGTGGGGTTTTCTACATATATCTAGTGTCAATTGTGTTCTTGTTTGATGCTTATCTTCTTTCCTATTTTGATTAGGTAGATGAATGCGTTAATGGTATAACTAAGCTCCAAAAGTTAAAGATTAAGACTAAAATTTGAAGTATATTGATTCACCTCCTCGCCTCTCAATATTTTGCCATGTTCAATAGAAAGGTCATGCTTTGGGTGCCCAAATGTGGGATGTGTTTGGTTTTTGTTTATGTTCCATCAAGGAGACAAAGAGCACTAGGGAGTTCCAATCTTGATTGGCTATGGGCTAGGCACATACATGTGAGAAGTCATGTGAAGATAGTTAAATATTTTATTATTTTTGTTGGTTATCTAAAAGGTAGGCATGGTATTTGCAAGTGTTATTTACCTCTTTCTTTGGGTTACCATGATGGTTTCCCTCCCATAATTTTCTATAAATTAGAGTTATGGCATAGTAGTTTCACATGTTGACTTCTAGGTATATAGGTGATGTCAGAATGATCAAGAGATAGTAGTCAAGAGTATTAAATAGTTTAAGTCTCTTTGAAGATTATTAATAATATTTCCATCTTTCTTATGTGGAGTTTTTTGAAAGGGTTTCTCCACATAAACCTCATGTTATCTATTATTTTTTTTTTATTATTATTATTTTTAAGTGTACAAATATCATTTTGGAAATCTATTTTTAAGATTTGTAAACACATTCTTAAGTTAATATTGCAGCTTATCTTGATCTTGTTTTCAAAATTTGGTATCAAAATATAATGGTTTTGTTGAGGGAGAGATGCATTTCTCTTTAGTGTTGATTTTTTTGGTTACAATATGATCTTTTATTTTGTTGTACATTGCAGATTTGTGAAGAAGATTGTATACCTTGGCCTGTACCACTTGTCAATATGTTGAGAATTTTAATGGAATAGGCTACAAGATGTGGACATTAAAGATGGAGGATCTCCTTGAAGGGAGAGATCCGTGGTTTTCAGTTTCATAAGAAATAAAATTAGCTGCAATATCTAATTAAGATTGGAAAAAGTTGGACAATAGGGCATGGGGAACCATTCGGCTGTGTCTTAGATTCTTTTTATTCTTAAAGATTTCTCCATAAGAGACACCACCTATAATTTATGGAAGAGGATACATTAAATTTATCAAACTATTTTTTTTCTAACAAGTGATATCTAAAAAGATAGTTGTATTATTTGAATATAAAAGATGATGATTCTATTTTAAATGCATTTAAATTTATTAGAATTCAACTTGCATCAGTAAATGTTAAATTAAAAGATGAAGATAAATTTATCTTCTTCTTTTTTTTTTCCAAATCTTGGAAAATTCTAATTGTTTCCATAAGTAGTGGTAATGTAGAGTCAAATACAAACAACCTGGTTTCCATAATTTTTTAGAGGAGGTGAGAGAGATTCTATGAATGTTGGATCTCAATATATCTTACATGTGTGAGGTAGGTCCAAAGAGAAAGTGACTAAAGGGGATAAAAAGAGGGATAAGTCTAAAGGACATTCTGAAAACCTCAAAAAGAGAAAAGTAAAGTTTTGGAATTATGGCAAAAGAGGGCATGTGAAGGAGTGTAAGAACAAGAAAAATAATGTTGATTCCTCCATAGAAATATCCTCTAATGATGATTTTGATGTTTTTTTATTTCATCTAACATTATTAGTAATTATTCCTGGCTTATTGACTCAAGTTGCTCCCACCATATGACTCCTCACAAAGAGTGGTTTACTACATATAAATCTTATGATTGGGGAGATATTTTCCTTGGTAGTAACAACATTCTATATTTTGGGTAAGGGAACGACAAAGTTGTGTTTTAGTGATGAGAGGATTAAAACTCTTGGTAATATTTTGCATATTCCAGGACTTGTGACAAATTTACTATCAATATCCAAGTTGAATGATTTCTGAATGATTATGACATTTGACAAGTCTAGTTGTAGGATGGTAAAAGAGAGTTTGATGATAGCTTAAGGATCTTGGATAAGGACTTTGTTGAGGCTAAATACCTCTACTTTTTGTAAATATACCAATGTAATTGGTATTAAAAAATATTTCTATGAGCATTATGTGTTTGGTAAATAGAATGTATCATCATTTCCTAATAGAACTAATAAAGAAACAATATTATAAGAGCATTCATTTTGGTGTATATCGACCAATGGATAGTGACTCTTTGGGTAAATCTTGGTATTATGTCTCTTTAATTGATGATGTCTCAAGATACATATGGATTTTTTTTATGCATTTAAAATCTAAAATTTTCACCTAGTTTAAGGAATTTAAAGCCTTATTTGAGATGCAATCATATTATAAGATAAATGAGTTGAGATTTAGAAATGGGAGTGAATATTGTTCTAAATAATTTGATTAATTTTGTAAGCATATAGGTATTTTTAGTAGAAGACTACACCTTACACTCCCAAAAAAAATGGAGTAGCAAAAAGAATGAACTAAACCTTTATGGAAAGAATTGGGGGCATGTTGAGTAGTACTAAGCTTGATATAAGTTGTTGGTATTGATTATTTTTTTATTAATAGATTTCCATATTTATCTCTTCTTGTTAAAATTCCTTATGAAGTGTGGGTAGGTAGAAAACCTTTTGTTTCACACTTAAGGGTTTTGGTTGTGAGGATTTTTTCATGTGCCTCAAGAGAAGTGATCTAAACTTGATATGAAAGAAAAAAAATCTTCTTAATTGGTTTTAGTGAGAATGTAAAAGGTTATAATCTTTGAAATTCTCTAACCTATAAAATAATATTTTCTACACATATAATTTTTAGGGACTTTATAGCTTACTCACAAGAAGAACAAAAAAAGGAGAAAGATAAGAAAAAATAAATACAGTTCAAGATAAATATTGAGAAGAATGAAGATGCACATGTCCAGAAGAACAATTATATGGATTTGGGGATTGAGAAGAATAAGAGGGTTTAGATAGTTCAAAAGATGCACATAATGATCACACAAAAGAAGAAGAGCAGGTAGAGACCATTACTCCTACCTTGAGGAGGTCCACAAAGAAACACAATCTAGTTGACAGGTATATCCCACCATATTTCTATTGTGTATTTTCTTTGTTTGGTACTAACAATGAACCTATATCTTTCATGGAGGCTTTGCCTTTGGAAGATACTAAGTCTTGGATGTAGGTCATGTAGGAGGAGATGAAGCTTATAAATTGTTGTGAAACCTAGGATATTTTTAGTTTTCCCAAATGAATCCTATTGGTTGGAAGTGGGTATTTAAAAATAAATTTTGTGTAGACAACCGATTAGAGCAATACAAGGTCCAATAGGTGCCCAAGAGATACACCTAGAGAGAGTTTATTTTTGTGAAATTTTATCTCCTATTGCTAAATTGACTTCCATTATATTTATATTATCTATTTTTGTTTCTTTTTATTTTGAGATAGATAAAATAGATGTTAAAACTAATTTATTGCATGGGGATCTTGAGGAGGAATTTTATATGTGAAAACTTGATAGTTTTTTGTGAAAGGAAAAGAACACTTAGCTTGCAAGTTAAAGAGATGTTTGCATAGTCTAAAATAATTAGCTAGGATGTGGAAATCAAAAATTTTATATATTTGTGTTAATTTTGGGTAATATTAGGAGCATGGAGGATCATTGTGTATATTAAGGTTATTGATGATCATATACTAATTATTGTCTTATATGTTGATGGTATGTTGTTTATTAGTAACAAATAGTTTATGATCAGGGAGCTCAAGACTCAAATTTATCCAATATTTGATATGGACATGGTGGATACAAAATATATTATTGGGATGGAGATTAATAGAGATCAGGGTCACAAAAATATTTGGTTAAGTTAGAGTAAGTATGTTGATACCATTTTGAAAATATTTAATGTGTAGGGTTGTACAAGCTAGTAAATATTTCATTTATGGTTAGTACAAAGTTGATTCTAGATATTTTTGGTACTAAGATATTGTTTGTAGTTTAATGTATGCAATATTTGCACTAGACTAAATATAGATCAAGTAGTGAGATTTGTGACCAATTTTATGCCTAACCTTGGTAGAAAGCATTAGATATAGGGTGTTTATATATTTTCACCTTTAATAATTAATTTTAAGTTTATAATGGTACTGATTATGTGGCTAATCTATCGAATATACATGGGTTTGTTGATGTAGATTGGGTAGGTGGCTTGAATATTCAGAGGTTCACTAGTGGCTATTTATTTACTTTTTTAGAGGTGAAATGAATTGGATGAGTAAGAGATAGCCTACATCTATATTTTCAACCACTAGAACCAAGTATATGGTTGATGCACATTCCTCTAAGGAGGCAGTATGCTTACAAATCCTTGGTATTAGTTTTGATTGTAGGATAGCGAGGATTAGAAGTAATAGTCAAAGTGTTATTTTTTGGCCAAAAATCTAATATATCATGCTCATACTAAGTATGTTGATGTTCAATATCACTTTGTGAAAGAAATGGTTGAGGTAAGGTCTTGATTTAAAATTTTGACACTTTAGATAATGTTGTAGATTATCTTATAAAGCCATTTACCATAGATAAGTTCTCTTGGTGTAGAAAGGCCACGTGGGCCTTGATCATTGTACTTGAGTTATTATTTGTATCTTTTGGATGTAATTATAATATATAATGTCAAGTGGGAGAACTTTAGAAAAATGTGACATTAATCATGTATTTGTATGTTATTCATATGTCTCCATCTTCCTTGGAATGTGTTCTATGGGACATGAGAGAAAATAATTAAATATTTATTATTATAATTATATTTTTAAAGAGATGATGAAATGTCAATGGGAGTTACATTGTATAATGGATAAAGTATTCTTCTTAAGCATCCACTTATGGAAAGTGAAAGGTTATGCTTTGGGTTCCCAAGCTCATGGAAGGTGTTTGGTGTCTATTTATGTTCTATCAAGGAGATAAAGAGAATTGGGGAGTTATAATCTTGATTGGATATTGGCTAATTGCCCATGTGAAAAGTCATGTGCAAAAATTAAATATTTTTTAATTTTGCTAATTTTGGATATGATTGTGTGTAAGTTTGATGGAAAAAATTACACACAATCAGATCCAAAAGTAGCAAGATTTAATTTCATATTTATTGTGGAAATCTATTTGCATTAATTAAATATTTTATCATGTTTTTTGGTTAACCAAAACATAGGTATAGGTTTCTTATTGAGTGGTATTTTCCTCTTGTTTTGGGTTACAACTATGGTTTCCCCCTACACTTTTCTATAAACTAGAGTCATTGAATAGTAGTAGTTTCATATGTTGAGTTACAGGTATCTAGGTGTTCCCAAATTAATCAATGGGTAGTATTGAAGAGTATTATTGTATAAGTCTCTTTGAAGATTAATAATATTATTTCCCTCTATTTTGCATGGATTTTTTTTCTCAATTTTTTTTGTTAGGATATGATGTTGTACACCATTACATAAATTGATTTATTATAATGTTGTAATTAAATAATTATTTATTTGTGGTGCACCTAGGAGGGTTGTTTAGCCACATTAGATCATTATTTCAAACCACTTGGGAAAGTTGTATTGTAACATTGGTTTATTATTTAATGTGTGGGAGATATAGGATAATGATTTAATATTTGTGGAAAGTATTTATTAAACTATAAAATCGGTACCCAATATTAAATGAGGGGTCAATGGTTTCTTGGCACATGTTTTTATCTTACCACTTGGTTGTATTTGTGTGATATTATGTCTACAAAAGAAAACATATGTGTTGTGGTTAATATTGGTTAGGTGAGCGGGCTATCATTATTGAGTCTTTCTATAGAGTTCCTATGTAAAGCATGGCATAGGATGTGTGGATTAATTCTTGGGCATGTGGAGGATGAATTAGAGAAGCTTAATGCTTCATAAGTATTCATGATAACTCTATAACTACATTTATTATTTATTTGTTGAATAATAGATGGAGTATGCATTCTTTTGGAGGCTAGGTTTTTTCCTCTTGAGGGTTTTCCCAAGGTATATCTTGTGTTATCTTGTGGATTTTCTATTTGATCTATGTGTAATGGTTATTTTGTAAGGTTGTATACATGCTTTTACTCTCATGGGGTTATGTAGGAAATGGATTAAGAATGTGGGTATGATGCATTATTTCCTAACAAGTGGTATTAGAGCTTTAATGGTTATGAGAGGTGTGAGCTCTCAAATTTTGATATAACCCTTATTTGAGTAGATTTGGTGCAAATTTGAATCCATAGCTATGTAGGAAAGATTTAAGCAATTACAAGGTATGGCACACATGTGCAAGTGTTGTTTTGTAGATTTGGGATTTTAGAGTTTGCAAATTTGTTAGGTTTATTATAGATTTTGAGACTAAAATTTTTGGATCAAAATGTTTTCTTAGATTATGCTTTCATATGAGGGTTTTATAGAGAAAATTTCACAAACGACCTATTGAGACAAAATAGACCTCACCATTGGATCCAATATGGCTAAGAAATAAAGATTGATATAAAATTTTCCCTATTTTGGTCACTATGAGAAAATGAAAAAAAAAAATCCTAATCAACCCCTTAGTCGTACTATTGTCAAGTTTGTAGAAAAATTAAATTGAAAATTAAATTAATTTTCAATCCCTATGTATAAACTTAAATTGATTTTTTTTATTAAAACTTAAAATAAATAGGGGCGGGGCTTTGGAGAGCCTTGTGCCCCCTCTGGTATTGTCATTGTCATAAGATATTGATAACATTAGTATCATTGTTGCCATCCCACCACCCAATGGGTACTGACAACTAGCCACTAGTTGGAGGGCTCCCGATTAGTAGGGGCTTAGCTCACCCCCCCTCGACACAAGCCCCGATCCTTTGGGGGACCACAACCTAGCCCATAGGGCATAAATAAAATTTTAAATCATTTCCTATTAAAAAAAATAAAATAACATTTCAAATCTTCCACCTCTCCTCATTCTAGGCACACCAATGTGCCACCACTACCTGCACATTGTTGGTGGGCTCCCCAAGGGACACCATTGTTGTACATATAAGCAAAATTGGAGAAATATTTTTCAAATGGGCATAAGTTTCACCTCAGATGTCAAATTTTCAATTTCTTATACTTGTTGGAAAGGTGGTTCTTAGAATTACATAGTGGTATAATTCTAGTTCCATGATCTCTCTATTTTCATTAGTTTTTGGAGCCAAAAACTCAAATGTTATGAGTTTCATGATTTTGAGCATAAATTTTGCATGCATAATCATATTTTTCATTTCGAATAGGAATTGGAGAGAATATGTAGTGAACTACATAGTGGATTAGGTATATTTTCAATTTGTGGTGAAGAGAGTGGATAGTACTTGTTTGATCCCTTGTAGCTTTTTGAGATTCAGGGTATGATTGTGTCAGCATCTAGATAAGTGAAGAGGAAAAACCTTAAGGGAGTACATGTTTTATATGATATTTATAATGATACAACTAATTATTAGTTCAATTCTTCTTGGTACAAGTTTATAAGTTTTTTTTAGAGGTGACATTTGATGGTGATAGGTACACAAGTTGTATTCAATTTTGAGGATATGGGTTGGCACATGTAGAGATTTGGAGTCTCATGAGGATGATATTTGAGTGAAGGTATATAATGTTGGTGATGATTACGATATCATGGATACATAGGTACTTTTAAGCATTAGAATGACATGATCATGTATGTGGTTGATTGATGGTTATATGGTTTAGTTTTAGGATTTTTATCTTATCTCCTTGATGCTTGATTGGTTCCTCAAGACTATGGTTATTCATTTGTGGATATTTCTAGTAAATAGGATCTATGGTTGATTTGGTATTTCATTCTTGTTGTCTATAAGATTATCTTCTTTGATATCCAAGTTTTTAGGTTACTAATGTGATGATGAGTTTGCATGTTTCATTATTTCATATCTTTAAGTTATGTAGGTTGTGGATTAGCTAGAAATATTTTCTTGCAACTGAATTACTTGGATGTGGACTATCAATGTCCATAATATTGATTTATTATTGATGTATAATTTGTTAGTTTATCTTGTTTGTGGTCATTTGTGCATGGGTATGTTTCATTTAGATGAGAGGATGGATGATTAGAGTACTTGATTAGTCAATTTTTGGGACTTGTCATATGTAGTTTTATCACAATGTCATGAAATATTTTTTAGATTTCATTGGTTACACATTTCAATGGGATCTTTTGATAATGATGGCCTAACAGTGTAGGATTTTTTCTTGATGTTTTTATGATGGTTGTATCTTCTTGGCTTGGAGATCTTGGTTCTATTTGGTATTATTTTCATCTTAGTTACATTTTTTGATTTGGTGATCTTCATTTAGGAGATAGTTGTCATAATTTCATGTATAGCTTGGTATCACAGTTTAGTGGGAGTTGTTGGTAGTGATGTGATTCATCATTGGTGATGGATGATACTCTTTAGTGTTTGTGGATGTCTTTGAGGATCTCTTAGATCTTGTTACTATAGAAGAGTTATTTCACATTTATAGATTCACTATTTGGAGATGGTTATCTTCATGTTTGGTATTGTGTCACAATTTACTCTAGATATTAGTTTGAGTATTGACATGATAAAGGTTCTCTTGATACTAGGATGTATGCATTATTGTATGTGATCTCCTAGGAGGAGATGGTTAGATCGATATGTCATGGTTTGGTTAATGATTCTGCAGTTGGAGATTTGATATTGATCTTGTACATTCTCTTGGTATTGAGTATATTGGTCATTTTCTTGGTAGATTCATGAGGATTTTGTGTTAAATTTTCAGCTTATCATGGATTGATCATTGGTAGGTTCTCATGGATACTTGGAGACTTGGGTGAGGCTAGATTTATATTTGTACTAGAGATAAATTATGTTGAGATATTTACTCTTGATGAGGTTTCAGTAGGAAGACCAAGGAACTTTCACATGGATATGGATGTGAGTTCATGATGGGCCTATAGAGGTGTTTTTTCTTGGAGTGAGTTATGATGACTTGGTTATACTATAGTAGCATTATCATTCCCCACTCTTGGTCTACTCAATAGTATACCATCTGAAAGGTATTTTACCATTATTTCTTTTACATGTGTTATACTTTATGTTTTTTTTTCTCATGGGATTGAGTCTTGAGCCATGATGATTGATTTTGGGAGACTAATTTGATTATTATTTAGCATGATTTTATGTTTCTTTGTCTTTTATAGATATGGATATGAGCTATTGATAGTTGGTTCTAGAGGATTCATTTCGAGAGATGATTGGCATAGTTATCTCCTTATGCATTTGAGTTTATGTTAACACTCATTTACAAGTGAGTTTTAGGAGATGGTTATTGGGCTGATTTCTTATTTTAGAAATGGATAATTTGAGTTCACTTTCCTTGGTTCAAGAGGCTTACATCCAAGTTGGCATTATACATGATTCATATGTTTTGTTTGATGTAAGAGATTGAACATTTCGAGTGTTATTGAGGCTTTTCATTTTGGGTTGTAAGGAGATTGTACTTGACATAGCGTTGCACTATTGAGGTATTAGTAGGACATGCTATGATTTATAGGTGTTCTCTCTTCATTTTATGGTTCCTTTTTGGAGGTTCATGTTCATATTTTTTGGGATTCCATTGTAGTGACATGTTGTGAGAGAGTATGTAACTTTTGGTGCTGCATATTTGGATTATTAAATTTATTCTTGGTACTTAATTATTAACTATTTAACACACCTTGACATAGTTTTTTTGGTAGACATGATATTCCTTGAACATTTTTATATTTGGAATTACCCATGCAATGGTATTTTCAAGATATGTATGTTCTTCATTGATATATTTGATACAAGGATATTGATTATGGTTTATGGGTTGGACATGTGTTGGCATGAGTTTAATGATGTTGTTGATACCTAGGAGGTATGGATTGTTGGATGTATTAGCATGTGTTGTGGATTCTATTTATGATCATGTAGGTTTTTACCTTTGACAATAGCTTGGAGCCTTTGTTGTCACTTGGATTTGATTCTTTTGGTCTTTGGATTAGTGTATCTTCACCTTGGAATGTTCCTTTTCTTCCAAAGGTGGCACATTGGAGGAAGAGAGGAGTTATTTCTTGAGATATTGATGCTTTGGTTTTATTGCAAGTATATTGAAAAAGCATGAGAGCATTGTGGAGATTCCTGTGGTTTTATGCATGGATATTATTATGTATTATTCGACAAGGAATCTATAACTTAGATTTCTTATACTTTGTTGAAGTCATATTTTTTTGTAACTTTTTAGAACATTGTTGTAATTACAAATTTCCTAAGAAATAAAATAGGAAAGATCTTTGACGATGGTTTTTTCCTTGTATAATTTTACCATATTTTCTACATAAATACTGTGTTCACATTGTGCTTATTGTTTTTCTCTATTTTTTGCACTGTAAATTTTCTTATAATTGGTATCAGAGAAAGGTTGTTTATGCAGAAGTTGTGTTTTTTGAGAACTAAACAATGACAAGAAGCACGATTACCAAATTTGAGGTGCAAAAGATTGATGGTTCTAATTTTTCTATATGGAAGCTAAAGATTCAAGCTTTATTGGTGAAGGATGGATGTGCCATAGCTCTAAAATGGGTAGAATCAAAACCTACAACCATGAGTGATGTGGATTGGAATGAAAAGGATAGCATGGCTAGAGTAACAATCTAGTTATCTCTAGCTAATTTAGTACTATTCAATGTTGCAAAGGAGAAAATTGCACTACTTATGGACTAAGCTCGAAAAGATGTATGACACAAAGTAATTGGATTTTATTTTTTTTTATGAAGGAAATTATATAACTTGAGAATGCATGAAAATTCATCTATCACAGATCATCTGAATGATTTCAACACACTTAAAAGTAAGTTGGCTTCAATGGGGGTGAAAATTGAAGAAGAGGATAAATCAACAATTTTATTGTGCTCATTGCTTGAAACTTGGGATTAACTGGTTATGGCTCTTAGTAACTCAGCTCTAAATGGGAAATTGGTCTTTTAAGATGTCATGTCCATTATAATTTTTGAATATTCTAGGTGGAAGACATCTCATGGATCTTCTTCTAATGAAGCCATAATTACAAGAGGTAGAACTCAAGAAAGAAGAAATACTAAGCATGGAAAAACTATGTCCAAATGCAAGGGGTGGAAAAGAGTAAAATGTTGGAATTGTGGAAAAAATAGACACATCAAAAGGGATTGTAGATTGCCAAAAGAAAGAAAATAAAATTCTACTTCTTGGGCATCTAAAGCCTTCACTACATAAAAAAAGTTCAAACACAATTGGAAGATTGGGAGGTATTAAATGATAACCTAAGAGGTTCTTTACTTCATGTTTGGATTCTTGATTGTGGTGCTTCCTTTCACATGACTCCACACAAAGACTATTTTTCTTCCTATCAGTCATGTGATGGAGGTATGGTTTACATGGGAAATGACAACCCTTGTGAAGTTATTGATGAAGGTGACATAAGAATCAAGATGTTTGATGGAATGGTAAGGTCTATTTAGCATATCATACATATACTAGGATTAAAGAAATTGTTTTTGTCTTTTAGAGTTTTTGATGAACAAGGTTATCAATTCAGTGGTGAAAATAGCTATCTCAAGGTAGCAAAGGGCATGTTAGTTGTGCTAAAGGGAGAAAAGGTTGGAAAGCTCTATAGGTTGGTTGGGGAAACTAGTAGTGGAGAGGATACATTGGCATCTGATGTAGAAATAGGCTCAGTATCAACTTAGCATCAATGTCTAGGCCATAAGAGTGAACATGGTCTCAAGGTACTACTAGATAGAAATCTTCTCCCCAGGTGTCAAATGTAAAGATCTAAATTTTTGTGAACATTGTTTGTTTGTAAAATAGAATAGACCAAGTTTTTCTAGAAGTACTACTAGAAGTAGAGATGTGTTAGAATTTGTTCATTCAGATACTTGGGAAGCTCTTGTTACATCTTTTGGGGGTTTTTTGTACTTTGTTTTATTTATAGATGATTATTCTTGTAATATGTATGGATTTATCTTATCAAGAAGTCTAAAGTTTTTTCTTCTTTTGAGAAGTTTAAAGCTATGGTAGAGAATTAGAAGGGTAAGACTATAAAATCTCTGAGAATAAATAATGGAGGAGAATTTTGTTCAGGGGAGTTTAACCAATTTTTTTGTGAGTTTGGTATTGCAAGGAAATTGACGATTGCTAGGAGACCACAACAAAATGGTGATGTTGAATGCATGAACCGTACATTTATGGAGCAAGCCAAATTTATGTTGACCACTATTGGTTTAGAGAAAAACATTTGGCCTGAGACTATTTCTATAGCCTATTTCTTGATCAATAGATTGCCCACTATAGATCTTGATAATTTAAAATCCCTAAAGAAGTATGGATAGGTAAATTTTTTTATTATTCTTTTCTTTGTGTATTTGTTAATGATGCTTATCCTCATATTCCTAAAGAGAATAGGAATAAGTTGGATGTGAATTCCACAAAGTGTATTTTTCTTGGCTATGTAGAAGGTACAAAGGGGTAAATGTTGTGGGATATTGATGCCCACAAGGTTATAGTTAGCCAAGATGTTTATTTTAATGAAAATTCAACGCAAAAAGGTAAAGAACAACAAAGTACAAAAGTTATTCCAATTGAGGTGGAACTTTATGATGATAATCTATAGGTACCAAATAAAAATCAGCAAGGTAAACAACAACCAAATATGCCACAGGGTGATATTACCCCTTGTAAGGAGGTCCACTAGAGTATCCAAAGCACCTAAAATGTACTCTCCTACTTTTAATTCAGATTATGCATTACTAAGTGATGTTGGTAAACCTAGTTCATATTAGGAAGCTTGTGAATCTAAATGTGCAAGCAAGTGGAGAGTTTACATGGAATAGGAGATGGAAGCTCTTCACAAGAACAAGACATGGCAGCTTGTACCATTGCCTAAGGGGCGAAAAGCTATTGGAAACAAATGGGTCTTCAAATTTAATAGGGACATAAATGATAATTTGGGGAGGTATAAAACCTAGTTGGTGAAAATTTGATATGCATAAAATTTTGGTAATGATTTTGATGAAATTTTTTCACCTATTGTACAATTAAGTACTATTAGAGTTTTTTTCGCTCTAGTTGCTAGTTTTGATTTGGAGTTAGAACAGTTAGATGTAAAATTGATCTTCTTGCATGGTGATCCCTCACATGAGATTTATATGCAACAACTAGAAGATTTTGAGGAAAGTGACAAGGAGAATCTTGTTTTTATGTTGAAAAAATCATTGCATGGTTTAAAATAGGCACCAAGGTGTTGGTACAAGCAATTTGATTCCTTCAGGATGAGTATGTGTTTTGGCAGATGTGAGGCTGATCATTGTGCCTATTTTCATAGGTATGGTGATGATAGTTTTATTATTTCTCTTCTATATGTTGATGATTTGTTAGTAATAGGTCCCAACATGGATAAAATAATCCATTTGAAAGCTTAGCTTACTAGGGAGTTTGATATGAAGGACTTAGGCAGAGAAAATCATATTCTTGGTATGAGGATACATAGAGAAAAAATAATAGGAAAATATGGTTGTCACATAAAACTTATGTGGAGAAGGTTTTTTAGCGCTTCAATATGCAGAATGCACAACCAGTTAGTACTCCATTTCCTATTCATATTAAAATTTATTTAGAATAGTTCCCTAGCAGATAAGTAAAGTAGACATGGATGTCTCATGTACTGTATTCATCAACAATTGGTAGCCTTATGTTTTCCATGGTGTGCACTAGACCTTACATTACACAAGTAATGAAAGTAGTTAGTTGTTACATGGAAAATTAGGTACTAAGCATTTTATGGTTGTGAAGTGGATTATTAGGTATTTGAGAGGCACTTCTAATGTTGCTATATGTTACAACATTGATAGTCTTCAAGTTAATGGGTATGTTCATGTAGATTTTGGCAGAGATAGAGATAACAAAAAGTCTACTACAGGTTACATTTTCTCCTTAGTTGGAGGTGTTGTTAGCTAGGTATCAAATTTGCAAAGGTGTAATTTTTTGTACTATTGAATTTGAATATATGGCAGTAACATAGGCTAGTAAGAAGAAAAATTGGCTTCATAGACTTTTGGGTGAATTGCAGGTAAATTAGGACATGTTGTTGCATTGCGACAACCAATGTGCTTTACACTTATCATGGAACTCAACATATCACACTAGAAAAAAACATATTGATATGTAATATCACTTTGTATGTGAGGTGGTGGATGGAGGACAAATATCTTTGGCCAAGATACACACTGATACAAAATGTATGAAAAGTTATTGATTGACTCTTATGCAATGTATACAAGTGGGAGAATGTTAGTATATGCTTTTGTACATCATTGCATAAATTAATTTATTATAATGTAACATTAGATAATTATTTGGGACCACTTGTAAAGTTGTATTGTAACATTGGTTTATTATTTAATGTGTGGGAGAAATAGTCCATAATAATTTAATATTTGGTGAAAGCATTTAATAAAGTGAAAAATTAGTATCCAATATTAAATTAGGGGTCAATAGTTTTGTTGCACATGGTTTTATCTTACCACTTGGTTGTATTGGTTTGTATCTATAAAAGCATACACATGTTTAGTGGTTAAGGTTGGTTGGGTGAGTGGGTTGTCATTATTAAGCCTTTCTAAGGAGTTCATATTTGTTAGCATGGCATGGGATGCATGGATTTATGCTTTGACACATGGAGGATGCTTTGGAGAGGCTTGATTCTTAAAAATTATTCATAATAACTCTTTAAGTGTTGAATGAACAAGACACCTAAGAGGGGGTGAACTAGTTGTATCGAATTAAAACATAAAAACCCTCAATAGTAGTCAAATCCAAGAGCATTCATTAAAGCTTTAGTCTATTAAAGTGATTAATCATGAAATGCAAATAACAAAAACTAAAATAACAACACCATACATAAGAGAACACCATATTTACATGGAAAACCTAATGAGGGAAAACCATGGTGAGGATTAGCTCACAATATAAGTAATTGCAAAACTAGTACAAGGGCTCACTAACAAACTAGGACACACTGCCCAATAGGGCTCATAGCCAGGGATCATTACAATAGAAAGAAAAAGAAGATAGAAGAGAAATGTTACATAGAGAACAAATTATCAATGCAACAAGGAATCTACCACAATTACTCCAAAACTTTCACAACCTTGTTTGAAAGATTGTGGACACCTTCAACTCACTACCTTCAGAAGTCCAACACTTTGAAGTTCACATTGCTCTAGTAAAATTTTCATCTATACTTCTATAATTTGTACCAAATTCATCGCTCACATCTATCTTTCATTTACCTTAAGATATTCCAACAACACCACTCTTATTTTATCATCATCAACCTTGAAAACCTTCTCCAAGGTCAGCAACATAACCTTTACATTTAAAATTTCAAATTGGGTTAGCACCCAAACATTCCCACGGTGGATAGGAATGAAGGTGACCCAAATAAATTTTTAGTGAGGACCCAAATATGTACCAAAAAAAATAAACATGCTTTCACAAACCTCTCATGTAGTGTTAACACCAAGTCGATTGTTACCTATGCTAAACACCATAAAACTATTAAGTACACACTTCCCATTTGATCAAGATGAGACATGTACCACATGCATATCTTTTACATGATCTAGAAAAATCTACAAACCACTTGATATCCAACAAATACTTCATCCAAACTCACATCATAGAAATAATTCAACCCAAAACACCTAGTTAACCTTATATGCACACTAACACATGAAACACAAACTGTATTGTACCAAATCAAGTGAAACCTGGAATTCTGAAAGATACAAAAATTATAAGCAACTTCCCAAATCTGTACAACCTGAAACCAAAATGCAAAGAAATGTGGAGCAAATACATTTCTCCTAGACCACAACAATCATGTAATTTACACACTAGTGGACACATCTCACATTGTATAGTGATCTAAAACCCAAATTCTAGATATAGAAACTACTAAAAACCTTAAACAACATATCATATATGCACAAGAATAGATTCAAAATAGAAGAAATGTGAAACACATCTCAAAGAAAATTCCTTTGAACACTTGAACAACCTTTTTTTTCTTTGTTTATGTATTGAATAATAGATGGAGTATGAATGCTTTTGGAGACTAAGTTTTTTTCTCTTGACCATTTTCCCAGGGTATATATTTTGTTATATTGTGGGGGTGTGTGCAAGAAGTTGAGTCCACTTTTGGCCAAAAAGTGGAAGTGATTTCCCTGATTCTCAGCATTTGACACATTTGACCTTAAAATTTGAAGCACTTAGAGATGGAATCTTCAAAAAAGCCTCTGCCTTCAATCATAAAAAATGTAGTACTAAAGTCTAGTTTCCAAATATATAATTTATTTCAATACCCGTGATTGTGCAAATTGAGTTTCAATTGGCATTTCTAAAACCACTATTTAAAAGTCACTTTTTACCATACCATGGTAATTTGCACAACATCCATATTTTGACCTAAATTATCATATTTTTCTAAATCCTTTGTAAGATTTGTGGACTCATCAAGCTTGTTCTCGAGTATTTTGTAATTTTTATTGAATAATTCCTTCGTTTACCTTATTAGGCATATTTGTCGTTTTGAAAAATTGTCATGTACGACACGCATAAGATGACCTTAACTTATCATTTTTTGATTTTTTTTTTTAAATTGAAAAGAATTGTCTAAAGTTTTTTCTCATGCAATCCATTCATCAAAATGTTATGTTGGTAAAAAGTTATTAAAATATTTTAAAACCCTAATATTTAAAGTTTATGGACTAGTTTCATTAGAAATTAATTGAAAAATAGAAAAAATAATCCAATTGTAAAAAAAAATATATATTTGGAATCTACATTCTCTCATCTAAAATGGGTTTTAATTTCGTAAAGAAAATCTACAAAAAAAGTTGTCAGCCATATGTCCAAACTCGGTATTTTTGTCTGACATTATTAGGACCTTCAACTTGCAGGTCAAACCAAGTTGAAGGCCTAGGTTCGGATTCCCAATGCTTTTCTTGAACCAAAATACAAGGCAAAAACCCGCCTACAAAGAAAACCCAATTTCAAATTTTTGGAAACGGGATCCCGTTTTGTAAAGCGGGATCCCATTTTGGTTCTACAAAATGGTCCCATTTTCAAAATTGCTGTAAAACCTGAACAAATTTCCATTTTGATTTCGAAAACGGATCCCATTTTGAAAATTCTTCAACGGAAATTTTAAAATGGGAAAATTTTCAAATCAGGAACTCTGTTTTGAAACTTTCTAGTTTTTGGAAATTTCTAGTGGGAAAAATTTTCAATACGAGATCCCGTTTTGAAAATTTTAAAAATAGGATCCCAATTTTTTTAAACGCGGGATCCCGTTTTTTAAAAAATGGGATCACGTTTTTAATTTAGGCTTGAGATCCCGAAGCTAGATGGGAGCCCATTTTTGCAATGCCAATTTTTTTTTTTTGGCTAAGGCAAAAACTTCCACGTTTAGTGGACTCAACTTCTTGCACTTACCCGTGGCTTATTTATCTGATCTATGCATTATAGTTTTTTTATAAGCTTGTATGTGTGTCTTTCTCTCATGGGACTATGTAAGAGAAGGATTAAGCATATAGGTATGATGCATTATTTCCTAACAATATTCTCCCTATAAATCTAGTGTTATCTATGGCTTGCTTATTTTTATCGTTAATGTTGAATGTGTAGTCACTATGTAATATCAATTTGGTCATGTAATTTTTAAATTTGTAAACACATTCTTAATTTAATATTGCAGTTTATATTAACCTTATTTTCAACATTGATGTTATAGATTTAGAGGTTAAGGTGCTTATAATTTAGTGTTAACATAATGAATTCATTAAATAAGTCTCCTAATTACATTTATTCTATTTGATGTTCTTGTTCCTAGTGATCAAGTTAGTTAATTATTTTTATTATCTATACATATAGTTCTTTTATTTCTATTTTATTATATAATTTTATAGGTTTCATTTTAATCATTTCAAAATTTCCTTTATTTTTTATTTTATCAGGGTAAAAGTACAAACTTGTGTCACACTTTTATAAATGAATCAACCAACACAAAAAAATTTATCAACTTTGACTTCATAAAAGTGGTCTTTATGTTTGAATTTAAAAATCATGTAAAATAATTAAATGTGGAACTCTTGATAAAGTTTAATCCTATAATTTTTCAAAAAATAATATTCATTTTATAAATTTAAGAGTAGATTTTGAATTACTTAAATTTTCAGGAAAAAGTGACTTTGAGTTGACATCAAGAAAAAATAGAAAACAATCTTATTTTCCCATAATATTTTTTTTTTTTAAAATAGATAAGTTCAATATCTAGTGCATTGAAAAAAATCAAAAAATTTGTTGTATATTTTCCTCATAATAACATGTTAAATTCCAACATACCAAAATTTGATAGTTTTCATTTGACGTGAACTATTGTCTAAATTTTTTATTATTTTTGAAACAAAAATTATACCATTTTAGAGAGGATTCTCTCCTCTAGTGCACCATACATTCTTCAAATTTTTTTAATATGTTTTAGTATTTTTTAATTTCTAATCAACATCAGTTTTTATTTTACAAAGCTACCTAAATTATTTAAAATATATATATTCTTGACTTCGTGCTCTACAAAAAGGCATTTTTTGTTTTCTGAAAAAAAAAATGATTAAAAAAATATCATGTTCTAGTGGAACTTTTCAAAAAATTATTAAAAAAAAAGATGAAGTGGCTACCAACAAGGATGCCACATAGACAATTTTGAGTGAAAGGGTTTCAACTAAAACCATTTTAGTTGAAAACTTACATGCAAATTAAGTCAGATTTTAAATTAAAAATGAAAAAAAAAATTGTTGTTTCAAGCAAAAGGGTTTTGCCCAGAACTTTATGTGCCATGTAGTTTCAAGTGAAATTGTTTCGCCAAAAATTATTTAGGGAAAAATTATTTCACTTAAAACTATTTAGTTGGTTGAAAGTGTGACAAAGGTTTGTGCTTTTACCCATTACTTTATCACTAGCATTGTCATCACCTTTTTTTTTTTTAATATTTCAATTTTTGTTCAAATTTTACTTCTTTCCATGTCATTTCCAATTTCATCCGAGATTGT
The DNA here is from genome assembly GCA_007258455.2 of Sequoia sempervirens. NCBI lineage: Eukaryota > Viridiplantae > Streptophyta > Pinopsida > Cupressales > Cupressaceae > Sequoia > Sequoia sempervirens. The sequence continues at coordinate 140,026,108 of VDFB02168118.1, read as the reverse complement.
AAATGAATATTTTACAATATTCCTATATTCATTATATTAAGTATTAAAAATTAAAGATCATGTTAATTGTAACCAAAGAAAAATATGTTTAGTTTTTCCTCGTATTTCACATGATATTTCTTTAGTTAGGCTCGATAACCAGCATTATTTTTCCATCAATTTTTTAAACTACACATGAAGCACAAATACCAATTCTAGTTAGTACTATTGATGTAATAATATCCATTATTAGTAATCAAGTAACTCTCACATCCTTTACAAAATAATTGTAAATTATAATAGATATACAAGTGGATTGAATACATCAACAATTTAAAATCCAATATAATATTAAAATTTGAATTAAAAAAATTTCCTTCAAGGTATCATATGACCAAAGTATAGGGAAATTAAGAAATACTAATCAAGAAAAAGGATCATTCCTCAAAACATGGTGTATTTTAATATAATCTAATCTAAAAGAAGTGTTCACTGTTTCTAAGAATAAAAGGGCTTGGAAGAAAAACCATTAGTCATCAAAGCAATGTTTAATGTGGTTATGGATCAATTTTAGTTAAAAAAAAAAATTGAGATTTTTTTTAATTTAGATACTTTTATAGAGTCTCTTCCAACTTACCTTTATTATTCATGTTCCCTTGTTGTAATTTACCTTTTTCCATGTCATATTAATTTTTATACATATGATTATTTGGATTTTTATGTATATGAACTTTATTTATTTATTTTGATCACTTTTTATTCTAGGTGGATCTATGCTACAATTCCCATAGCAAAATTTGGCTCAGTAAAATCCCCTTTAACCATTTTATTTTGTAGAGTATTCATCCTAAATGTTGATTTGCATGTGAAATATGAGAGGAAATGTGAGTAATACTAAATGAGATAAAAGAAAAAATGTTGGAAACAATGAAGCAAAGATCATTGTGAAATTTGGAAGTAATCTAAGATGCTATCTTGGGCTAACCACCTAGACTAGGCCATACACCAAAAAATTAGGGAAAGACAATATTAAGGTCCACTAGATGATTTGGATTTCCAATGAGTGTGCCTTAATCTCTATTGTAGTTAAAATTAGATTTGTATATTTCTAATAGCTTACACTTGTTTCTAGTGTATGTGTCATAATATGCATGTCTCTCCAATTACATATTATGGTGATAGAAAAGTTCTTTACATTTTCTCACTTGTTTGGCTCTCCTAATTAAAAAGGACATAATTGTGCCTTAATTTAGTGTTGTAAGGTGTATCCCTATACACTTTCACACTTATTTAGGGCTCCCTTAATTAATTGAGCTTAACTATGCCTTAATTTCCCCTTTAATTTATTTTCCAAGCCTATTTAATTACATTTTCCAAAGAGGAAACCCAACATGCATTAATGCCTAAACATAACACTTCTCATTGAGAAATGTGTGTCCAAGGTTTAGGGACCTAGAATGGGCGAATGGGTCCTCCCTTGACCTTAGGACCTAAATTTAAATTAACTTTTTGGTGGTATTTTAACATATTCAAATTCTATAATTCAATATCGGCTTGTGATACTTGAATGTCGAGAAATTAAGGATACATACCTATGTATATAAGAATATTTCACTATGTTTCACCTAGAAGTTTCATGACACTTTAAGAGAAATTTCAAGAGAAATTAGAGGAATTCAAGAGTAGATTTATCATATTTTTACTGGAGCATTCAAGATCCAATTGTCATGCCAAAGTATTCTTGCATCATGCATGTTTTTGGAGCTAACATTGTGATGTAGGTTTCATAATCAAATCAAGCATTCAAAGAACTATTTCAAGAAAGATCCAAAGTTCAAGATCCACATCCATTGAATCTATTTCATGCAAGTTGTATAATTTCATTCAAGGACTTATCCAAGGGTTTTTTGAGTGGTAGCAATGCTTTGTTCATTCTTCATTCCCTCTTTCATGCTTTTATTCATTTCAAGGTTTGATTACCAAAATAGGGTTTGACCAAGGAAAACCCTCATTCACCAAAAACAAATAATTTTTCCCTTTCATGTTGTGTTTGTAGATCTAGGTGAATAAATATTAGTAATACTGAGAAAATTAGAAGGAAAAGCGCAATTACAAAAGCTGTCACTCCCACAAAAACTCATCTAGGAAATGGCTTAACATCCCGACATCGCCACTGACAACTTTGAAATATTTAGATCTACAAAATAGAGGTCTGAAATAAAACTCTAGTAGACCCCATTTAGCCTCGGGTCACTGATCAAACTCCTACTTTGGTGACTAGTATAGCTTTTTCCTCCTCATCAATACTAGTTCTACTTAATTTGAGTTTAACATTGTTGCTCTTTAAGTTTAACTGGCTTAATTAATATTTTACTACTTTGCCTGTTATGAACCAACCTATCCGGAACTGAGGCAACCCAGATCCACATCTGAGTTGACTCGCCCATATCAGGCAACTTTGTGGATTCTATCACTGAAATAAGGAAAAGAGGTCAAACCCCATTTTGAACATCCAACCTATTTTTCGTTTAATTTTGGTGAGCCTGATGTTTGAGCGTTGCATATTTTTTATTTTGGAGTCTATTTCAGCCCTAGATCTAGTATTTTCATTCATTTGCATTGAATTGGATCTCATTTAGGGTTGTTTAACTTGCATTATTTTTCATCTTATTTATGTATTAGGATTATATTTTTGTATTTTTTAAAATCTAAAAAATTCAAAAAAATCAATCATTTTACGTAGTGTTTCCATAGCATGTATCGTATCATTCATTTTTAAAGCCTGAAAATTTGAGTTGCAAACAGTATCAAACTAGCCTCCCAGTTTTATTTGCACTATTTTAGCCTTGCATTTGACTTTGACTTATATAAACTGTCCTAACCATCTGGCTCTAGTTCTAGGTTCGAAAGTTCAATCAGCAGAATCAACTCAAAAATCTGTAAATTAATTTTTCAAAACCCTCAACTAGGACCCATTCACCCATGGGTGAATGCCTCCCTAATTAGGGCTTGTTCCTACATTTTTGGGCATCAAAATATTTGTTTCTATATTTTGTTTTGTTGTTTTCAATTTGTTGTTACAACTTGCAAAATTTTGGTTATCTCAAATTGATCTTATTAAACTTCATTTGATAAATTTAGTGCATTGTGTGAGTTCAAGATTGTATTTACAAGACATCATTTTCAAGTTTTTATATATCATAATAATAAAATTATCTTGTTTGAAATGTAAAAATCTGATAATTTCTTTTTCAATTTATTTTTTCATAATGGACATGTTCATTGGTAATCTATGGAAGTATTTAACATCTTTAGTGGATGTTTCAAGTTATGTTTTTGGAAATGATCCTAATGCAATAAAACCTAATCATGCTCAATAAAATACTAATGAATGTCCTCATCAAGTTGACATCATAGGAGAAGATGATGACAACATGCATGAATTCCTAAACACTTTCCTTAACAACCTTGAGAGCAATGCATCATTTTTCCCTTCCATGCAACAACCAACACCTCTTACTATCCCACAACTTGATATGTTTGGTCTTTTACATCCTAAAATTGAATCACAAACCAAGCCTAAACCTCCACCCTTGAGTGAACCTAGTTCCTCTAACCAAGTGTATACCTATTTATCTTACATTAATAAAGTGACCAACACACCCATCAACCTAGAAGAGACTTATGGCCAAGGCTATAAGATCTTAACTAAGCAATGATGCAACATAACTAATGAGCATAAAATTCACAAAATTTTAGAAAAAATCCCAATTGATGATACTAGAGGACTAGGATATCAAGATCCTTCTCCCTCCACATCTTCTAGGGATACAAATGTCCTCCTTCATAATGATCAAATAGTGTCTCACAAGGATGATAGGACCATTTTAGTTCCTTCTCCATTGAATCCCCCTCAAAAAGATCCTCAAACAAGTAAGAAATTCAAACCTTATAAAGTCAAGAAGTTTCCATTCCTATATACTAAAACAAAAATTGAACATTTGAAAAATGGAACACCTTCATTTAGGGTGGATTACACTACTACCTCATTGTAAAAGCAACAAGCCTCAGAAAATGAATTATTGCGCATATCATAGAACTCTTGGGGATCTTACTAATGAGTTTCATGCCTTAAAGATAATGTTGTGTGATTTTTATCCTAATGATCATGATTCTTATGAAAAATTAATACCATAACAATTACATGAACTTTGTTCCTTGCCATGTAATAGTTGTAGGATCATAGCATACTCACTATTACATGTTTTACATTCATTGAAAATAATTTTATGTATTTCGAGCAACTCATTCTCACCACCCATCTCAGCTCATCCTTGTCCTACACTTAGTGGGGGCAAGGGGTTAGATAGCCTTGTTGTAGTTTGACACTTGATGTTGTCCCTTTGGCTAGTTATCCTCCTTCCACATATACTGAACAAGATTGTGATGTGGACGACCTACTATAGGTTGAATTGCATGTTCCTTGCTAGTCTTGTATTTTTCTTCTTTTTCATGTTCTTTGTGTGATTTCATGTGTGTAATTTGATCCCCCATATTGTTTTGTTTGATGTGCCTTCATTTCCATTCCTCTATTTGTATCTTCATTCATCTATATGTTGTAAAGGGGTGATCCCACAAAGCTGGTTTACAATTTCTTGGAGATTCTATTTTTTGCTCAAATCACACATTTTTGGGAAATATAATGATTTAAGCCTTTTAAAGTTCCATTTAAAGCATTCCAATTGAAGAGGGTTTGATCAAACTACCTTACATCAAACCCCCTTGGATAGAACTCTGCTAGTTTTAAACCATACCTATAATAGATTCCTTTACACGTGAGATCAAAATGTTGATCAAAACCACTTTTATTTTATTATAAGCTTCCCAGTATGTCTAAATAAATTTAATTTAATTATATTTATTTTTTATTTTGTGAATGTAGTTTTTCACCCAAATCAAAGCTATCTATTCCACGATGAAAAATATAAGATTATAATTTTTTTGAAAAATATGAGGCAATTCGTATATTGAAGTCCTTGATCTAACAAAAATAAATAAAAATTTGATACATACAAAAAAAGTTAATGTTATAATAAATCATCATTTCCTAATTGCAAATTGATTTGACTTTGAAATTTGATTTAAAAAATATTCAATAAAAACACTACAGGAAACCAAAATGGAAGCACTATCATAGTTAAAAATGAATTTTATCTTCATGGAAAAGGCATATAGTTAAAAGTTATATAGTGATATCACCTTAAAAATAGTAGTTTATTAAGTCTAGTTTTGAAGGAGATGGAAAGAAGTGAAAGAAGGATTCCAAAATTTTTGAAAAATATATTTGAATCTACAAAAAAATTCACAAATCACTAGTTTGAAAATTATCTTCTAAATTCCACTTCGCTTTTAGCCGGTCACTATATACGAAAAGTGAAGATTTAGAAAAATTAAATAAAAGTCCTGCTTAAATAAAAATTGTAAACTAATATTAGATCACCAAAGAATACCTTTTGTCTTGTGTGTTTTCCTTTTGGGATACTAAGGGTCATTTAGGTTTCTTCCATAAGACCTCAAAGATTTTTTCTCTTTTTTCACTTTCTATACGCTAATATTCTAGTTCTATGTAGTATTTGTGAATGACATTATCTTTGATCTCATATATTATTAGAAAAAGAAGATTCACCCTAAAATCCATAGATCCTTGTATTTTGGGATTTCGCCTGGGAAACCTTCCTTTCCTTTTCAAGTGATGATTTGGATTTACATATGACTTGGCATAGGGCTTTCCAATTAAGCCCTCATTACCTAATTATTGTTAGAATTGATCATTTGCTACTTTAAAGTAAATTTCTCATAGCATGGTGTTAGAATTTTTTTTAAAGTGGGGGCATACATTGGCATTATTATTTTAAAAATATTTTACATTCCTCATGTTTCATTGAGTGATCTTCTTACTTCTTGTGAGTATCTTTTTCTTGGTGGTGTCATTGGGTTTTATGTCCTCCAAAAGTGTGACCTATCTTGTCATACAAATTTCCTCTTAGTGGTGATGCTACACGTTGCATTCCCTAAGTTGTGAATCTTTTACCTTGGACTTGTCCTCTCTTGGATACATTAGGCACAATGTTCCCTAAGAGGAGACCTTACATGAACTAAGCAAAATCCCTTTATACATGTTTATCTTCATTTTTTTTTATCATAAGTGTTTAGCATAACATAGCCTGTTAACCTTGTGAAGCTCACACCCTTTTTCATGGCCACCAAGCATATCACACTTTGCTTGCTTATGGAGCCTTGTCTTGTTTGTTCATAGGTTCTTGGCATAACTCAACTTGTTAAGCCTTATGAAGCTTGAATTTTATGTTTATTTTGTGGCTCCTTATTGAATTTTTAAAAGGTATAGCTTTGGTATGTTATGGGAACCTAATAAGATTCTCTCATTTTCCACCCTTGGGGGCTCATCTAGTGGACAACCGTAGTTTCAATAGCCCATGTGTGCATGTTGTTGTTTACATAGTAGACAACAAGTTCTACTTGTAAACATTTTTGGACAAAAAGTTGAGGCATGTTCCACATCACGATGGATAGTTGAGGCTTGATCCACACTTTTTATTTTTACCTTGCTTTAATTCTTTGGAATTATATGATTGAGCATCTTGTCATTGTTGCATACATATGGTTTGATCATCTACTTTAGTGTGATTTTTTCACAAGGTCATCCTCTCACTAAAGTGGGGGCTAAATGTAGTGAGAAAAAATGTATCCCTTTACATTTTCTCACTTGTTTGGGCCCTCCTAGCTAAAATGGACTTAATTGTGCCTTAATTCATTTTTGTAACCTTGTTGTATCCCTTTACACTTTCACAATTATTTAGGGATCCATTAATTAATTGAGCTTAAATATGCCTTAATTGGTCCCTTAATTCCTTTTCCAAGCCTGTTTAATTCTATTTTCCAAAGAAAAAACCCAACATTCATTAATGCCTAAACATAAAACTTCTCATTGAGAAATGTGTGTCCTAGGTTTAGGGACTTGGGACCCATTCGCCCATGGGAGAATAGGTCCTCTTTTATCTTAGGACTTAATTTAAATTATATTTCTAGCAATATTTTAACATATTCAAATCTGTAATTCAATGTTGAAGATTGTGATATTTGAATTTCAGGAAATTAAGGATATATACCTATAAATATAAGGTTATTTCACTATGTTTCACCTAACAATTTTATAAGACTTCAAGAGCACTTTCAAGAGAAATTAAAGGCATTCAAGAGCAGATTTATTAGATTTTTATTGCTGCATTCAAGATCCAATTATCATGTCAAAGTCTTCTTGCATCATGCATGTTTTTGGGGCTAACATTGTGATGTAGGTTTCATGATCAAATCAAGCATTTAAAGCACTATTTCAAGCAAGATCCAATGTTCAAGATCCACATCCATTGAAGCCATTTCATGCAAGTTGAATTTCATTGAAGGACTTATCCAAGAGTTTATTGAGTGGTAATATTGCTTTGTTCATTCTTCATTCTCTCTTTCATGAGTTTATTCATTTCAAGGTTTGATTACCAAAGTGGGGTTTGACCAAGGAAAACCCCCATTCACCAAAACTAAACAATTTTTCCCTTTCATATTGTGTTTGCAGATCTAGGTGGAAGAAAGCTTGAAGAACTCTTGAAGAGAAAATTTGGAGAAGTTGACAAAGCTGGAAAAGTTGTCTCACAAAAAATCATCTATAGAAATTATTTCTGACATTCTGACACTACCACTTGAACAAATTAGAAGATTCAAATCTATAGTAGAGGCTCCCAAAAGTTGTATAAAAACCCTGATAGTAGACCCATTCACCCCTAGGCAAATGAGTCCCAGTTAGCCTTCAAAAACTCACTTTTGGTGACTAGTAAACATAGTTATGCACTTCTCGAATTTGCAATTTAAATTTTGTTGATTCTTATTTTGAGTTTAATATTGTCGTTTTAAGTTTAATTTTATATAATTGGGGTAGTTTACTATTTTTATTTTTTCTCTAAAAAGTTCCTGGTGAACCTGACCCCATCCTTTAGTCATAAGGAAATATATAGATTCATACCTTAAGTTGACTCACTTAAGGGTTGTAAGTCAATCCTTTGTGTGGATCTCATTTCCTAATGAAATAAGGAAAATAGGTAGATATCAAACACCTTTTTGACCATCCAACCTAGATTTTTCTTTGTTTCACATTTATTTTTCTAGTTTTTTGTGTATTTTTGGATTAATCTTCATATATTTAGGTTTTTTACTCCACTTTTTATTCATATTTCCAATAAGTTTCCATATAGATACATTTTTACTAAACTGATTCCAAAAATACATAAATTGTTTGGATGTGTTTAACATACAAGATCAAGTTGTATTCTTAGGCTCAAGCTACAACCATAGTTGCAATATATTGCATAGAGGTCATTAGATTATAGTTTAATGAAAAATTGTTTAATGGCTGCTAGAGAGATCCTAATTCTATATCCAACAGTTATTTAATAATCTAAAGGAACATATGTTCTACACCAAAATTTTATCCTCTTTCTTATCCTTTTTATCATTTTTTTTCCATTATAATTATTGTTGTGTTTCTAGTCGTAGATCTTCTATTTGTCAATTATTGAAGAAAATTAGAAATATTATTATAAAACATTAATTTGCATCTATTTACATAGACAATCACAATATAAAATAATCTCCTTAACCTCATTAAGGTTCATTTTACATTTTTCCAAATGGAGAGAAAATGTGTGATAAGGGGGAAGACATAGCAATCAATTAAAGGACAAGAATGAAGAGATATCATGAGATAGAGTGATTTCTCAGAAGTCTAAAAAAAATCCTATAGAAGGATTTTTGTGATCTTGCAATGTAGATGGCAACTTTGCAACTTTTCAACTTTGACAATTCTGCTTCAATCTTGTTCTCCACTTGATATTCAACCTAGAAACCTGCAAACACACAACAAAGAGGAGAAAAACTTGTTGATTGTTCTAAGAATAGGGGTTTTCCTTGGTCAAATCCTGTTAGGTAAAGGAAAACCCCATTTAGGTAATTAAACCTTGTGATGAAACAATAAAGTAGAAGCATGAAACATGAAACATGAAACAATGATACCTTGGATGATGTCTTGGAATGTAAATCAGCAATCTAGCATGAAATGGCCATGTATAATGTAGATGTTGATCTTGAATTAGATGTGAAATATTGCTTGCAAATGGATCTTCAATACTAAATCAAGGTTTTATTACCATTAAATGACTTCAAAATGCTCTCGAATTGTTGTAATAAAATGTTGATAATATACCTTTGAATGTCTTTAAAATTCTCTTGAAAATGCTCTTTTTATCATCAATTTTCTATAATATTTGAATACTTGAAAGCTTAGATGAAACTATGTGAATTAACCTTATATTTATGCTAAATTTAAAGATTAACCTCGAAATTCAAATAATCCAAGTCGACATTAGATCTAGGATTGAAGATAATTAAAATATTGCCACAAATAAATTCAAAAAGGGGTGTCCTAGGCAAGGAGGATGCATTCACCCAAAGTGGCGAATGGGTCTTAGCACAATTTTCTAGGACCAAGCTTCTGGGAGGTGAAATAACATAAAAAAACCCACCTCAAATATGCCAAAAAAGGGGTGTCCTAGGTTAGGAGGACCCATTTTCCCAAAGTGGTGAATGAGTCCTAGCACAGTTTTCTAGGACTCCAACTTTGAAAATGTAAATGCTATGCAATATCATTAATGGGTGTCGAGATAGATCCATTGGAAAATGCAATTAATAAGGCTTATATTTGAGTTAAAGCGGTCAATTAAGCTTAATTGACCATAATTAATTAATGAATCCCTAGATTAGTGTGAAAGTGTAAGAAAACACTTGACAACACCCTAAATTAGGCACAATTAAGTATATTTTATCATTAATTATTCATTCCCAAGCTGAGCATGAAAAAGGGTTACTTTTTTTTATGCTACAGATTAAACTTTATGGCCTTCAAAACTTAGGTCTCCCACATCATGAATATAAGAGAATATATGACACATAAGAAGATTGATAAGAGAGTTACACATGCTAACTAAATAACCATTTTAATAAGTCCATGATAAATAGATAATCAACCAAAATAATCAATAAACCTTAGAATTAATGAGTTGGGACTAACTACATAATACTGAAATGAATGTTTAAATAAAAATTATTTAAACAATCATACCTATCTCTCAAGTTGACATTTATAATCCCTATCATAAATGTTGTTGATTGATTAACCATTTTATCACCACTATAGATAATTGTTAGATGAATATCTATATATGAATAATTAATTTATTTTCTAGTTTGGAGCACTTAACACTTATGGAACTAATTGCCACACACATAGATTTTGCACACCTATATGAGTTGTACACATGGATCTAAAATTTACTAATTTCAATGTTAAGAATAACATAACCTATATGTTTAAGAGTGATGTTTAAAAATGAGGTGTCAATAGACACAATTTATGACCTTGATAGGCTTGGATTCATCTACTTTGATTAGAACCATAATATCAATTTAGTGATCTAATGAAAGAGACTGTGTACAACAATCAAACATGCAATGATGCCTACGATGCTATGGTAAGATGATGATGTAATGTGGATAAGATCTCTTAAACATATGTTTAAAGGAATATTCACTAATATATAATGAATTAAAGTTTGTGTTTCAATACAACGCATTAACATGCAAGTTAACAATATTCATGCTCATATCAACTTATAACAATGTTTTACAAGGTGTCGACAATGAACCAAATTTATTTTTAAATGTTTCAAGTTTAGTCTACTTTTCTATCTTATGGATCTAACCTTAATCAATTCTACAATCATAGATTTGATTGAAAGTAAAAGAAAGATTATTTAAAGATCAAAACCAATCAATAAGAATATACACAAATAAAATCAAATAAAATTTAATTCATTTATCAACTGATATAGAATAACACATCACTTACACTAATCATTACCAAATAAAAAAAATTATATAAAAATAAACATAACACAAAAAAAATTGAAAGATATGCAAATATAAACAAAAAGGTGATATTATCACATTATGGACTCCTCTAAATGGCTCCTACGTAAACATATTGGAAAAGATGAGGTAAAAGGATATGGCATCTTCACTAAGAGCACATTAGACGAAGTGAAGAGGCAGAAAATATAACTCTACACGAAGTAGAGAACAGGATCATTGTCGTGCCCTAAAAGACAAAAGATACAGATGCCAAAATGGCGTCGGGAATATCAGGTCGTTACGTAATGGTATACGTCAGTATAATCAATAAATATATACAAGAAAATGACGCTCTCAATAACGTTGGCATTTACTATCAACTTTTTCGAGTAATACGGACCAATATCGAATTTCTTCTCTCCACAAAATGTTGGCCATAGCTATCAACATAGCTAATGATAACTGCATAAAATATAATTCAAATAGATTAACAAGGTTGGAAGCTGTAAACACTCGTATTTGTTTTCCATACATTTCTAATAATTCAACTGTAGTAGATATACCGTCGGCCAAATGCACGAAAAAGTTCGATCGGCCTAGTATATCAGCGCAACCGTTCTTTATGGGAAGCGAAGGTTATTAGCATCAAAGCAATTTCGGTCTGAATTCTCCAACACACAGCTATCGCCATTGTTGAAAGCGTTCAAGGAAATGCAGAAGATGCAGGAGTGCCCTTTCCAACAAGGGAAGACTACCCACCAGAAAGTTATAGATGAAAATGGCCTTCTCTTTCCGATGGTTCTCCTCCCCCAAGATAACAGCGAGGAAATTAATACCTTACAATCATTTCTTCACACCATTGAAAGCAACAGAGAGTGGATCAACGATAAGCTGAAGAAGGTGGGAGCATTGCTTTTCAGAGGATTTCCCCTTAAAACTGCATCAGATTTCAATATGGTTATGGAGGCTTTTGGTTGGGAAGAAAAGTCTTACGTGGGCGCAGCTTCAAGAACAAGGATTGAGGGAAGAGTTCACAGTGCCAACGAAGCTCCTCTCCATCTACCCATTAACTTTCACCACGAGATGTATCTGGTAAGTTTCTACCAGCAAAGAAAAACCGTCATCTTTTCTATGTATTTCGTGTTTTTTCAATATCATCATGAAAGATCTCTTTGTTGAGTCAGGTGATTGTTTTAAGGCTGAAGATCATGCGATATTCATATTGGTTTTTAATATGTTGCTGATTTGTTTTTTTGTTGACGCAGTTTGAGGATTTTCCAACCAAAATAACCTTTTTCTGCGAGATTGCTCCTCCAGATGGAGGGCAGACCGCCATTTTATTGAGTCATAAGATTACTGAAAGAATGGAAGAGAAATATCCAGAATTAGTAAGCAAGATCGAAAAGGAAGGAGTGATCGATCTATTCGTTTTTCCTGCAGAGGACAATCCTGATGATTTTCTAACGGGCTGGCAAACTATCTACAAAACCATGGATAAGGAAGAAGCTGAAAGGAAGTAAGAATATTGAATTTTGGCAAAATTCCACATAATTTTATTAAAAATCAAAGTGACATATCTTGCGAATTTGTTTCCAGGGCTGCAAATTCTGGGCTAAAACTGTCCAATGTGAGCTGGGATGGGGAAAATATGATGCTTCAGATAGGACCTACTATTTCTATCAGAAAAGTAGATGGTAACAAGAAATTTTGGTTCGATTCGTTAGCAATTAGAAATGCAAAGAAGCCCCGTACACTAGGAGATGGATTTGTGGTTCCTAGAGAGGCCATTGAATCATGCCTTCAAATTGCCGAAGAGGAAGCTGTTGATCTGAATTGGGAAGTTGGAGATGTGGTTGTGTTAGACAACAGATTTGTGATGAATGCAAGAAGGCCTTCTAAACCGCCTAGAAGAATACTTGCTGCCTTATGCAAGTAATAGTACTCATGCTTACTTTAACTAAACTATATTTGTGGTATTTATGGTATTGTGGAGGGAAAATTCTAAGCTAGAGATTTTGTAAGCTTATTTTCATTGCTTTATAAATCTTATAATGATAGCTTTGTTTTGAAATAAATTGCAAAAAAACTTTGGAATCTATATATATTTGTGAGTAAAAATTGTTTTGATGTGTTAAAATTTTGTATATATTATGGTAATTATAGTATTATAGAGTGAAAGTTCTAAATTAGAGATTTTGAATGCTTATTTCATTGTTTTAGCAATCTTATAACAATAGACTTGTTCAGAAATAAATTGTAAAAACTTTCGAACCTATATTTTTATGTATAAAGGATTTTGATGTGTCAAAAAAAAAATGTATTGAGTAGGAATGATTTTGATATAATCTCAAATTTTTGAATTCCACTTCTCCAAATTCTTGAGTTGAATTCTCAAGTTCTTAAATTCTATCACTTCAAATTTGGAATAACAAATCTCCCAAATTATTAGATCTAGCATCGGTGCTAAGTGACATCTAGAATGCTCCATCAAGTTACCTATTGATCCTTGTAAAGGCACAATTCCCAAGATCCACAAAATCCCAAACTATCTAGGTAGCTATCGATGTTAAGTATAATCTATAATAGATCCCTTTGTATCTTCAAAATGAGGTTAGCTTAGAATACATAATCATCACCATTCTTAGCATTGAATGGATATTCAATAATAGCATCCAAAGGATCCTTAATCAAGGCTATATCAACATCATTTGATTTGTCTTTGTGCTTTCCCTTGAGATCATTGGCCCACAATTTATGATTCTAGGTTATGTAACCTCTTTTCTTGTAGTAATAACATTCAACCTTCCCTTTAACTTTATATAATATTCTATAATTATTTATGAGTAATATGCATTCTCATGTTGAGAAGAACCTTATGTATCTCCCACAATTGTTCTTTGTTCTTCAACTATGCAAGAGGAATTCATATCTTGAGTTAGTCACATTGTTTACCATGTTAATATTGTTGGTTATCATCATAGTCGACTATTGTAATATTTTTGGCTATTATATTATTATTTTTTAATGGATTTATCTTGATTACTACATAATAATGTTATTTTTCATACAAAAATCATACCATGGATGATTATTTTAATCCTCATCTTTAATTATAATGGTTTTAACTTGTATTATATTGATTATGAAATTGTGGGAATGACTATAATCCCCTATACCTTACCCCATGTTTGGGAGAGTTTTTTGGGCTAAGTCAAAGACCAATAGTAGGACTTTGGTGAATTTTGTAACTATTATTATGATCTAATAGATATAGTTCACATGACAATTATATTGGTCTCATGGGAAATGCCTTCAACAATGTATTGCTACTTAACTTAGAAAATAGCTCAATTTTTACAAATGGGAACATAGAATATCAAAAGGTTGATTCCAATAATATATGGCTTAACTTTTACATTGCTTTTTATTAATGTATAATTTTTAATTCATAAATTAACCTAAAAATATATTGAGTGAATATTATTACACTAAGTATGCATAAATAAAGGTAGCTTTATTTAAAGAGAAAGTAATGAAAGGATCTAAAATAAAGTTGTCTATTTTGATTGTGAGACATATTTTATTCACTAAATAATAAATTACCCTACTATTAATATAATGAAAGGATTAACTTAATAAGAATTGATAAAGGCATCATTTTCATTTAGATATTTAAGTACCATTTTCTAGTTTTAGTTTTGTACATTAATTTTAGATTATTCTTTAAGATGTTATTTATTGAGAAATAGTTAAGATAAACTAATAGTTAAATAATATCCTACTTAAAAAATAAGTAAATTAATGACAATATAACAAACAAATATTATTAAAGTTATACACAAGAATTTATCCTAGAATTATAATCAAAAGAATTTGTTTGTAATTTATCAAGTATGTTTAGAGTATAAAGGACATATTAAATTAATATAAATGTATACACTTAAAAAAATGGTCATTCAATATTTATGTAAAAGGGACTCAATTGTTCTACATGTAAGCTAAAAGAAGGGTTAGAGAACTTAATCCTACCTATATTACCTAGCAATTAGGTATAAAAATTTGATCAATTAGTGAGAGTTACAAAATTGAACTACGTGCAAATTTTGAATGTTAATAGGTTAAGATTGTGTGTTTACTTTAAGAAAACATATTATTAACCACACCTTAGATATTAGTTTTGATAGAAATTTGCTATTTGTATTTCAAGTGCAAATGAAAATACCTTGTTATAAATTAACATAGACATAGTTCAAGAAAACATCGCCCCAAAAAAAATTCATTGACAGCCTTAAATTTTGAGAACACAAGTCAATAGACAACATAATTGTAACACCTAAAAAACCATATAAAAGGAAATATTTCATCTTGATGAGATAGATCTCATAGGAGAATTAGTTTTCCCTCAAGTAGTTATCATTACAACTTGTAGGATACTTCTCCCATGTTAACCAGTTTGTTCTCTAGATGCTCATCCACTACACTTTATTTTGCAACAAAATCAAGAGTGATCTATCCATAGACAATCCACATGTATGCAATGCTTGATCTTACCATATTTGACTTATACATAATAATGGTAAGTCAAAGTTGGAGATTAGATGTTACCATCAATAAGGACTTGGATCTTGGGTGTAGCATAAAATATTTGAATAAATCTAATAGCCCAAGGAAGTTTCAATGTACAAATACATGGGGAATCACTATATGAATATGTCTTAGATCAAATATAAAATGGTCATAAACACAAAATAGGGGAACATCTTAGTAGTAAATGAAAAGGGAATCTTAGTTGAGTTATCCATTAATGCAAAAAAATTAGAATAACTATAGGAACAAAGAAAAAATGAAAATAGAGAAAATTTTACTACAGATAAAATTTTAAAATTGTAGTCTAAAAACTTGTAATATAGGGACCTCCCTTTATAAAATAGTATATTGTAGAACTATTATTCTTCTTGCCAACTTGAAAACTCACCCTACATTTTATTAATAAGAGCATGTAAACCTAAGATGAATTTTAGAGTAAACTATTAAGTTTCCTTTTACATTTAGATGAATAAGAATGATAATCTGCAACACATTATTCAACACCATAGAGTCATAAAATGATTTTAAAATGGGAAATTATGAAGTATTTTAGGATGTTCAACTTAGTCCTACTCTAGGACCAAGCTTGTGAAAAAAGAAAAACCATGGGAAGACTGCTTGTCTCTATTTAGGATGTTTCTGTGAGTTATAAATTTAAGGGGATGCCACTTTTAGTCAAAAAAATTATAACTATAGAATTCATTTGATTTCCTAAAAATGGATTACTCCTAAAACATTATAATAGCACCCAACATTCAATTACAACTATTTAATTAATAAAAAAATTTCTCTTTTTCCTTTTTCCTTATGTTCTTTTTTGTTTGTCTCTATGTATTTCCTTATTTTTCTGTTGGGTAGTGAACCAACAATTTTAAGGTGTTCCATGGACTTCTCTTGCACTCTTAGGTTTTTCACATGAAAGGAGAGAGATGGAACCCTAAAATTGAGGTGGTTCACTTAAACTAAGGAATATATGATGTAATTATAACTAAGTGTTATGATCTAAATACAACTAATTGATAAAATTTATTGATTATGAATGCAAAACTAATGAAATATGCAATGTTTAAAAACACAGTGTGATATGCAGAGATGAACTAATAATGTCAACAAATAAAAGTAGAACTGTATGAGACTTAACAGAGTACACCTGCAAGTTGAATGCTTGAATGAATTAGGTGTAAAATCAATAGAGAAAAACTTATTTATACACAATTATGCCCTAACTACCCAATAATACAACTTCACAGGCCAACATAAGGTCTTAATGAATAAAAACCCAAAAGAAATTTTGAATTATTTTGAATTTGGAGCCAAGAGGAACTCATTTGCCACCCATGGAAAATGGGTCCCACTCTAGGCTTGTAAGTGGGTGTTAGGAATTAAGTTTTTTTTAATGTTGTTTGTCAGTTTTGAATTCAAAAATACACTTAATTAAGGCTTATAAGTGCATAAAGGGGCCAAATAAAGCATTACATAGGTGTAAATAGTGATAACAAACCTAGAAGAGCGTGAAACCTTGTTACAATACTTTACAAAACTTTGAAATAGGACTTGATAAGGGATAAAAAGGTGATTTTTAGATGAATTATAATAAGAAGAGTCTAGAAAAGTGTAGAAATTTGTTAAACACTTTACAACACCTTCACAAGACATCATAATTTAAATATTATGGACATAATGTGAATGCATATGTTACATTGAAACATTAAATCAAAGAAAAATAGGTCAAAAATCACAAGGGAATGACTTAAATAACCATGAAAATGTCAATGATCCATTTTTCTATGGTACAGGTGGTGTGGAAACAGAAAAGTATCCCTTTTTTCTTGCTTTATTTTGGATTAGTTAATGACAAATTCGACTTAATGAAGCATTTATTTAGTGTTGTGAGGTGTTTTACACATCCACATTAGGTCTTGGTCTCTTGAAAATTGAATAAAATGCATGTCTTGTAAAGGTGTTGTAAACAATTATAAATGATTTTCACACTTTTCTTGAATTTTTATTAAGCATTTAAGTCTAATATTATTCAAAAGTTAGCTTTTCCCTCTTCTTCTATAATTAAATAATAATTTTAATTATATAATTATTTCTTAGCCTTTTATCTCTATAATTAAATAAATTTTATATTTATTTAATTATTTATCCTTTCTTTATCTCACCAATTAAATAATTATTTTAATTATTTAATTACATAATTTGTTCTCACCTTTCTTTTGAAATAAATAAAATTAATATTTTATTTATTTCTCCTATGTTGGCCACCCAAATTAAATAATATTTATTAATTATTTTCTCTTATCACCTCTTTTTCCACACCAATCTTATCTTCCACCTCAAGTCTTTATCTATCCATGTCTTTCTTTTCTCAATTATGCTCCACCCTTGAGTAAATTATCTTCTAATTTAATCTTGGCCCTTGATCATGATCCTCATTCTTAACTCTCATCTATAAAAGGAGTCCTTTAAACCCTAATTCATTCATTCATTCATTCAATCACCATTCATCATTCATTAAGCATTCAATATAGCATTCAAGAGAAAGATTATTCAACCATTGTTGTAGAACATCAAGATAAATCATCATGGCAAGGTAGTAATTCCATTATTTCATGCTTCATTACATTATTTCTTTATTTTGGTTTAATTACCTAAAAAGGCGTTTGACCAAGGCAAACCTCCATTCCTTAACATCCAACATTTCTTTCTCTTTCCTTGTGTGTTTGCAAATTTAGGTATCTTAAAGACTTGGAAATAATTGAAGATTAGGTTGAAGACTCATTAAAGACATCTCCTTGTTTTCAAATCCAAAATATCAACAAAAAGTCACTTTCAAGCCCAGAAATCAGAATTTTAGAAGTGGAGACCTGTCAAGAACTAGAGTGTAGATCGAGTGCTTTCATTTCCACTTTCAAATTTTCAAAAATTGAGAAGCGGAATAAGTCACCAACAATGGTGAATTAGTCCCACTAAACCTATTTTTTTGGAGTTTTGCAATTTGGATACCCATTTGGTCAAAACAGGTTTCTAAGTAGTTTTTCCAAAACTAGGACTAAGTCGCCCAGATTGGCACAAGTGTCCCAATCAGCTTTTCCATCAAGTTTTTTAGGATTTCAAACCTGCATTCCATTCTTTTTTAGCCTCCAAGTGTACACCTTCAATTTCATTAGTTTCTATTACAATTTACTTGCATTCTTAGGTGTTCTTGCATACATCACTGTGTTTTCCAACAGTTTATATTTCTTAGGTTTAACATCATTAAATTATTTATTCTTCAGTTTATTTCTTTAGTACATAATATTTAGATAGATTTCACCCTTTTCACATTATTCTTGAGTGCAGAAATTTGCACATTGGCCCCAATTCCTCTCCTTTTAGGTGAAAACCCTAGAAGAGTTAGAGGAACCCTTGGGTAACGAAAATCATTTTGGTGAACCTGAATTTGGAATAATTTTCTTTTCTTATTTGGATTTCATCATCCTAGATATAGCTTGAATCAACATTGCATTAGATTTTGCATTGTTTTGCATTCTAGGGTTTTAAAATTTTGCATTAGTGAGAGTACATATACTTTGCATTTTTCCACTTCAAATCATTGTGAAACACCTGAAAACTAAATTTTCTTTTAGTATTCAAGTCATACATACTAAAAAGCAGCAAAACCAATTAAAATTTTCTAAAATTTAAAAAAAACACTAATTGGGACTAATTCGCCATTGTGGGTGACTTAATCCCAATCCAAACTTTTAACTGTCTATTACAGTGTTAGAAACCTTGTTTTTTTCTTCCTAAGCCTCCTCGTATTATATAATATAAGTCTAGAAACTTTTGGGGACATTTTTTTTATGCATTTAGGTCAAAAACATCAATTTAGGGTAGTCATTTTTGAAATCATTTCAATTTCTAGCATTTTTGT
The DNA here is from genome assembly GCA_007258455.2 of Sequoia sempervirens. Taxonomy (NCBI): domain Eukaryota; kingdom Viridiplantae; phylum Streptophyta; class Pinopsida; order Cupressales; family Cupressaceae; genus Sequoia; species Sequoia sempervirens. The sequence continues at coordinate 140,006,592 of VDFB02168118.1, read as the reverse complement.
GTAATAACCCTCCTAGTTGCTAGTTGGACTCAGTATTTTTTATGCTTTGATTGGATACATTGATACTATGATAGTACTAGTTTTGTGTGAGTGGTTAGTTAGAAATTTGATGATGCTGTTATTCCATTTGTGGACATGATTATTTCATATGACATTGTGGTTGGCGATGTTAGTTTATTTACAGAATTATATTATGATGCAGTGATTTAATAAATTATGTCATGAGATGAATTGTTAGTTAGAAATGTCAATTTATCAATCATATTATAATTGTTAGGATAGATGTGATGAAGGACAATGTAGCATCACTCATTGTGAGTGCTCTGTTACGCTACGATTCCTTCTCACAATACAATGCTTTGATTTTATATATATATATATGCACATGTATACGAATTCATTTGTATGCAGGTATTGCAGGTACATAGTCTTGATTCCACCTGCTTCGGCAGGACAGGGCGAGCACCAATAGCCCAACGGTCAAATGTTGAAATAGAAGTGACAATGAAATCATCTCAAGTCCCATGTTGTCAAACCATCAAATTGATTGGTCTTGTACATTTTTTTCTTGTAGTTGTCATCATTTTTGGTTTGTCTTTGTGTATTGACGTATTTTATCAATGTGACACTTTATAAGTTATGATTTGTTTAATTTAAATGATTGTTTATTTTAATGTCAGATTAAATTGTATTTAAATATTTAGAACTTTTAGTTTTAATGTTATGAACCTTATTAAATACTAATTAAATATTAAAATGTATTTATTATTTTAATTAATTATCTTGTTGAGGATAATTATTAAAATAAAGTATATTTTGTGCAAAACAAATAAATCTTGCAAAAGTAGTTTTGAAAGTAGAAAATAATAAAAAAAGGAAACTCAACTAAAATGAAATTAGATAGTTTCTTTTTATTAGATATTTTTTTAGAAATTTCCAAAAAAAAAAAGGAAAAGAGGCATATTTTATTATTTGCAGAAGGGTGAATTTTGATGCACAGGGGAGAATGTGACAGAATTTTCAAAAGAAAATAAAATAAAAATAATGCCTTTGAATGTTGAGATATTCTGAAGTTTTCAGGAAATGGGATTTTGTCAATCTATTACTACATGTTTTTGGAAGGGCTTCGAAGACAATATTGGATTTGAAGTTGAGCACGATGTTCTGAAGAGGAGGAAGAATGAAAGCTATTCGAGAAGACTCTCAGGATCAAGCTTCATCAATTTTTTCAACCAAGCGCAGGACACCAGGTTCCACTTGTTTTTCCCTTGTTTTCTCTTTCATCTTCCTGTTTCAGAGAAAAAAGAAAAGAATGAAATAAAACAATTAATTAAAAAGATTTGTGAGGGTAAAGAAGATTTTTTTTGTGTGAATGAAAAAATTCTGGAAAATATTAGACCAGTATTCTAAAAGTTATTGGATTGATTTCAATCTGTCAAAACAAAAACTTTCATTTTCTGAAAAGTCCAATTTGATTATAATGGGATTTTGGGGGAAAAAATTGATCTCATCTTTGAGAATAATGAATTTGAAATTTCTCTGGAAATATAAATATATATGAATGTTGTGTTTTAAATCATCCCTCTGTATTTTTTTTTTTACCCTATTATATATATACAATTTATCCCTCTGGATTTCTTATATTTTGTTATATATATATAATCTTTCCCCCTGTATATTTACTCTGTTATATATATACAATTTATCTCTCTGGATGTTTTTTTTTTTATTCTGTTATATATATAATTTATTCCTACAAATTTTTACTCTGTTATATTAATATATATACATCATTTATATGTATATATATAAGAGTATTTTTTTAAAAAATTATTTACACATTTCTGTGCGTCGGCCGTACGAAATTATGTTTCATAGTGTTGAATGAAAATAATTTTTGAAATTTCTTT
>VDFB02168118.1:139992549-140004582 GCA_007258455.2 Sequoia sempervirens | reverse complement strand
CTAGATATCAGAGTTACAAATCTAAATTTGAAAGAATTAGAATTGTATCCTTCATGTAAAAAAAGTTATATGTTATACGGTATGCGTCACTTTTTAAAAATGTTGTTTTCTGAAAAAAATCAATTTTTGTGGGAGATGGAAAAAGAAGTGTAATTTGATTCAAAAAAATTTGAAAAAAATATTTTTAGAATATACAAACAAAATTTGATGAGACTCTAGTTTGCACCATCTTCAAATTCCTCATGGTTTAGCTGCTATAGGTGCCCGAATGTGAAGATTTAGTTAAAAATAATAATTTCAGTGTCCAGTTTGGCCAAAAATTGTAAACCACTATTATGGGATCACCCCTCTCTAACTCTCTCCCATCCTCTCTAGTGCTCTCTGAAACTTTCCCACCCTCTCCCACCCTCTCCCACACTCTCCTAGTATCTCCCACCATCTCCCACTGTCTCTCCCACTCTCCCATTCTCTCCAACTCTCTCCCACCCTCTCCCATGCTCTCTGTCTCTCTTTGACTCTCACACCCTCTCTCACACCCCCTCTCCCACCCTCTCCTGCTCTCTCTAACTCTCACACCTGATGAGCCCAAAATATGCTCATAATTTGGATATCATGGTGTACTTTTAATACCTTTACTTTTGTTGTTCATGGTTGTTTAACTCTCTTGAAACCTTTTATTGGGGGATATACTGTAGCAATACACTTTCATGTTCTTGCAGCCTATCATATTGACATGTCTATATTTATTACCCTGTTTGACTTCCGAAATGACTAGTATAATGCATATCATTTTTGAATGATGAAATAGATTTAAATATGTGATTAATGAATGGATATTGTGTATGTTCCATGCACCTTTTCTTTCATATCTGTTACCTTGTGTTTCACAGGTTGTTGAAGAAAGCATGATCGAGTCAAGCGCAACCAATCTCAACCTTGCAGTAAAGTCCATTTCCTGCATGACTTCGAGGAAGCTCTGGTGGAGACTCTTTGACTAAAATTGTTGGGAAGGATTTTAAATGACATTTAATCTAGAAAGAGTGGAGTGTTAGATTCTCTCTGGATTGGGTTGAACAGATAAACTCATCTATGAAGTTTGTTCCTCGATTTCAGGATACATTTTATATCCATGTCTTTCTCTATTAGGGTTAGTTAGTTGTTCTCCTGATTTAAAAATAAGTGTTCCTCCTGCGAGGGTGAACAAGAAGGAGATATATAGATAGATAGAGAAGCAGATTATGTAAGAGTTAAAGTTATAATATGAATCAGATTTTTTGTTAGTTTTCTAAAACAAACAATCAATGTAAATGATTTCTTGTTATGAATAAAAGTTAATGGAGTTCTAAGCACAATCTTCTGCATAAATTAGTTGATGCTTGCTAAGGGGTCCCACTTAGTAAGTATCTATTCGAGAGTAGTTGTTTATCTTTTGTTAATTCAAGTTAGATTTCATTTTAGAAGTTTCAACACAAGCTCAGTTTTATACTATTCCTACAGCATCAGGAATCCATCCCTGTGTTTGTTCCTGCAGCATAAGGCCAGTTTATAGTTTGTCTCTCAATTGTAGCTATTACGATTTCTGCTTTGGTTAGATTATGATTGAGTTAAGAGAACTTTGCATTACCTTCCTGTAGCATAGGTAGAATTCCTTTCCAAGTATTTATTTTCAATAGGTTGTGACTGAAACCGGTTCTTAGTGCACATATAGTTTCACTCTATTTAAAGTTTACGTTCCCTGGTTTGAACAGTAAATCAACAACCACGAAGAGGTATTAGTCACTTGCTGGAATGTCTAATTCCCATGATAGGTTTTACCATCATTTCATATCCTTTTGTGGGCGCAACCATTTTTGGAACCGTTGCTGGGGATGGTGTCAATCTAAGAACCTGCTATAGTCATTGTTAGCAGTAGTTTTTCAAGTATTTTCAAAATCTTTTAAAATACCATCCATTTTTGTTGCATGCATAGAAGAAGAGATGCTCAAGGAATATTTCTCCCTAACATGCCATTCATTGCTAAGAAAATTAAACCAGCTTATATCCTATTTGAGGACGAAGGAGACTTAGATGTTGACCCATTTGCTGAAGGTTTGTGTGCTGACTTGCTATTCGGCCCATTTGACGAAGAACCTGAAGAAAATCTAGTTGCTCCTATACTTGGTTAGGTGAACATGGCACGTAATCCACCTAATCGACCTCTTGCTTTTGAATTCCCCATTATTGCTCAACAAAACAATGACAACCTTAAGAATATTCCTTTTTAATTACTTACCAAGTTCTATGGCTTAGTTACAAAAGACCCAAAGACCTTCTTGTTCGAGTTTGATATCCTCTATCGCAGTTCTGACTACACTTCAGATGCTCACAAACTAAAATTGTTTCCTACTACCTTGAAGGAGGGAGCTCTGAAATGGTTCATGAGTTTGGGAAGGGGTGTTGTCAATAGTTGGGCAACCATGCAAACAAAATTTCTTGAGAAATACAAGGAATACTGTAAGAGTGGCAGTAAAGGTGGTGATATATTCCGAATTCGATAGAAGGAAGATGAAAGTCTAGAGGATTATATATCAAGATTCTTGTTTTCTCTGAAAAAGAATTTAGACCATACTCTTAATGAAGAATATCAAAAATTAATTTTTCTAAAGGGAATCAATGATACCTGTATAGATGCCTTGGACCTGATGGGAGGCAGAGATATCACTCAAACATCTTTGGATGATCTCATGAAGATATGTCTCAATTACTCCTGAGCAAATGTGAAGAATGATAGAGGCCATCAAGCTACAGTGGGAAAGTCTTCTTCCAACGGTGTTTCCCAGATGGAGATCACAAATTTGTTGTTTGATTTCAAGTAGGACATCATAAACAACATGGCTACATAGTTGGATACCATGCAAGCTCACAAGAAACATGTGGAGGCTGAAGTAATCCTGGCTGAGTTCTGTCCACATTGTAGACAGAAGAAACGTGACTGTAGATGCAAGATGGTGGCCAACATGGAGGCTAAATAGTTACCTACTGATTTTAAGATGATAGAAGGTGATGATAACCAAGTCTTCTTTGTTGCACAAAGGAGACCATGGGCTCTAAGACAAGGTATGCCTTAAGATCCTTTGACTTTTGGTAATCCTTACTCTAATTATAATAACCAATGGCAACCTACATATGGCCAATCTTTACTTTGGAATGCTCCTCAACCATACTAGCCTAACTATTAGAGCCCCCAATGGCAACCCCCTTAAGGAGGTTGGCAGCACCCACAAGGACAATGGACTCCACCTCCAGGTAACTGGTAGCAGAACCCTCAATGGAGAGGTTCTCAGCAATGGTAGAACAAACCCTCTAGATTCCTGCAGTCTCAGCAGCCACAACCTCTTGCCCTTATGCCTCCTCCTACAGCACCTGCAGCAAATATTGGCCCTACAAAACAAATGCCTATGCTTGCTCAACCATTGTCAAATCCCAATAATAAGTAGTAGAAATAACAACAACCTATGTATTCTGTAGAAGTCAACCAGTATCCAACTTATGCCATGAATATCAATGATATCCATCTCAGGTCTGGAACCACTCTCCCTTCTCCACAACCACCTATAATTACTGAGATTCTAGACTCTGCTGTTGAACAACCTACTGATCATGCAGAAGATATACCTATATCAGCTACTACCTCTAAGGAACCTATCCTGTAGCCTCAGGCTACACCACCTTTTCCTCAGAGATTGCAAATTACTACACCCAAGACCATTGAAGAGCCCACCTTTGATATTTTGGAGTAGCTAAAGAATGTACAAGTCCAAATTCCTCTTTTTCAAGCTATTAAGGATGTTCCAATTTATGAAAAAGTCATTAAAGAGGCTTGTTTAAAGAAACAAGGAAGAAAGAAAAAAGATCCCCAAACTATCCATGTCCTAGGATAGTTAGCTGATATTATGTTTGGGAAGGTTGTCATTCCAAAATATACTAATCCTAGAAGTCCTATAGTAAAAATAAATATCAATGGTCAAGTAGTAAGAAATGTTTTGGTTGACTTTGGTGCAGCCATTAATGTGATGACCAAGCACACGATGGAGTGTTTGAATATTCCAAACATTCAATCTACACTGACTGTCCTACAACTTTCTGATAGTTCTACGGTTACACCCGATGAAGTGATAGAAGATGTCATTGTCACCCTTGAATCTTGGGAATACCTTGCTGAATACCTTGCTAATTTCACCATATTGTCCACTAAGGAAACCTTAGGAGGATATCCTATTATCCTAGGTAGACCTTGGTTAGCTACAACTGATGCCCTTATAGGATGTCGTTTAGGAGACATGACAATTTCTGATGGTCAGTCAAGGAAGAAATTAGATTTATACCCAACTGCACAACCTCTGCCAGATTTGTCTCAACCAGTTTGGACAGATCTAGGTATAGGAATCTGAAGAAGTCAATTCATTAGCTTAGTTAATGATGCTATGAACTGATTAATTTTTAGAAATTCAGAGTGAAGATAACTTTTTTCTACACATTTTGCAGTTTAGTTCTGGTTTGAATAGCCCATCTGATTTGGACAACCGTTCTCAGCAATGTTTCCTGCAACAAGTAGATCCTAAGAGCCATTATGATTTGCTATTATGTGATATATAGGCACCACCTTTATCAACAACCTCAATAAATGATCTCACCAAACAGATAGAAGTATCTCCAGGCCATTGTTTGCATATTAATAATAAGTTGCCCCCATCTCAACAAACTGCCCTAGCCACAATGTTGCAAGCCCATAAAAGAGTTTTTGCATGGGACTATGGGGATATGAAGGGTTTAGACCCAAAACTCTATACACATCACATATATATTAACAGTGACTTCAAACCTATTAGGCAGCCTCAAAGAAGAATTAATCCAGCTTTGAGAGAAATTGTTAAAGAAGAATATTAAAAAATGTTAGCAGCTGGCTTTATCTATCCAATCTCTGATAGTCAGTGGGTTTCCCCATTGGTCATTGTTCCTAAGAAATGAGGAAAATGGAGGGTATGTGTAGATTACAGAGAGCTCAACTTGGCAACAAAGAAAGATTACCTTCCTCTTCCATTCATTGATCAAGTTCTAGATACTTTAGCTAAGAAAAAGTACTTCTCATTCTTAGATGGATTTAGTGGGTACAATCAAATCAAGATTGCTCCTGAGGATCAAGAAAATACTACTTTTACATGCCCCTGGGGAACATTTTCCTATTTTGTTTTGCCTTTTGGTCTCTGTAATGCTAGACTGCAACTTTCTAGAGGGAAGTCATAAGTATCTTTTCAAACATCTCATATGATTGCATGGAAATATATATGGATGACTTTACTATTTATGGTACGACATTTGAGGAAGCTCAAGACAACTTGGAGAAAGTACTGCAGAGATGTGAAGATCACAACCTATCACTGAATAGTCAAAAGTGCTTCATGATGATGCAGGAGGGAATAATACTTGGTCAGTATATTTTTGTTGTAGGAATTCAGGTTGATCCTGCTAATATTGAGGTCATCTCTAAGCTACCCTCTCCTGCCAAGCAAAAAGAGGTACGGAGCTTTCTAGGCTATTCCAGATACTACAAAATATTCATCAAGGACTTTAGCCAAATAGCAGGCCCCTTATACAGTCTGCTGAAGAAAGATGCAGATTTTTCTTGGCTAGAAGAATGTGAAAAAACATTCCTTGACTTAAAAGTCACCCTTACACAGGAACCTATTCTGAAAGGACCTGATTGGTCATTTCCATTTCATATTCATACTGATGCATCAGATTATGCCATTGACGCAGTGTTAAGGAAGAAGGATGGTTCAATAGAACATGCACTCTATTACATAAGCAAAAAACTGTAAGGAGCTGAATTGAACTACACTGTTATAGAAAAAGAAATGTTGGCAATTATTTACGTGCTCAATAAATTTAGGCATTATATCACTGGTTATTAGATATTTTTTCATACTAATCATGCCACAATCTGGTATCTCATGAACAAAGCTGCAATATCTGAGAGACTGGCAAGATGGTTATTACTGATGTAGGAATTTGACATTACAATTGTGGACAAGCCAGGTAAAGCCAACATGGTTGCCGATTTCCTTTCTAGACTTCAAAGGAAAGATGACTCTGCAATTATTGAAGACTCCTTTCTTGATGAGCACCTATTTGTAATCAAGGTTATTCACCCATGGTATGCTGATATAACAAATTATCTAGCTACAGGTAGAACTCCTCCTCAATTCTCCCCTAAGGAAAAGAGATTATTGGTAGAGAAAAGCTTTAACTTTTCTTGGATTGCAGATTGCATGTTTTATACAGGGCTAGATCAAGTTATGAGGAGATGTGTACCAGAGGAGGACACTCATGATATACTGCATGCCGGCCATGATGAGTCGTGTGGTGGACATTTTGCTGCCAAAAGGACAACGATGAAAATTTTAAATACTAGTTACTATTGGCCAAATTTGCATAGAGATGCAGCCAAATATACTAGGAGGTGTGACAGATGCTAGAGGATGGGAAGACCAACTCGATCTGATGAGATTCCTCTATTTCCACAAGTTGTAGTTGCACCCTTCGACAAATGGGGACTGGATTTTGTAGGACCAATTGATCCACCTTCCAATGGTAAGTCCTACATCATTGTATGCACAAATTATGTCACAAAATGGGTAGAGGCTAAGCCTGTGAAACATGCTAGGGACAATAAAGTGGTTGAATTCCTCTATGAGGAAATATTCACTAGGTTTGGTGTTCCTAGGGAAATAGTGACAGATCAAGGAGCACAATTTACTTCTACACTTATCACAGCTTTAGTCAATGAATATAATATATGGCACAGGAAATCAACTTCTTATCACCCCCAGGCCAATGGCTAGGTTGAGGTCACCAATAGGGACATAGAGGCCATTTTGACTAAAAGTGTAGATTTCCATAGGAAGGACTGGGCCACAAGGTTACCATAAGCTATATGGGCCTACCGTACTACCTGGAAGACTGCTATAGGATATACACCTTTTGAAATGGTGTATGGTAAAACAACTGTAATGCCAATAGAGTTTGAACATAAGACTTTAAGAACAACACTGGAGATGAACATGGATTTAACAAATGCACAAAAGGACAGAATCATGCAGTTCAATGCTCTGGATGAGCTCCGAAAGAATGCCCTGCAACACATTGAGATGATACAAAATCAGAGAATAAGGTGGCATGATAAATACATTAAGGAGAAGAAATTCAAAGTAGGAGATTGGGCTCTACTTTATGACTCATGATATGAGGACAGTCCAAGAAAATTACAAACCAGATGGTTGGGCCCGTATGAAATTGAGAATGTATTTGCTAGTGGTTTAGTTCAACTTATTACAATTGATCCTATTAGATTCAAGCTGTTAGGTAATGGACACCGCCTCCAGTTGTACCATAAACTAGTCTCAAAAGAAGAATTCATAAATTAGTTTGTTCAGGATCCTATCACTAATTCTCCTGTAGCTAAAGGCTTTATCCTTTCTCCTGCAGCTTCTTCGTGATTTTTTAATGCATGCTCATAATAAAGGTTTCCTTTTTAAGGGAACCCCTTTTTCTTCATTTTCACTTGTCACCACATCTCACTTCTTTATCTTCCGTACCATCCATCCATTCCATCCATTCATCTCGTTCATCCACGTCACCCATCAACCTCATTCATCCGCACCAACCTTAATTATGATATTATTCCCAATTGTCATCTCATGCTGAAGCCGTCAACTTTATCAACATGTATAAGCATTTAATGAAAGGTACACAATATCTTTTGATTATCGCATTTTTGATTTATTTCATTCTACTCATTTACTACTATGTCTGTATCAGTCATTATTACCCGATTTCCGCCTATTCCCTAGTACATGTGTGGAAACATGTCATACTCTAAGTAGGGGGTAGGATAATCCACTTTTTAAACTTGTCCTTTCGCCACTATCACAACTACTCAGATAATATTTCTTTATTATTTTTTTTGGTACTTTCCAAATATGATCATCTGTCTTTTTCATTGCATGTTTTTCATTGTAAATCACATTCAAAAACTGCTTGTTTAAAAAGTTCATTTTTGGAAAAGAAGAGAAAAGTGATGACAGAACAAAAAAAACTAGAGAAGAACAGGGAAATTTTTTATTTTCATAGAAGAGTTGAGTTTAGCTAAGGAAAAACTATGAACATGGGTGGTTAGCTGGTAAGGTATGAGCCTGTAGCTCATGAGTTATTAATGCAAAATCCTCAAATAGCCAAGGCATTCAACCTCTGTGGTTGGCTGAATTACTTTTTGAGTTTAGATGCTTTTAATGAGGAGGCTGAAGGTGAATTTTTGAGAACCCTTTCTGAAGGGGAGGCTATTGTATGGAGTCTAACAATTGTTGTAACTGAAGAAAGAATTGTAGAGGTAACCGGTCTCCTAGCCATTGGAGAAAATTTTTCTTTGGATGCTACCTCTGTAAGGGTAGAATTTTCAATACCCACTGATGGACCTTTAGAGGTTTCAAAGTAGGGATGCAAGTGAGTGTCATTGCCTCCTCCATACCTAGAATACGCTGCTTTCATAATCAAGTATTTAACTTGTGAAGGTTATTTCTCTTACCTGCATTCTTACCACTTCAAATTGCTAAGTCATATGAGGCATGGATTAGCTGTTAATGTTTCAAACTTCTTATGAAAATTTATAGAACAATGTTCCCACGGAACCCAACAGGGGAAAGATAATTCTATTGCTCACCATGGCCTCATAAAATTATTGATTGACCACTTTTTGAGAGATGTATCACCTCTTTCCTGGCAAGAATTTGTTATCTAGTAGAGCCTGCAATGTCTAGAACCCCCTAGAGCACTTACCTCACAACCTCAGAAAAAGAAAGAGGAAATGGTGTCTACTAGTAGGAGAATAGGGCAAGTGTCATCTACTCCTAGAGCACCTGGTTCTATAGCTCTCACACCAGAGTCCTCTACCCAGGTGCAAGCTAGGGCTACCAGTAGGAGAGAGAGAGGAAAAACAAAGGCCGAAGAGTCATCTGGGGTGGAACAGACCCCTGAATCTGACCCTCATTCTCAGATTCGGAAACGCTCTTCTCCTGCAACTTCTTCCCCTGCAACATTGTCTCTTATAGAAACACTTGTTGCCATCACCAGTTCACCATCATCCTCTGACAAGGCAGAACCTTCTAGACAATTCAAAAAGAGGAAGGCTACGAGAGCACCTCCTATAGCCGCAACATTGCCAAGAAGAGTTTGCACTAGAACACAATGTAAAATATCCCCTGCTTCACCTCACCCTGAGGTTATTATAATTTTAGAAGAATCTAGAGAGTTTGAATATGATGTTTCTCAGAATGTGTCTAAGAGTGCTGCACAGAGTTCATTTGTTATTCTTGAAGAAGAACAAGTTGAGACAAGGGAAGCTGGGCATAATGAAAGGGGAGTACCAAGTCTTGATGACTTGGCTACTGTGGCTATACAAATTTCAGAGGAAGCACAGTCTTCTCCATTGTAGCAACAGGAATTTATCCAGCAGCAAGAGGAAGAACAGACTAAACCATTGGAAGAGGCCAATGAAGCCTTAATTCCCCCTGCAACTTGTCAAGCCATTATTGTTTATAAAAAGATATTTTTAATTGAATTTTTGGAATATTTCAAAGCCACATGGAGACCAGTTACATTACAAACCCTGACTTTCCACCACCTAGCCAAGATTGAAATGCAACAAATTCTTTGGGAGGAGGAAAAGAAGAAACTGAAAAAGGAAATTGAAGGGCAGAAACTGGAAATTCAGGAGTTAAAAGAGAAAATGGATGAAATGCTGAAGGTAACTGGTTAGATTATGGAATGCAGACCACCACCTAGAGTTTATGCTCTATGCCTCAAGGAACAATTCTTGTGGTTCCAACTAATGAGAATTTCTAGAAATCAAGATCCTATTCTTCACACTGCTAAATAATTCTATGATGCATATCAGGAAGCCCCTAACTGGCTCATAAATTCTTTGTGTGAATTTTATTTACATGACTTTTTAATTCTATTTGAAATAGAGTGGAATCCCCTTCTATATATTGGTGACATCCATTTGAGATCACTTATGTCCTGGGCGGAAAATGAAGCAAATTATGGCAGGCAATGAGAAACATATGAAGAAGCCGAAAGGAATGAGCTTATTCCATTGCGTCCTGAGAGTTCAGACCCCCACACAATGATGAAAACATGGCTTACTCTGGCATATGGTTTTAATAATGATATAGCTAGAATGAAAATATTTGATCTCAGGAAACAGGTATATGATTAATTTCAGGAATAGCCATACTCATTTTGGAGACTGTCATACTCCAAAATTGAAAAGAGGTGGGAGAGATTAACTATTGGGTTAAGAAATTATGAGCCTCATAGTCCCCTAAATTTTATGGCAGCTCTTAAACAATCAAGCAAATACATACAATTGGGACTTCAAAAGAGGTTTGAATTGTAGTTGCCATTAACATTTAGACCTCCTGTGCTAATGTGGCCCCTTTATCCCTACCAGGCTACAAATATTAATGAAGATACAGAAGCCCATAGGTATGAAAGGTGGTAGAGTTACAGAGGCTTTTGTTACAAATTTGGAATTCCATTTTAGGGTCATGCCTCAACCACAGATTTCAGAGAGACCACCAGGAAGTTTAATGCTAGAGGACCAGCATTGGGTTAAGTAGGGGGTAAAATGATGAGCCCAAAATATGCTTATAATTTGGATATCATGGTGTACTTTTAATACCTTTACTTTTGTTGTTCATGGTTGTTTAACTCTCTTGAAACCTTTTATTGGGGGATATACTGTAGCAATACACTTTCATGTTCCTGCAGCCTATCATGTTGACATGTCTATATTTATAATTACTTTTTTTGACTTCCCAAATGACTAGTATAACACATATAGTTTTTGAATAATGAAATAGATTTAAATATGTGATTAATGAATGGATATTGTGTATGTGCCATGCGCATTTTCTTTCGCATATGTTACCTTGTGTTTCATAGGTTGTTGAAGAAAGCATGATCAAGTCAAGCGCAACCAATGTCAGCCTTGCCGTAAAGTCCATTTCCTGCACAACTTCGAGGAAGCTCTGGCAAAGACTCTTTGACCGAAACTGTTGGGAAGGATTTTAAATGACATTTAATTTGGAAAGAGTGGAGTGCTAGATTCTCTCTGGATTGGGTTGAACGGATAAACTCATTTATGAAGTTTGTTCCTTGATTTTAGGATACATTTTATATCCACGTCTTTCTCTGTTAGGGTTAATTAGTTAGTTTTTCTCCTAATTTAAAAATAAGTGTTCCTCCTGCACGGGTGAACAAGAAGGAGATAGATAGATAGATAGAGAAGTAGATTATGTAAGAGTTAGAGTTATAATATGAATAAGAGTTTTTGTTAGTTTTCTGAAGCAGAACAATCAATGTAAATTATTTCTTGTTATGAATAAAATTTGATGGAGTTCTAAGCACAATCTTTTGCATAAATTAGTTGATGCTTGCTAAGGGGGCCCACTTAGTAAGTATCTGTAGGAGAGTAGTTGTTTATCTTTTGTTAATTCGAGTTAGATTTCATTTTAGAAGTCTCAGCACAAGCTCAGTCTTATACTATTCCTACAGCATTGGGAATCCATCCCTATGTTTGTTCCTGCAGCATAAGGCCAGTTTATAGTTTGTCTCTCAATTGTAGCTATTACGATTTCTACTTTGGTTAGATTATGATTGAGTTAAGAGAACTTTGCATTACCTTCCTATAGCATAGGTAGAATTCCTTTCCAAGTATTTATTTTCAATAGGTTGTGACTGAAACTAGTTCTTAGTGCACATATAGTGTCGCTCCATTTAAAGTTTACGTTCCCTGGTTTGACAAGTAAATGAACGACCACGAAGAGGTATTAGTCACCTGCTAGAATGTCCAATTCCTAGGATACATTTTGCCGTCATTTTCATATCCTTTTGTGGGCATGACCAGCACCCTATCCCACCCTCTCTCACACCCTC
>VDFB02168118.1:139960537-139992449 GCA_007258455.2 Sequoia sempervirens | reverse complement strand
AATATTAAAAACTTATACTATTAGATGGTTTGAGCTAAGTCAACACAAGATGAGGCACACTAATTCTATTCTTTTCAAGGTCAAACACAAGAAAAATATATCTTTTGATTTTTTATTTCATGATAGAAATTTTCATGTGGAAGAACAAAACAACATGTATAAATATTCTTAGTCTAATAATTTCTCAATGATGTACTATTGGTTCATCTAGCATGATCTATCATTTTTTGATGGGTTGTAAAACTATTCAAAATACCATAAGCAAGAAAAGGTAGATGACACTAGAATATACACATGGCATTACCTCACAAGTTCAAAGTACTCAAACTAAAAAGGTCAATTTGTTAGACCATTAGTTAGTGATTTCCAAGTTTGAGGTGGTGAGTCTCAACTTGATTGAATAGTAGCACATAACATCAAAATAATCATGAACTATAGATCACAATATAAAAAATTGATTATTTACATAATATGTAAGAGTTGTCAATTTGAAAACCTTAAATTTTGTCATATTGATCAAAAGGTCTAGGTTAGCTCCCAAGTAGGTTCCATCATGAAAATTAAAATGAATATCAAATGGTTCCACATGGTAGATTCAAGATCATCAAGGAAGGCCTCTAGTGTCACAATTCATTTTGTTGTGTCATTGGTTGATGTGGAGCCAAGTACAATCCATATGGCATTTTTTATAACTATTCAATATTCATTAATAATAATTGTTTGATTCATCTAAGGTCTTGTTCACTATTACTTTTAATGTGCACTCTCACCAAATTCATAATTTTCATGCATGTTGGCTTTTTTTGGAGATATTTCATGATTAAAATATAGGTGAAATTAACTAAAATATCATATAATACATATGGATGGTTATAAGAGAATGATATAAATGGGATAACAAGGCTCTTACTCTTGGGGTTTTATTTTATTATTTTTTTTATGGTGGAGATAGATTTGAATTTGTAATAGACTGAAACCTTTGAGGTGAATTTCATAATTGGTTAAGGTTATGTGATTGTTTCATTGACCTCTTATGTAATTATTTCTATAAATTCCAAGGAAGTATGTCATTTTATGCCTAGGTATGTGAAACCATTTTTTCTCCATTACTTTGTTTAGTTCTTAAGCCTCTATTTTATTTTATAATATCAAGTAACTGATCTACTAATAACTAATCATGCATATCTTTACCCTTTAAATAGGTAATAATGTTCTTGTGTTTATACAATTGATACGTATTGCACATATTTTGTATCTAATCAAAATATTTCAATCAATATCTCACCTTATATTTTTTTTATTTTTTTTAAGTATTTTATATTCTTTTACTCTTCATATTATCTTAATACAGATTAAAAAATCTTATAAAGAGCCAACTTCTTAATATTGGAGGTAATTTCACAAGACATTAAGTCCCATGTGTGAAATTTATTATGTTTGTATAAATTTTCTTGAAAGTGTAAATTTAAAAATTGATAGTTTTTAATGTGCTTGGTAGGACCCATAAAAAATATTGGTTATAGAAAAGATCCTTACTATAGGTATAATCAATTTTATTGGTAAAATACTCATGGACAAATCATTCACAACTACTTATCTTAGTGTCTTGATTCTACCATTGGTTCTAAGTCCTTGAATAAGAAACACATGACCATTTACACCACCACATTTTTGAATGCTAGGAAATGGGGTTCCTAGAAACTTCATTCATTGGAATAATGGTGGTACTCTACTAGGCCTAGTACCCCTAACTACACGGGAACCTATTCTTACCAATGCTTTGAAAGTGCTACTCAAATTATATAAAAAAGATTTCAAAAATCTTTAAGATTGCCTCAAAGATGTCGCAAATACTTGTATAATTCACTTAATAACTAAACAAAATTTACCTTTTAGATTAATCATGAATTATTTTAAAGGGAAAGAGCTTGATTAGGACCAATCATTGGATTAGTTGAGAGATGGTTTTTTTGAATGACTCAAGGAGATTGGAAATAATTCATTTTTATTATATAATAATTGATTACTATAAAGAGAGCTTTCTAGGAGGCTATTATTGATTTTAATTCAAGTTTTCAGTAGAATACTTGTAATTGCATGTCCGCTTGTAGAAATTGCCTTTGAATTATGCTTTAATGTTCAAATTACACTCTATTTTACCCAATTATACACTTGCTTGTAACTATCTAGTAATTTGATCTACTATACATGTAATTTAGGCTAACTACACTTTAAAAGTCTAATTGAAACATATTAGACCAATAAACACTTCATAGAATCAATCTTATAATTAAAATAATTATGTGTGTAATTCAGATTATTTATGCATTAAGGTACCAATTAAATTTTATTAAATAAGCCTAATAATTTTATTGCTTATATACATAACTATAATTAACTAAGTACCTTATCAATATATTAATTTTTTTTATAAAATATAACTTAATTTTGATTGAATAATAATATTAATTGGCCAGATATAAGGAGGATACGGGTGGGAAATCCCACGGATTCATCCCGATTTCCAATTTTTAGATTTGCGGTTTGTGGGTGCTCCAATGTCCTCCTACGTGTTTTATGCGCATTCATTTCAACCATAATCTCGAGACCTTGGAGTTGATGGGGGATATCCCTCACAGTACATGCATCAGTCACGTCTTCCCTGCACATTCAAAGCAACCACAATGATCTATTCCTTGGAGTTGACAGGGGCCATCCCTCACACCTGCCTGCAGAGAGAAGTGTGGATGAAAACTTCAGTTAGGACAGAATGAGTACGTGCATCACAGATTTTGTGGTAGATTAACGTCACCAGGTATGGCTCTGAGCCATGCTAGAACCCTATCTTTGGATTTTTTATCGATGGATGATGGAAGTAGGATTGCCCATGGCAATCCACATCATTAGGCAGCCTGCAGCCATTTATCATTTTGTTCGGGCATCACGGAGGAAGACTTAGGTGGAAAAATCATACATGAGCGGCGTGGTAAGCTAGTAATTGGGAGCTTCATTTCTAGTGATTGTAGTGGGTAAGCATTATACACAAGCACTGGCCACTACACACGCTGGGTGGTTTACTTCATGAGAAGAGAGGGTAAACCCACCTCTTGAGTGATTGGCTTACATTAGACCATGACCTTTGAGCATATCTCACCGATGTGGGGATTTTCTTGATTTCAGAGCTTTGAAATGCAAAATTTTGTGAGCTTTACAAATTATTGAAGAAATTTCTTAAGCCATTTTAAATATCTCTTTGGTTGTGCAATTTCTTCACATATTCTGAACATAGATTCTCCACCAATATTTGACTCTGAGAGTTTCCTGCTTTGATCTGTTCTCGATCGAAATTGATGTCTTTGTTTTGTTAATCATGTTGGTGTAAAGAAAGCTTGTATTGCGTTCCTATAAGGTGAAACCCTAATTTCATATTTTGTTGTATAATTATGCAATTTGTATTCAAAATCCTAAGTTTATATATTTATTTTTGTTTCGTTTCATGCCATGTAATCTACGTTGTTATAAACCCTACTCAAATTTCAAGTTCTATCTTCCATGGGTCCATGGTCTATCTTGTGCACAAATGGGCTGCAAAATATGTAAGTCTTCTACTGTCTTTCAAGTCAAGTGACCAATTTCTGTTGTATTTTTTCAACAGTTCAGCAGCTTATTCTTACTTGCTTATGTGTGCAGACATGGATGTATCTTGCCATACTATTTCTTTTATATATGGCAGAGACGAGTCTAAGGTTCTTCAGGTTTGGATATCGCTCTGTAAGAATGTGAAATTATAATCTTTGGAATAGTGCCATATTCGCTCCAAGTCACACTGATGTGGTCATTCCTTCCCTGAACTTACAATCTTCAGAACAGGGTAAGCTTCCTAAACATATAAGATGGAATGATTCTGACTCTGAAGATGATTAATATTGTTATTGATGAAGTGTCGAGTAATAGCTTAAGCTAGAATTGAAAGGAAAAGCTATCGATTTACAAGGATAGTCATCCTATGATTTCTTTCCATAGATTAATGGTTTAGTGGTGACCAAAACCACATTATGGAAGTTTGATATCCATCTTCTGAAGGGTGTGAGTTGACATAACCCTTGGCAATGCCATAAAGTGTAGATTACAGCAAAGTACTTGCTTACAATTTCTAAGCTATCTCTTTACCCCGGTTTATGGGGTTGTAATGGAGGAAATGAAAGCTTGATCGAGTAAATCAAGGAGTCTATTTGGTTAACATGCTATTAAGTGTACGATGTGGGTTATCTGTCCATAAAACAATAGATAGCAGTTCACCTTCCTCCACAGTCTCTATTTTATCATTTAATTGAATGGTGCTTAAATCTTTGCTTAAGGAGGATGTTCATAACTGTCATTTTCTTTATTGTTAAGTGACTTGGTATGTATGCATTTTTTTCATTCTACTCTTATTGATATGTTTGTTGGCTATATTTCTCAGTTCTGTTGACCTATTTTGATTATTTGTAGTATTTTTGACTGCCAACAAACTACTCTGGTGAATAGCAGTTTTGATATAATTTTTCTTATTTCTTGACAATCCAATGTATCCAGCAGGTTTGGTATGATGTGTTGTTATTTATTTGTAGAACTTTGATGCCCATCATTTCCTAATGCAATGCTTCAGGGTCTACATATGCTTTGCTGGGGTATTATGTACCAAGTCATAGTACCAAGTTTCTTTGTTACTCAATGTAAATTATGAAGATGTTTTGTCAAGATTCTTTGACATTTCTTGAAATGAAAGTCCAATATTTTGAAATCATCCAGTCCGAGGTTTGGCTACTTTTGGTTGCTGCAATTATCTTAATGCCCGTAGAACTTTATTCCATTGAATTGCTAACCTATGAAATACATTGCTATGCCATGTTTGGCCATGTTTGTCATGGGTGTATTTAGCTATATAGCAATTGTAAATGCATGTAAACACACTAGCAAGGGGCAACAAGTCATTTAATTCTTCTGCATATTTGTAGAATCTACAACGAGCATAAGATTACTACAACTACATTTCTTGAGTGGAATGTTTTGAATGTGTTCTGGTTCTTGAGTAGAAAACTCACATATATGAGTTTGATAGTCATTCAATGATCTAAAACACATCATATTCTGTATAAAATTCATAAATCCATAGAAGGCACATCTATCTAACTCACACTGCATATGCTTCATTATATTATACTACAAACTAATTAAAGATTAGAGACTGACTAGAGAATTTGACTATGTTTCTAATAACCTCAGCAGCATTAGGAGTGGTTCCACCCATAAGAACACTTTACAACATCTCCCTACTGTTTCACCTTGACAGGTTAAGTAGTTCACACATATCTCTCCAAAATGAGCTGCTATTTCACTTGTGACTATTTGTTTTAGCCAGTAAAACAGAAAAGTGTTCTGTGGAAATCAATGTTCCTATTCTAGATCACATGCATATACCAAACTAGGCATGATGAGGAGGCTTGTGCGAATTGGCCTTACAAATGCATATCTATTATGTGTACCTCCCATACACGGTAGCAAATATGCATAATGTCATTCTTAAAAACCTACATAAAGTGTGTGCTTAAGGCCTAATCATAAAAGAGGTGTAACATCCATACTTTTCTCACTAAATTGGGCTGGAAATAGCATTTTGAGAATCAATAATGTGTTCCCTTGGCCAAGGAGGAATGTCAATAGCAGCAGAAGAGTTAATTAAATTGTTTGTTGGAAATCTTAGGACAAAGGAAGAAGAGCACCTAGGCTAGTTGGTGACTTATATTGTACATTAAGTTTCTGGAAAGATTAAGAAGAACAAATAGAAATTGGGAAACAGTCACCCTGATTGAAATATTTAGGTTTATTAATAAATTTAATAAGGAAATTTTAGCTACAGATGAAGATCATAGGATAATTAGGATAGTCAGACCTACAATAAAGAAACCTGTCATGAAAATAGTAGAAAATAAAGGATTTGGATGCGATCAAGAGGAACGCTCCCCGATCACACATAGTAAGAAAAAGAAAAGGTTATCACAAAAGCTCAAAACAACCAAATGTGAAAGCTGCAATAAGGGAACTAGAAAGAACATATATTTCAGGAAAAAAATTCTATGAAAAAGAGGTTTAGAAAACAGGTAACCCCTACCTATTTTATTTCCAAAGGTCCTCACTGTGTTAGCAAATTCTCAAATAAGAAAACTGAGAGAGGAAAGAAAATGGTAAATCAGATGGTTGAGCTACTCATTAAAATTGAAGAAGAATTCATCAAGTATTTGATGAAACCACCAATTAAGAAGATTCAGAAGATTTATATTGTATTCACTTTCACTCTAATAGTGAAGCATCAAAACAGTCACAGGAAAATGAATAATAATCATCAGATGAATCAGCTGGATCATGAATAAGTTTCAACATAATGATGATGCTTGGAAAGGGGCATTATAAACAACCAAAAGAGTTCTTAATGGACCTAATAGGAGAAAAGAAGGATTTAGAAGCAATAGTTGATGTAAGTGAACGATATCAGGTCTGGAAGTAATGACAAGCCCAACTCAAGGAACCAAACTGCAAAATTGAAGATGTTCAGTTCAAAATCCATCATCAGGAGAATCGTAAACAAAAAAATCTGGTGAGAAAAGAAGGATACAAACCAACTGAAAGGTAAATCTTGTTAGTCCAATCATGGTGGCTTGACTGCACATATGTATTCAATGTGCAGTAATAGTTTTGTCAAAAGGAAAATAAAAAATCCATTTCAAAATGAAAGGAAGAGTAAAATCTCTTTTACAGAAATCTTGGGTTAATAAATAAATAGCATCAATATTCAGAATCTACCTTTGGACATCATTTCTTTTAAATAATACACTCTTGTATGTTTTCTTTATCACGAGTAATAGATATTATGCATTGTTGAGCAGCTAAAATGTTATTGATTTCCCTCACATCTCTCCCAGTTTTAATAAAGTTCCATTTGTTCATTTTCAAATCTTCTCATATCCCTTCATCAATTGACTTTTTCTATAAATATTTAGTCTTAAGAAAAGCAATTTACATTTTCTTGCAATTTTTACACCTGCCCTTTAATATATTGTCAGAGTATATCACCTATCAAATAACCATTACCTCATTGAAGTACAAGCTAAATATAATATTATGACAAAATGAAAATACTAAAAAGTGAATATATATAGGTATAGGTTGGAAAAGCTTAAAGGCTTATTTAAATGAATACGTGGTCCTTTTGGTAGGCAAAGCAAGCACATTATCAGTTTTATTATTAACCTCGAGTAATTTTTTTTCTTTCAGTTTGTCTCAGCACCATCCATTGGCATTTTTATAACATAATGTTTTAAATTGAGCCTATTTTATTGGGGAAGAGCCAGCAAATTGATTTGTATTTAATGCATTTATAATGTGTAATGCTAGTTATGAGCAGATTTTATTTCCTTGTAGGGTGCAATAGACTAATAAACAGATAAGTTGAATCTTCAAATTAGTGGTTTCTTTCATGCGATTGCATGGTTTGAATCCTTTAATATTAGAACTTCGGAAAAAAATAAAGCACAGAAAAAGGACACTAAAGGTTCAGAACGAAGAATACGACGTTGTTATCATTGTTGTAGTGACATCGTAGAATTACATAAACATTTTAGAATTTCAATAAAACTACATCAAGAACGTTTATTGAAGGCATCTGAAAACTCTCATTGACGATTATTTACAAATACACCTTAATGAAAATAGTATGATCTTTTATTGATGTTGGGAAGAGATCCTATAATCTAACAGTTCAACAGTAAGTCATGGATGCCATTGAAAAACTTGTGGACCGCTAGTATACTCTTACAAAAGCTAGCTACTTAAACATCTTTACTAATACAGTCTATTGCACATAAATTACTTGCAATCTAATCTACCACAAATTTCTTCCTGATTTGAAAGGCCCTCTCCAGAACCCGATCAGAGGAAGGAAGAATTTTCTTTACGCTGTCCCTCTCCATACATCTCTTAACCCACACATCAAGTAATGGATATTCAGTGTCAAACGGTATCTTGAAATTCCCAATAGTTTCAAACGTATGGAACCAAGAAGCGTAGGGAATAAAGGCAATATCCAGGAACCCAAAATCCTTTCCCGTGAAGAATGGCAGGGATCCTCCTGCTGACATTTCTTTCAACCCACCTTCTAAAAATTGGAGGTTCTCCAGCATGTCACGCTTGGCCTGCTCTTGAGCCTCGCCTTTCGATTTCACTATAAGAAACCCCGAGTCAAAAAACTGCAAAAACAGAGAACGGATGTATTGTAACTAGTCAATCTCAAGCTAGTTGAAAATGAATTGAATTAATTAAATGCTCATGCGAACTACTGAGGGGCAAAGCTTTACCTTCTTATCAGCGAAGTCAGCCCAGAAAAGGGCAAGGGCACGATCAAATGGCAAAAACCGCTTGGAGTCCCAAGTCTCGTCAATGTACTGAAGAATTACAAGAGACTCGCATATAGGTTGGCCATTGTGGATCAGGACAGGTACTTTCTTGCGCACTGGATTCATTTGCAGGAGGAGGTCGCTCTTAATGGGCAACGCCTCTTCTTGATAATCATATTTCACGCCTCTCTCTTCAAGGGCAATCAAGACGCGCATGCTGAATGGACTCACCCATGCGCTGAGCACCTTCACTTGCTCCATGTCCAATCACACACACAACACAAAGTTCAGACAAGAGTAATGTTTTCTTGGTCTTTTATCTTTTGGCATTGAAGTGTACATATATATATATAAGAAAAATGATGTCGGCAACGTTGAGGGTGAATTAACTCTGCTCTCCATATGGAATTATGCCGACGTAGGCCCTTGCGTAAGATGATCCAACTGCTCACTACTTAGCAATCTGCTGACGTCGGCCCTTGCGTAACACCGTCCATGTCAAGGAAAAGTATTTGACCACGAAGATTAACTTGATTCACACCCTTAGAGTGTACCTAATAGTAAGAACAAATATGTGCCTTGTTCAACAATTTATATTAGACTGCCACCCATAGATTTGTATGAATTAAACTGCAGGTTAGTATTCTTTGGGCTGGCTTAACAGCACACTCTAAGCGTTGACTACGCTTAGGTGGCTACTGTGGGGCCCAACTAATCCATCTCACCTGCTGTTTGCCTTTTTCCATTCCCTTTCACCTTTAGCAAGCTGTTCCGTTCACCGTTAGCAGGTTGTTTCCGTTCACCGTTATAATTCAAATTATTCCCGCGCAGTCCCTTTTTCCACATTCAAAAACAGGCTTCCAACCCCATCGGTTTTCATTTGTCAGTTCCCTCGCGGCTGTGCGAAAATGGGAGCATTGGAACAGAGTATGGACGTCTATCAAAACATAACGAACTAGGGGAAATGCTTTGGTAGACATGTATGCAAAATTTGGAAGCATAGACAGGCATGTTAACTATTGGCAAGATGTCTCAAAGAAATGTGGTCTCGCGAAATGCTATGATTGCAGGATATGCACAAAATGCATTTGTCGAAAAGGGTTTAAAAACTTTCAATCAAATGTAATCGGCATGTGTAATGTAGACTTCGCAATCTTCACCAGCACCCTCCCTGCGTGTGCTAAAATGGGAGCTTTGGAACGGGGCATCGACATCCATTACAGGATAAAGGAAAGAGGAGATGTTGTTGCAACTCCCTGGTAGACATGTATGCAAAATGTGGAAGCACAGACAAGGCATGCGAACTGTTTGACCGAATGCCTCAAAAAAATGTGGTCTCATTAAATGCCATGATAGCAGGATATACGCAAAAGGGACTTGTTGAAAAGGCTTCAGAAGCTTTCAACCAAATACAACTAGCAGGTGTAAAGCCAGACTTCGCAACCTTTGCCAGCATCCTCCCTGTCTGTGCCAAAATGGAGCTTTCGAACAGGGTATGAACATCCATTAAAGCATAAAGGATAGAGCAATTTTGTCAGATGTTGATGTGGTGGATGTGTGGATCTGTTTTCTTGCTGCCTGCAATCACATATGAAAACCAGGCCTAGGAGTATTTACAACAATGTTACTTTTTTATTTGAATCTTAAAAATGTGAGCACATGGTAAGTAGATTGATGAAAGATAAGGAATTAAAAAGCTTCCCGGATGTAGTTGGATTGAAGGCCATAAAATGGTATGTGCTTTTTTGTGTAGGAGACATGACATTCACAAACACAATAAATTTATGCAAAGTTGGAGAAATTGGTTTGGGAGATGAAGACAATAGGGTATTTTCCAAATGCAAGACACTTAGTGGTGCGGAAAAGGAGGAAAAAAATTATTTCTCTACCATCATAGTGAAAAGTTGTCAATTTTTTTTTTTTTAGACATGCTTGCTAGAACAACTATTAGACTTGTTAAGAACCTTTGAGTATGTGTTAATTGTCATACACAATGAAATTTATCTTCAAGATTGTTGCAATTCCTACTTCTAATGATTAGTTTAGCTGATTTCATGAAGAAGAAATGAACTCACTTGCACATACATTTTACCATGGGTCAATCAAATTCATGAAGATTAATTTCTTGTATGAAGTTATTTTGAAAAGATTTAATTATGATAAATGTTAATATATGGGTTCCTAAGTTGGTTTGTTTATCCTGGAATGGTAAGGAACATTCTCTAATAAAGTTTTCACTTATTTATTCCTTGCAACACCATTTCTAATTTAAGATGAAATCAAGGAACTCCTTTGTTGGTGTTTTTACTTTTGAGCATTTACTTTACATATCATTCTTAGTGAAAGAACTCTACTATTCTTCTAATTCTTTTATATATTGATTTTGTTGCCTCTAGAGTCCCTCATTAATAGTTGATCAAAGATTTATATTTTTTCCCTATACTTTTTATGTGATGTCTTTGCCTTGCCCCATTCTAGGTGATGGTGGGGCCTATATAACTAAGTGCAAATTTATCTAAGTTGAGTCCTTCCTTTCTTAATAAAACCATATTTTGGCCAATATCTATAACTAATCTAAGAATTCATTTAATAGACCCCCTTATTCAAAAATGTTCTTGTTGTAGTGTTTTGTCATTCATTATACTTGTCACGTGCCTAAATATCTCAAACTATAGAAATTTCTAAGTGTTGGGGGCGATTGTGTCTATTTGTAGCCTTTTTAGGTTTATAGCAATATACTTTCCCTCCATTCCTTGAAACCCAACATTTCCTTTTTTTGAGACATTGACTATTTTAGTCTTTTAGACTTCTCATTACCTAGGTACTTTATCATCGCTTTACCCACACTTACACTCCCTACGTTGTCTTTTCCATTGGCCTTAGGAATTTAGGTCTCTATGTAATCATGTTCTTAAGCTATAAGACTAACCCATGAACCTCAATTATTCTCCACTTGTACACTTTTCCATGCTTTCTCTTTTTTAGCATTGAGTATTCACCATCCTTAATTCCTAATTTGAGGATTCACTTTTCCTTTAACTCTCAAAATCTTGAGCTTTAATTATTTTCCCTACTCATTTCCCTCAACCAACTTCCCATTTTCCATCCTCCTTGTGGAACCCATACTTGTAGGATTACCCATACCATCATACCCAAAAGGCATAAGGTATGTGGTAAAACCGATATCTAAACCTTGAAAATCTTTCACCTCATTTCCTTTATTCTTTTTTCTTCTAGTGTTTGGTACAACACATTAATGACCCCTAATTCATTTCTCAAGTCATAGAATTTTGGACTTTTATATTTTCCTTTGCCAAAAAGTACATCTATGCAAAAATGTGGAAACATAGACAAGGAGTGTGAACTGTTTTGAGAGCACATTTCTTGCTTATTTACAATGAATTTTATATCTTTATTCTATTCGACATTTCTCCGAACATTTAGCATTCTTTTGTTTTTTGTTATCTATTCTATCTTTTTCTAAAAAATGACATGTAATAAAGACATGGTTGCACTCTATAAGTGTGTCAACATCCTTATATCAATATTAGACTTTGTTCCTCCTATTAGCAACCTGAGTTTTTCAATAAGGCCCTCCTATTATTTTCAATCAACTAGTTTATGTAGTTTCCACATTTCATTCTTATTATTTTTTAAATGTTTTTAAACAATCTTGCTATTCATAAATTTAATTGCCAGTGAATAAACTAATTTCTTATTTTGTTACAATTTCCCAATTGAGTCCCATTTAGATTAAGAACTTATTATAAGTAAGACATGTTAAACAATCTAATTAGAAAGAAAAATAATTTATTTTTTTAGTTGGTATAAATTTTTTGTATGTTTCTATTAACTAAACCCATTTATGATAAGTTTCTGGTTGAATCCAATGATAGATAACTAAAAAGGTTTTCCTACATTTTAATTTTGTAGGCTATCTATATTTGTATTGAACTTGTTATGAATCCTACCCTTCATTATTTATTCCTTTCTTCATAGATTCAAAAGAAAATTTATCTCTAAACAACAAAATCCCATTCTAATGTCTAGAAATTAGTTAATTGCACTTTTAATTTTTTCCATTCAACAAAACCTTATTTTTGAGTAAACATAATCATAGTCACAACATATAGACATTACCAAAATTAGGTTAGTGCCAATTTACTACACTATTTTCTTTGTCTATTATTTTCATTGAAAAATAAAACATTTATATTTTTCTACTCAAATTTTGTATAGTATACAAGGACGAATCATTTTTTTTCTTCTTTGATATAGATTATTATCCTTCTTTTACCATCTATTTCCCATACATTATCTCTTATAGGAACCCTCACCTAAACCTATCATGTACTTTCTTTCCTCTTCCCTCTTTCATTACCCTTCCTCAATTGTCATCCATCCCACATGATGTCACATTATACATGTCTCACAATGATGACCACTTTGATAATGAACCCCTATTAGATGATGTTAAGTTTGTCGTGCTCAAAAAGTATGACCACCACTTGTGTCTCCTCCAAAGTAGCCTACCTGATGATGTCACTAATCCTAAATCTCTTCACTTGCATACTCATGATGCAGAGTCCACCCCTCTGCCAAAACACCATTTACAAAACACCAAAACAAAAATCATAGGAATTTTTTTTCCTTTATCCAACATTCAAACAAATAACAACTACAAGCAAACTTTGGGTTTTTTTAATTTAATTTCAAATTACAATCCGATGGCCTTCCATGGCCTCATCTTTTCCACATGCATTCAGCTCCCCTGTGCTCTATTAAATCTGCACATTGTAACTTCTTTCCTTCTTCCATTTTCTATGTTGTTTCCTCCTCTTCACTACTTCCCAACTACCCGTTGCTCAGCCATATCCCTTTCCAATTTAAATCTAGCTTGAATTTAGATTATGCAATTTATAAATCGGCATATATATATGCAACCCTTTACCCGTTGTACTCTCCTCCTTTAAGCTTTGTTTCCCTATCAACTACAATACATTTGGTTTGATCCTCTTCTAATTAGATGCAACCATGTATCCAATTGATTCAACCTCAATTGCTTTTTGCATTCCATGTGCAGTCTCATGACATGTTTCACCACCCCCAAATTTGTTGTACATTATTTAAATTTAAAACATTCAAATGCCTCCCTTTTTGTTTACCTTTTCAAATTTTGACTTCCCAAATCCCTATGGTGCCTCCTCATTCTTTCCATACCTACGCTTTGTTATACATTGATTTCAATTTTTAACTTTAAAAGTTAAAAAAAAGTCTTAGAAATATTTTAAAGACATCAAATTATAATTGTCTCTTCTTATTTCTTTTATCTGCCAAGTAATTGCTTCCTAGTGTAGACCATCCTCTTTGCTGCAATTTTTATGCATTATTAATTCTCTATATACTATAGCAAATGTTCCATATATGAATCATGACTTGGAGTTAAAAATTAGAAAATATCTTTATGAAATGCTCATAATGAGCTTAGAAGTGAAAAAAAACTGTAGTGCAACTTTCTATCAAGAGCTCAAAATTCCTTGAAAACTGGTAGAGAGGTGTAATTTGGCATTAAAAAACTTTTTACCAAACCATTTTGCCTCAAACCTTATGTATTTTGAAATTTTAAAACTTTGCTAAATCACCAACCGAAATCGTGAAATGATTAACTCTCTATTACCATCAGCTACATATGACTTCAAAACTTTCACCATTAAATCCATAATGGATTCAAAATTATTCTTGTAAGAAGGTTTACCAAGAAAGCTCACCAATCTTTTGGAACAATTATTTTTTTGTGCGATGTTGATTGTGTCTATACTCGGATGCTCCTGCATCAACTCTTGAATAAATATCATCATTACCTGTCTTGAGGGGTTGGAGTTATTACAAGGTATAGGATATATTATATCCATATGAACATATCCCTTTATAGTCTAATTCTTTTACCTTCATCCCTCTCTTCTAGCTAAACTCTTATTTTTCTTGCCACTCAATATTCCTTCACCTAAATTACCATGCCTATTCCTCATCCAACCCACATTCCTACTATTTATTTCCATCTCTCTCCATTCCTTGTTTTAACTATGATCATGTACCTTTAGGCAACTAATTTACCTCCTACCCCTATGTGCCACCCTCTCAAACCTCACCCTTCACTTCTCTTGCTTAATCCTCTCTTACCAATTTTGTATTCCCTCTCCTATCCTACCCTTAACCTGACAACACTTGCCACAGTCTTATCATAACATGAAAAAATTTGTATCTCCTACCCTCAACATCCCAACCTATTATACCCTAGGGGATGGAACCTTAAACCTCCTCCACAAAATAATATGTTTGGCTATAATAAATCATCCACAAGAACCATATCTCATCATGCTAAACATATACATACATGTATAATTGGATAAGAGATCCTAAGATAATGTCCAATCCTTTATAGATCAATGTGCATTGATTATTAGTTTGATAATCAATTCTTAGCAAAGATTTTTCTCTATTCATTAAAGAAAAAACCTTATAATGTTTCTACTCTTTATCTACCTATTCTATGGGCTCCTTTATCTCACTTATCTTTTCATGGAATAAATTCAATTCAACATAGGATTGCATGTCATTTTCATCAATGTTACACATTACAATCAAGGAACAAATGAGAAGGTAGTGGATTTTATATTCTATTATTAATTCCTTCTTTCATAGATCTCCTATCTTCTTCTCAACTCTAATATTGAGAGGGTATTATTAAGAATATTTTCCCAAAGCTTCGTAATCAAAATATCTTGCATAAATATCCAACTTTATAACACTTTGTACCACCTTGTATGATTATACATAGGTGGTAGATCAATTTAGGGTTATCTCCTCTTTAACCTTGATGCTTCTATTTCTTTAACCCTATCATCTTCTCAAGAAACCAATAATTCTACAAATAATAACACCAATAACTTGTAATTTTCTCCTTAATCCAACCCTAATAGTTAAATAAACTAATTGAATATGCCTTACTCCATCTCTTCATCATCTAAACGTACTATCTTCCTTCATTCACAAGCTAACTCTAATTGGATGAAGCTATAAAAATACTAATTTCGTCTTTCACATGAGTTTCATTCCAATAACCTTATCCAACTTCATCCTATCCAAGCCTTGAATCCTAACCTCTTCTCATTCTACCAAATTTTTCATTTTTTTTAGTTTATAGACTTATTTTGTGATGAACTTGCCTTACTATTATCCTCTCCTTTTTATTTTTCTTAATTAGCTCTTTGGACTTCCTTATCACCAAATTATGTTCCCCTTTACCTAAATATTATTTTTCATCTTCACTCTCATAAGATTATCCTAAGATATCCTTCTGTTAATCCAACACTAGTAATTACTGAAGTTCCTTTTCTCTTTTCTTAAGTTTCTACCTAGCCTTTTTGTTGGCAGATGGTCAACGCTCCCCTTGGGATTCATGACATGGACTAATCACCTATCGTGGATCTATTAATTTTGGTGGTTGTATCAAGCATTGATAGTCGATCTTTTGGTGCAATGACAACCATGGGGCAACAATTGGTATCAGAGCCAAAGGTTTCAAGTTTGAATCCCCTCGGGTAATGCTGAGGGGGACATTGTTAGTAGATGGTCAACGCTCCCCTCGAAATTCATGTCATGGACTAATCACCTTTTTTGGATCCGTTAACTTTGGCGGTTGTATCAAGCATTGACAGGTTGATCTTTTGGTGCAACGACAACCATGGGGCCAACACTTTTTTCTTGATTTTTCCCCTTTTCCCTTTGTATTAGTTTTCCAATTTCTATTTTGTCAATGAGGATTCTCCTATTCTACTTTTGTTTTCTATATTTGATTTCTCACATTGTCGAACATTTGCTCCTCTACTTTAGTTATTCATTACTACTTTAGCATCATAGGTTAAATTTGGACTAGACAATTATTCACCTTTTAATCATGATGCTAACACATTCTTATAGAACTATTAAATTTGGGAGGATTATAAATATCACGTGATTTATTGCCATAAAAATCACATGTGGGTTTTCCTCCCTTTTTTCTTCTACACTAATCGGAATAATGTCCTAGCTTACCATAGTTATAACATGCTGACATTTTTGTCCTTCCTCTTTCTCTAGTACCTCTATTAGTATTGTGGTAGCCTCCCCTACCACCTCATTCTCAATAGTTATTATGATAACTCATGGTGTGTCCTATAACTTGAGATTGTAGTACCATAGAGTGTATATTATTAGGTGGTCTTATACTTTTTCTCACTTGAAGTTCCCACTAACCATGTACCAAATAAAAATTGAATGCTCTTATAGCTAAACCCTATGCTCTCTCCATACCCATATGAAAAATTTGCTTCCCTAGTAAATCCATAAACCATTGGTTCATACTCATCTTCTTCATGAAGTAACATTGGACACCTATTTGTGTCATGTTTTCCCACTTTATACTTTACAACATATTTTTACTATCTTTCTAGGGGATTTCTCAATTTCTAGTGAGGTAGCCCTCTTCATGCCTTTGATTATCAAACATTAATTCCTTAGATGATCTTCCCTATTGTTATTTTAAACCAAAATTTACTTCTTGTAGGTGGGGGAGAAGTCTCAACGTTCTCACCTTTCTTCATAATTTCTTACTTCAACATTATGTTTTCCAATTCTAATTTGAAATTATCAATTTTATCCTTTCCCACTAAATCATTATCCCATATATTTGAATAGGATTCTATTATGTTGATTAATTCTACTACATCCTTATACAAAGAGGAAATATTCTCATCTACATTTGCTATAATGTGAGAGCTTAACCCTAAAATAAAACACTCAATTTATTTCTTTTATGTCAAGGTTTCTTCTAGCTTTCTAACCAATTTTTAAAATCATTGTTCATAATATTTTATTGATTCCTCCTTGGTTTTTGTCATCTTCCATATTTTATTTGTTTTTTGTTCATACATTAGGCAAGTGAAATTTTTTCAAAAGTAAGTCACTCAGTTATTTCCATGTTTTATCATACTTAGGGCATTCTTTAGTGCACCATCTTAGTGTGTTGTCATTGAGGGTCTCCAAAAATTATATAATTGGGTTTAGTCATCATCAATTTGAACCCCACTCCAATGAAAGTCCAAGGTAAAGAGATGTTCACTAACATCCTTGGTGTATTTACCAAAAATAGGGAGCTTAATTTTATGTGCATTCATATTTGGATTATCCTTTCTCCTAATCTATTCTCTACTATTGGATCTCTTTCTCTCTTTTTATCATAGCTTATTTGCCTAGTTTCACTCTTTTTCTACTTGACCAAAGTCCTTTCTCTACCATTATCTCTTGGGAATTGAACATCTAAGAGCTCAATTCTTAATATCCGTGAAAAATATCATACACAATTGCCTCTTGATAATGATTTTTCTAACCCAATTAAGGATTCACTACTTAATGGACTCTTTAGAAATTATTCTTGCTTTTTGACAACATGGGAGGTGACTCTTGGTCCATGATGTTCATCTCCTCATAGTGTCTCTTTAGCTTGGAGAATGTGTTGGTTGATAACATAGCATTAGTAATTGATTTATCTTTAATTTTCTTTGAGTTGCTTTCTTCCTCATCCTAGGAATTGCTCTCATGTATCATCTCCAAGTTTCCATGAAAAACTCTAAATTTTTGGTAACTTCTTTTACTCTAAATTGCTAAATATTCTCTCATCTTCTTCACCAATTAACAACTATTCTCTCATTCTATTCCCCATAGCAACCACATCTATAGTATCCCTACAAATAAGGTCAAACTTCTCTAAGTTCATTGTTTCCTTATATTCTTTCAATTGCCTTATCATTTTAATTATATTTTACTCTATAGATCTATTTTAGGTTATAAACCAATCTATTTCTTCAATATTCATCAATGGCATGTCCATTGAGGATCTACCTATCTCAATACTAGGGTTTTTATCAAGTGCATCCCTCTTGATACACTCTTTTGATGTTTCTCACACTTTTCTAACCTTTTCCATTATCTTTACTCTTTATCCTAGGATTATTTCAATGTTCTTTCTTCTTCCTTCTTTTCTATCACAATCATTAAATTCTCTTCAAAACCTATCTTGATCTAACTAATAAATTCTTTTACTCTCTTATTACCAAAATTTTCCATAAATATTTACTTGATTTAATTTATCCATCTTTAACTCCTTTCTTTTTAATACCTTAATTTATCAAGTGGTAGTACAAGACACCTAATAGTACCACAACTTGCTTTCTAATACCTACAATGATTTCATTTCCTCTTCATGGAATCACTTAAACTAATCATTAGAAGTAGAAATTGTAATAATCTTGGAAATAAATTTCATTACAGTGTGACAATTAACACATACTCGAAGGTTCTTAACAAGTTTAATAGTTGTTCTAGCAAGCATATCTAGAAAACCAAAAAAAAACTGACAACTTTTCAATATGGTGGTAGAAAAATATATTTTTTCCTCTTTTTCCACACCACTAAGTGTCTTGCATTTGGAAAATACACTATTATCTTCATCTCCCAAACCAATTTCTCCAACTTTGCATAAATTTACATTGTTTGTGAATGTCATGTCTCCTACACAAAAAAGCACATACCATTTAATGGCCATTCAATCCAACTACATCCGGGAAGCTTTTCAATTCCATATCTTTCATCAATCTACTTACCAATGTGCTCACATATTTTTCAAGATTCAAATAAAAAAGTAACATTGTTGTAAATACTCCTAGGCCTGGTTTTCATATGTGATGTACAGACAGCAAGAAAACATATCCACACATCCACCACATCAACATCTGACAAAATTGCTCTATCCTTTATGCTTTAATGGATGTTCATTCCCTGTTTGAAAGCTGCCATTTTGGCACAGACAGGGAGGATGCTAGCAAAGGTTACGAAGTCTGACTTTGCACCTGCTAGTTGTATTTGGTTGAAAGCTTCTGAAGCCTTTTCAACAAGTCCCTTTTGCGTATATCTTGCTATCATGGCATTTAATGAGACCAGATTTTTTTGAGGCATTCGGTCAAACAGTTCGCATGCCTTGTCTGTGCTTCCACATTTTGCATACATGTCTACCAGGGTAGTTGCAACAATATCTCCTCTTTCCTTTATCCTGTAATGGATGTCGATGCCCCGTTCCAAAGCTCCCATTTTAGCACACGCAGGGAGGGTGCTGGTGAAGATTGCGAAGTCTACATTACACATGCCGATTACATTTGATTGAAAGTTTTTAAACCCTTTTCGACAAATGCATTTTGTGCATATCCTGCAATCATAGCATTTCGCGAGACCACATTTCTTTGAGACATCTTGCCAATAGTTAACATGCCTGTCTATGCTTCCAAATTTTGCATACATGTCTACCAAAGCATTTCCCCTAGTTCGTTATGTTTTGATAGACGTCCATACTCTGTTCCAATGCTCCCATTTTCGCACAGCCGCGAGGGAACTGACAAATGAAAACCGATGGGGTTGGAAGCCTATTTTTGATGTGGCAGGTGTTGGGATGTGAAGCCCAACAGTCACATGACCGTTCATATTCTCCCAACTATATATAAATATATGTGTGCACATGATAATATATAGCAGTTAATACAAGTTTCCCTGCTTTCCCGTGGATGTAGCCAGTTTTGGTGAACCACGTAAATATTGTGTTTTTTGTATTTTCTTCTTTTTATGTTTTCTCTACTTGTTTAAAACTTACAATTGGTATCAGAGCTTGGTGAGGTTGAGCAGAGATGGAAGAAGATGATGAAGCCGATTCAGTCATTGAAGAATTTCTTGGCAATTTAGAAAGTGATGTGCAAGTGAAAGCTAAAACGAAACGCCGTGTACATTGGTGGGATGGCTGGAAAAATGAGGATTCGGCTGAAGAGGAGAAGGATGTTGGGTTTGGAGTTGAATCTGAACCAGAAGAGTTTTTAGAAGATCTCAAAATTGAGTTTAGAGCACTTCTTGAACACACAGGTGATGCACAACACAGGAAAGACATTATGGAGGAGTTGCGAAAGAGGGCAGAGGTAGATAAGAGTGGCAAGTCTGTGAAGGACCTGGTTTTGCTCATCTATGAAATGGTTTTTCTCACTTCTGGCTTTCATGTTGATGATCCAAATACCTTTGCTTCCAGAATTCATAGGATGTTGAAGCTGGGTCTCAACATTTATGAGGAAAAAGATGTGCAGGCAGAGATGCTGGTTCGAACCCCAGATGAGGAGGTCAGTGAAGATGTTGTCATGGCGGAGGCAGCTCGTGCAACAACCATAGCTACTACAGAGTTATATGCGATGGAAGCAGAATGCAACAGCCCTCGTGAATTACCAAAATTTTCCAGGCACGAGCAATGTGTGCACATGAGGATTGTGAGCCCGAGGCCTACTCTTGTAGAGATTCAGGAGGATGAAGAGCTCCGAGAAGTAATGTCGGCCGAGGCGAGTGTAGACGTTAAGCCGGCCAAGGCAGGGGAGGAATTTCAGCCGGGTACCGTCTGTTATTTTACCGAGAGAAAAGATAAGCCATTGCAAGAAACGGCAGCAAGAATCCAGGATGCGCATGCTATGAAACGTTCGCACAAGCGGAATTTTTCTTCAAGAAATGACAGATGGCAGGAAGATCAAGCGCACAGAGATAGGAAGGTTTTTAAAGAGGGCATGAAGATTAAGCGCTCTCTTGAGGACAGTAACGATGGAGTAACAGACCAAGACATCCGCCCTTTCAAAAGGCGACAAAGAGAGGATGGGGATCGTAGGAAACAGAAGCGCCAGAGGATGGTAGATGCAAAGGATGACGCCAATGCCAGAGATAGAGGGGAGAAAAGGAAATTCCAAGAGAATGAAGAATACCAACAACATAAAAAACATGCGAGTGGGCATAGTATCATTGGACCAGACAATGTCGTGCTTCGAGATGATGGTCATACCGAGAAGTGGATTTACTCTGTCAAAGAGGCATGTCTCGAGTTTGATAAAAAGGGTATCCTTGTTTGTGTAGGTTATAAACTCTGTAAGCCTATCGGACAGGATAGTTCCATTGTAGTAGATGGGAGCTTAGTGGCAATGCATGTGGATGAAATCCGTCGCTTGATGCAAAAGCGTGAAGAATTGATGTATACTCTGCAGAAGGCAGAGCATAGGATGGATCTATCAAGAGTTGCCGATCATAATATGCTTGTAGAACTAGAACGTGTTAGAAGGGCTGTGGAGACTTGTGATTCTAGTAGCAGTGCATCCTCGATAGCTTTTGTTTAAAAAATCTTTACCATTCCTGTATATATGCTTCCGCGTCAAGGCCCTGGTGGGGAATTGTTAGAAGAAATAGGACTTAGTGACATGGATGTTTTCTCTGCTCGTGAGGATTGCTTCCTCGCATTTGACAGGGTATTTTGTGATGTGATTTCTACTGACCAGAGGTTATTTGTGCTCTTTTCATTGTACCGCGATCCCTTAAGAATGGAATCTCAGCAGAAACATGTGCAAGAAACAAAGATTGTTTGCCAGGCTGCTCCTGTGTTTTCTTCCATGCAAAGTCAGGGAGGAAGAGACAATGCTGATGTGATTTCTAAAATTGGCGTTTTCAATACCCGTGCGCTGATGGTCACGGTTGAGTTTGGAATTGATGATGCTCACATTATTCAGGCTTTTGCTAAGGCCTTTGGGAGAAAGGGAGCTTTGCTGGTGGTGACGATTATGGGGGAGGTGAAGCCCTTTGAACAGTTTCCATATACACCTCGAAGTTGGTATATATGGCAGGACTGGAGCACTACTAACAGCCCTGAGATGCATGAAGAACAAAAGTCTCTGAAAAGGGAGCTGCTGATGGCACAAGACCAGATGGTCCAGTTGCAGCAACTTTTCAACTCTGACTTGGCATGGAGAAGACGGATTCGTTGTGTTCGTGAGCAGTCGTTAGCAAAGCTCAAATCTTCAATGGGTCTGGTTGTAATATGATTTCAAAGTGGAAATGTAGGGGATGACGGTGCATGGTTGTGCCAGTTGGACTTCACGGGGGAGATTGTTGGGATGTGAAGCCCAACAGTCACATGACCGTTCATATTCTCCCAACTATATATAAATATATGTGTGCACATCATGTACTGGATAATATATAGCAGTTAATACAAGTTTCCCTGCTTTCCCGTGGATGTAGCCAGTTTTGGTGAACCACGTAAATATTGTGTTTTTTGTATTTTCTTCTTTTTATGTTTTCTCTGCTTGTTTAAAACTTCTTTACAAAAGTGGACTCACATGGTATCAATTTGAATTATAACTGAATGGAAACAAAATTTCAATCCAAGTGAACGAACAACTTGCTAAAGCGAACGGAACGAAAGGCAAACATCAAAGTGATGGATTAGTTAGGGGTCGCGACGTTAGCCACCTTAAGCTTAGTCAATGCTTAGAGGTACCGTTAAGACGTTCGCATTCTTTAGTGCATACCGGATTTGATCCGTTTCTTTTCAACAGGATAAAATATAGAGGGATAAATTAGTCGTCTTACCTAAGGGCTTACGCAAGCACAACGAATTTCGCTAGCAGCATCGAGGACTCGGCCTTAATACGAAGCCAGATTTCCTCTAGAGGGTAGAGTAAATGACGAGCCATAGAACTACTATTCTTGGATCTTTCAATTTAAATTTCAGCAATGACTCCCGCCTAATGAACTGTCACCTCACACCTAAACTGACTCTGTTCCATAGGCACAAATTAACTGGCGTAATATTACATGATAGGCTCGCTTCTCACTCTTCCAGTGCGTCCTCCAAACAAAACACTTTGGTCTGGCAAGAACAAAGCTGGCTCTCCTTTTTGACCTATCAGGATAGCGCTACCTGCCAGAATAGGAACGAAGTCACGTTAAGGGAGGAGATTTGACATTAGATTTATTTGGTATTAGTTTTCCATCATTCATCTAATTAATTAGAGTGAGTTTCTGGATTAAACTGTGTATGAATCTCTTCTCTTTCTGATGATGGATCACTGAGTGTGATTGGAAATGGCGATTGAAACTCATACAAAGTTTACTCAAGAAGCTCACTCTAATTAATTAGATTTATTTATTTTATTTTCTGTTTCTTTTAGAGGAGATAGGCCCTTCTATCCCATGTTTATCAAGAGGAAGAATTTACCTCAAAAAATCTTGCTATGAAGTTAGATATCATAGAAAATATTGTTGTAATGCCCTTTTGAAATCTATGCAAAATGTGGGAGGATAGAGAAAGCTTGTGAACTATTTGACACAATGCTTCAAAGATTTGTGATCTTATGGAATACATTATAATTAGGAAAATTTCATCATTACCCTCATAACAATCTCTCAATTTGGTTTAGTGTCTATTGTGTTAAAGTCAATTTGAAACTCAATTATCATACATTAATTTCATGGCCAAATTATCATTTCTGTCTCAACTATGTGAAAATGATCAATTTGTAATAAAATCATGGATCATATTGTCAAAATCTAAACTCTCAAATAATGAATTGTTAATAATTTATTTATCAATTTTAAATTTAAATAATTGACAATCAGTCAGTTATTACTGATTATTAGTAATAATTATAATTAAAATTATTATTTAAAACTGATTTTTAATTAATACTTTATTATTATTATTGTGTCAAAATACTTCACAAGTTTTGTCTATCCTCCCATATTTTGCATAGACAATTTTTTTCTCTATCAAGCTTGGTTTCTCTACTATGTTATACCAAATTTAAACTCAATTATGATGCATTAATTTCATTGTCAAATTGTCATTTGTGTTTCTTAAGTTTGTCGAAATGATCAATTTCTAATAAAATCATAGATCATATTGTCAATCCACACTATGGAATAATGAATTTTTAATAATTTATTTATCAATTTTAATTTTAAATAATTGACAATCAATAATTTATTATTGATTAGTAGTAATAATTATAATTATTATTTATTATTTAAAATTAATTTCTAATTAATACTTTATTGCTAATTTTATTATTATTATTGTGTCAAATAGTTCACAAGTTTTGTCTTTCCTCCCACATTTTGCATAGATAATTGATTTCTCTATCAAGCTTGTTTACTCTATTATGTTATACCCAATTTAAAACCCAATTATGGTATATTAATTTCATTGTCAAATTGTCATTTGTGCATGTCAAGTTTATCAAAATGATCAATTTGTAATAAAATCATAGATCATGTTGTCAAAATCTAGTTCAATAATGATTTTTTTATAATTTATTGATCAATTCTTATTTCAAATAATAATGAATTGTTTATTATTTATTTATTAATAATAATTTAAATTTTAATTATTGTTTAAAATTGATTTTTTAATTAATACTTTATATTAGTAATTTTATTATTATTTTGTAATTACTTTTTTTCCATTTTTAATTATTATATATTGTTGATTACTTTATTATTATTTCTAGAGATCTTTAAAAAATCTTAGTACATATCAATTATGAATAATTTATTATTAATACATTTATTTAAAAATAAATAAAAATAAAAAATAAATTTAATTATTTTTAATAAAAATAATTATTAAAAATTTATTGTTAATACTTATTAAAATCTAAAAATTCAAAAAGTAAAAAGTAATACTCAAAGGATAAAAAGCATAGTAATTTATTATAAATATATCTCAAAGTTGGAAATTCTAATCATTGTTTTATAATTGTGCAATGAGAGTAATATATTTTCTGTAATCCTTTATAAATTTTTTCCCCTTCTTTCCAGCATTTTCCTACCCAACACATGTGGGATAAGAAATAACTACACTAGCAGTTGCATGCATAGGCATGCAACAATTAACTCATAGGGGGTTTATGGAAAATGGATATTCAATATCCAAGAAGTAGGAAAATATTTTGTGGAATGGAATCTAAAATATAAAAAATCAATAATATTTACAATTGTTTGATTGATTCGAGAAATGAAAAGTGGGTTAATTAGTCAATAGGAAGTAGCATGAGGTTAGTTCATATCTCATTAGGTATGGGTGTGAGATTATGAACCTTTTCCACAAAGACGAGAAATTGATTTGTGCATCTCCACATAGAAAATTAGTAGTTGAAAATTGATTAATAAAAATGTAAAATAAAACCATAGGCCATGTTGAATGAATCTAATTAGTTACAATGTATCCATTAATTTTAATTTTAAGCAAGTAATCATCAATAACTTTTTTTTATTAATATGTAATATTTAATAATTTTAGTTACAATAGTTATTAAAAATTGATTTTATTTAATAATGTTAGGAATATAGTAAATTAATATTGAACAAATATATATTTTTAATAAATTTATTCTTTAAAAATGATAACTAAAAGATATAAATTAAATTTGAATTTTTAAATAATTTTTTTTCTAACAACAATAACTTCGTGCAGAAATTTAAGGTATGACATATTTTTATCTCTATTTTAGTTTTATATTTATTAGACCTAGATGCACATGTATATTTTAGCTTTTTGTCTAGGTTATTCAATCAATTAATTCATTATTATTTAATTATGTTAAGATACATATGCATAGAAATACAAAGCATATTTTTTAAAGAGTTATTACCCATGCCTTTAATTACTAATATTGCATTAAAAAGTATTATTTAAATATGGTAGTCGATAACTTTGGGTATCACATTTTTTTGAAGAAAGAAAGATATTTAATATTGAATAATTTTTATAATTATTATTTAGTCCATAATTTTTGAATTAAAGTTTTAGTATGCATATGTTTTTTAGGTTATTAGTAGTAAAATAAAATGGAGACAAGTATAAAGGATTCAAAGTTATCCAATTACAAGGAAATTGGGAATAAAAATATCAATTTTTAATGAGTTACTTCATAGTGCAATTGAAGACTCGGTGATGCCATCTTTGATCAAAAATAAATAAACAGACCTCATGAATAGAAGAGTGTGACGATGCAATACAAATTTGTTTGCATTGTTAGAATAAATGAATAAAATATATGCCTTGCTTTCAGGTGACATGACGAAAGTCTCAAGTGCTTCCTTACCACTTGTTATGACATAAGAAACATGTTGTTATAAACTATGTTTTTCAAAGCCAAGTGTATGTAAGAATTTGTGTACACATGTATCTATGTAAGATCAAATATATGGCATTAAAATCCAAAACAAAAAACCCACACTCATTTCCTACCCTACCATATTGGCATCATGGAGCATCAAGGACTCTAGCCAAACCCCCAAGCAAGAAAAGTATGAAACATCCATGGGAAATTTTATGGAGTTCCATTATACATCAGACAATATCAAAGTTGGGTGAAATCCAATGTTTTGATATATGATTTGTCATATTTTAGTGTTTTTTTTGGTTGCGATAACTTTGTAAAAAAAAAAGCATTATGATTTTGGGATGCTTTTGCATGCTTTAGCCTAGTACTCGCAAATAGAAGAGAGGGATATGCCAGTGAATGGGCAAGAAAGATCAAGAAGGAACCATAAAAAATTAGTATGTATATGGGTAAAATCAATATAAACAATCTCAAACTGGAAATAATCAATAATATTTACAATTGGTTCACTAAATCTATTTATTGATAATGGAAATTTTTGTACTTACATGTATTGTCGATAGTGTTTAACAAGCGCGAGAAACATTGGATTGAGTTGTTGAAGCATTAAAAAATTTGAAATAGACAATTTAGAATACACTATTTTTTTTGGATGCCTATTGTATTTGTGCAACAATAAAAAGGAAATCATATAGATCTACAATAAAAGAGGTTATACATATACATATACATATACATATATATTTATATACACATTTACATACATATACATATACATATACATACATATACATATATTATTTGGCAGTAAATATTATAGGAAAAATAGACAAATTGTGAAAGAACTATTAGAAAAGCACTTAAGAATCATAGGTAAATTCCAAATCTTACATAGATTGCTTTTCTTATATGAATATGTTTCATGGTATTCTCTTTTTATCTATAACAATGTGGACTTTGGTCATTGCATGGGCTAGAACTAGTGAGGTTCGATGTGCTAGACAAGGAAGCAGAATGGCAAGTGATTGCTCATGTGAGGCTTAATGCATCCTAGCATTGTTGTACAATGGCATAGGAGGAAGTAAATGTAATGTTCGATGTTGGAGTGTGGGAAAGTATATTGTTTTTGGTTGAATTCTCATTGGAGGGTTTTAACACATATGTGCTCCAAAATGTGCAAGAAAATATATTGATTAGGTTGCATTACTGAAAGAGCCATTGTGGTCTTGGTTCTAGACAAGACAATAGTAAAAAACATCACCTTTGGATTGGTTCTCATTTTGTACATGACTACATTTTTTTCCTTTCTATCTATTGGTTGTTATATGTTCCCATGTTTCACAAACATATTTTTGCATATACATCTTAGACATGGAATGCAAATAAAGTCATTTTACATGGGTATTTTTCATAAATGATTAATTTAATATTCATGTCTTCTTGTTATATGTTTCTATCTTTGGCATTACACCCATTTAGTAGACTTTAAATAGATTATCACTCTCTTTGGATGGAGAAATTATAGTTAAAGCAAGAGATTGTTTTAATTTTCTCACCCTTGGTTTATTGGTTTAGTTATCTTTGTGCATCTTTATGCACCTTTTAAG
The DNA here is from genome assembly GCA_007258455.2 of Sequoia sempervirens. Lineage (NCBI taxonomy): Eukaryota > Viridiplantae > Streptophyta > Pinopsida > Cupressales > Cupressaceae > Sequoia > Sequoia sempervirens. Next base: position 139,964,351 of record VDFB02168118.1, on the reverse strand, counting down.
TCATTATACAGTCTTTATAGTATGCGGAATGAAGCTTTGTGGATGGCTCTCTAGTTCGAACAAATGAGAAAAAAATAATATCATGAAACATATTGATACAAGATTCGAGCTACATTCTTTAGTAATAAATATTGAAGACAAGTAGAGAAATTGTATAAGAAGTGTTAGAGTGAGTAATTTATTTTTCATGTCTTTCAGTCTCTGCTTAGTATTCCTTGTTATATGTTTGTATCTTTGACGTTATACCCATTTTGGAGACTTGAAAAAGATTATGCCTCTATGTGTATGTGCAGGATCATGGTGGACCAAAAAGTGGCAATATGATGGGTTTGTGGCTGACGACTTTTTTTTAACCCAAAATTGATGAAAAAAAAGGTTTTTAAAAGGAGATTCTTAGATTTCCACCAATATAAATTATGTTTTACTTTGAATTTAATAAGCAATTATTATTCATTTTCTATTCAAATTATAACTAAAGGCCTGATTGATAGACTGATTGAAAAACATCTATATCTTTCAAACGGTATCACAATTTTTGAATCCAAAACATGTGTCGAATTCAATGCTTTGTATACTATAGGATTAAAAAAAGAAAAATTGAATTTCATGAAGTTTTGATCAAGTTAAGGTGGTCAGACATATGATTTTTTAATATTTTTTAAAAGTTGTAATAAAAAAATTATAATTAATTATTTACTTGGAAACAAATTACAAAAAAATATGCATCACATCCGGACATGAGTCCTCTACTTATATCTAAAATATAATAAAAAAATATTATCATTTATTGTGGTTGGGTGGTTAGAGACACCTACTTCTTAGTTTCTTCTAAAATTTAAGTACTCTTGCATTGAAATTTTTAGAATTTTCATAAATAGATTTTTTTTTAAACAAATCTAGTAGTTTAGAAATTGCATTCAATTTCCTACAAATTTTATTCTTACATATTTTTGAAATAATATAGATAACTTATTCAAATTTTTACATCAAGTTGTCTAACTCTGATTTTTTTGATTTTTTTGCCACTTAAGGGCCTATTTTTTCCATGATGATCCTGCACATACCCCTATATGGATGGAGAAATTATAGTTAAATTTTCTTTCTTTCATCAAAAAATATGGTCAAGGTTAGCAATTTTTTCACCCTTCATTTATTATTTGTAGTTATCTCTGTGCACCTTTGACATTATACCCATTAACATATGAGCAATTGTAGATTACCATAGGAGTAATTGCATATATATGCATAGGGTACAGTTTGGAGATAAAAATAGTTTAGTGGTTGTTAAGTGCTATTCTAATAGCCCTTTTACTAATTTTCTATTCACTTATATAATATTTAGTTGTAAGTAATGTACCTCAAATTTTCAATTAAGTCTATGGCATTATACCCATTTTGCATAGGGTATTGGAGCCCATTGGCTTTACCATTTTTATTTAATGTGGGTTGACTACCAAAGAACGTAGGTTTAATTTTCAATTGACACCTCAATAGATTGCTTATCTTGTATTAATATGCTTAATGTGGGTTTTTGATCATGTGCCATTTAACTGTGATTCTTAAGTGTTTTTCTAATAGTTCTTTTACAATTCCTCTATTTTGTCTATAATATTCAATGCCAAATAATGTAGCTTGAATTTTGAATTGAGAAATCAACTATTACATAGATTACTTGTGTTGTATCAATATCCACTTTCCCATAACAAATTGTTCATTATTGTAGGTCACATATTCGATTCTCCATGGTCTTAATGTCTATTTAATGTGGGTTTTTGACCATCTATGCTTTTCCTACAATTATTAAGTGGATTACCACTTATATAATAGGTATTAGAATGACACTTATCTACTACTAAATATTATAGAGAAAATCCACATTAAATAGAATTTTAAAATATGCAGCATAGAAGAGGAAAACTACGAGAATGAATAGTTTGTTATGGGGATCTAGAAAAAAAGAGTACCATGAAGAAAAAATTGTCATGGGGAACTTCAAATAGATGAGGGACATAAATATGATGGAACATATTGATAGAATAAATATAACATGTTTCATCCAAACAAAATAACCATGACAATTAACATTTTGTTATAAGGAGCTTGAAACAGATGAGGGAAAAAGAGTATCTTGAAACATATTGGTACAAGACAACCAATCCATGCAACACTTGTAAGATTTATTAGAATAACACTTTAGAATCACATGTAAATGGGATATCAATAGGAAACATTTTCAATATTTTTGGCCTGTGTATGTTTTTCTACCTCTCTTAAACTTGTATTTGATGTGGGTTTTTTGACCATCCATCATTTACCTATGATTCTCAAGTGTTTTTGTAATAGTTTTTTTAGAATCTCTCAAATGGAAGATCATCTTAAATAGATTTTAAATGGAAGTTTAACATATGGAGAATAAAAGTTGTAAACCATATATATGAAGACTTTCTTATACAAAGCTTTTGTTGTACAAAATGCATATAGCACAAAAGATGAATAGAGATAACAGTGAACAATAGCCAGAGGCTAGGGAGCATACAAGAGCCAAAAAAATAGAAACCAGTCAAAAGGTACAAGTCAATCTTATGTTTGATGAAGAATACAACAAGTAAACTATGACAATAAAGACCTTATTACAAGCAGCTTCAAAGAGATGAGAGAAAGAGAATATCATGAAACATATTAATACAAAACAAGCAATCTATGTAATAGTTGGAATTTACCTATTGGCTATTTGTTTGAAATTTCCACCAAGGTTTCCATCAAAGCAACCGTGGTATGATATTTCTTGGCACATCTAGATAATTTTTTTGATTAGCTAAAAAGGAAACTATATGAACATGGACAAATGTAATGTGTACAATATAATATATTTATTGTATTCAAGTGCATGTAATAATCCATGCATGAATGTATATATATAGCAACAAATATATGGAGGCTATCTAGCCATGGAGGAGGAAATGGGTTGAATGTATAACTCAAGAAAATATAAATCTATAAAAAAAACCTTGTTTACACTTATAACTATGGTCATCTTTCAGGTACAAATTGTATGACACATGAGCTTTATATCTCATTGTTCATCTATGTTTGCATTGATCCCAACATGATATTAGGGTAAGTGCACCAAGATGGTTCCCAAAAAGGGGGCTTAAGTGGCCACTTTTTTTCTGAAATCAGGAAATATTGACCTTGGATGTGAAATTGAGGATAGTTACACTCAAAATTTTGAGATGGAACAAAATTAAGGAACAAAGTGCTCTAATTCTACTTTCTAACTACTACTTTATTTTGAAAATGGTTGAGATTAAGGGGTTGAAAAGAGGGATGTACACAAATTGGTGTTGTTTTCGTCAGAAAAACATAACATAGCAACTCTTGTATGACCTAAGCATGGTAAAAAAAATTTAGTATTTTTAAAATCACTATGGTCAGAACTTAGCTAATAGCATCTAGTTGATGCACAATTTTTTTGATAATTTTTTAATGAATATTTGATTTTTTACTATTTTTCTAAGTGGGCACTTCCTAAAAAGTAGAATTTTGGCCGTGCTCCCCCTACAAATTTTGGAAAATAATAGAATTTTTTAAATTTTTATTTTTTAAAATTTGTAGAATGGAGTCTAGTTTCTAAAAATGTAATTTATTTGAAATTTTGATGAGCGGTTAATTTATAACGAAAAAAACACCAAACACTACTTTTTGACAAAAAACAGACATACAAACAAAATAAATTATGGATGAAAGGCCTAACATTGTCAAAAAGTGAAAAAAATACATCGTTGGAAAGATAAGAGAGAACTTAGCATTACCC